>JAJSOF020000029.1:21084930-21544930 GCA_025594305.2 Periplaneta americana | reverse complement strand
CAAGGCCTGCTGGAGTATAGTAAACACAGAATAGAAGAAACATATTTTGGTTTTCCGAAGTTGCCGTCATTAAACAGAAACCAACATGGAGATTTCATTGTAACTAATTAGAAATTCGTCTTTCAGGTATGTAATAAACGATCTTCGCACAAAATAATGTACGATACACGAGCGGTATGTTTGTTTTCATGTTCTCGGAAATTAAAAAAGCTCAACTACGTTTCGCTTTTTCAATCTTTTCCTCGACCATGAAAACGTCAACATACCGCTCTTGTAACGTATATTACTATTGTGAGAGATCGTACGTATTTGCTTGTTTTCCGCACAGAACCAATACGCGGTAAGTGTGAAATACCACATTCAGTATTCCCAACGTAACACACATAACAATTTCCCTCTTCTTACCGCTTAAGCGCGACATTCATTTTACTGCTTTAGGCTTTTAAAATATTATTTTTAGAGACGTTTAACATAGTAATAATTATCAATTGGAAACTTACCACTGCTATTTCACCTAAATTGTAATGTTAATTATTATTTTTAAATATTTGCAAAAACTAAGTAAAGTCTACTTCTCCACGAAACTTATTGCATTCCTGATACAAGTAACATTAAGGAAGCCGTGAAAAAATCAACAAGATTCCAGATGCCGATGTTATTACTGCAATATGTTATATAAATAATATTGTTAAAATCTTAAAATGAAAAATAAATCATTACATAACCTTACCGTTTGTTTTAAGTTCGCATTTATAGATTGCGGGAGAAAAAAAAAGACAGACGTATATCACGGCCTGCTGGAGTATAGTAAACACAGAAAACATTTTATAGCAACAATGTTGAAGAAAGATATTTTGGCTTTCCGAAGTTGCCGTCATTAAACAGAAACCAACATGGAGATTTCATTGCAACTAATTAGAAATTCGTCTTTCAGGTATGTAATAAACGATCTTCGCACAAAATAATGTACGATACACGAGCGGTATGTTTGTTTTCATGTTCTCGGAAATTAAAAAAGCTCAACTACGTTTCGCTTTTCAATCTTTTCCTCGATCATGAAAACGTCAACATACCGCTCTTCTAACGTATATTACTATTGTCTCATTTTGCTTAAGCGGTTTTCTTACATTTACGTTCTTATTGCCCCCAACTCAACTGATGATAATGTACTGAGTTTCATTACATTATTCTGCACATTTGACACAGGTGGCGGTCCACAATACATGGAAGTCACTGACATTTGGATTGAATTGTGCTGTGGCCTTTGACCTGCATAGCCACACCCTCACAAACCCTGAGTCGAACAGAATTGTAACTCCTCCTCGTAATATTCGACGGCAGAGACGGGAACTGTATCTACGACTCGAGGATGCCATGAATTCGTAAGTTTGAAGGAATTTCCGTTCTGTTCAGTCGCGATTTTATGCTACTGACAGCAGCTAGGCAGGGACAGTATTGACGGAGTTCGAGGCATGAAGTTGCAAATATTCATACATTTGAAGTACATCATCTTTATAATCGAAAGTAAATAAATTAAATTACTATTATAATTATTAATTTTCAGTCAGAGGCGTACATTAATATTTATCATTATCATTATCATCATCATCATCATCATCATCACTTTTATCGCCATTTATTTTCTTGATGAATAATAGTAATGTACGTTACAAGAGCGGTATGTTCACGTTTTCGTGTTCGAGGAAAAGATTGAAAAAGCGAAACGTAGTTGAGCTTTTTTAATTTCCGAGAACATGAAAACAAACATACCGCTCGTGTATCGTACATTATTTTGTGCGAAGATCGTTTATTACATACCTGAAAGACGAATTTCTAATTAGTTGCAATGGAAACTCCATGTTGGTTTCTGTTTAATGACGGCAACTTCGGAAAACCAAAATATCTTTCTTCAACATTGTTGCTATAAAATGTTTTCTGTGTTTACTATACTCCAGCAGGCCGTGATATACGTCTGTCTTTTTTCCCCCCAGTCTATAAATGCTAACTTAAAACAAACGGTAAGGTTATGTAATGATTTATTTTTCATTTTAATATTTTAACAATATTATTTATAAAACATATTGTAGTAATAACATCGGCATCTGGAATCTTGTGGATTTTTTCACGTCTTCCTTAATGTTACTTGTATCAGGAATGCAATAAGTTTCGTGGAGTAGTAGACTTTACTTAATTTTTGCAAATATTTAAAAAGAATAATAAACATTGCGATTTAGGTGAAATTGCAGTGGTAAGTTTCCAATTTATAATTATGACTATGTTAAACGTCTCTAAAAAAAATATTTTAAAAGCCTAAAGCAGTAAAATGAATGCGCGCTTAAGCGGTAAGAAGAGGGAAATTGTTATGTGTGTTACGTTGGGAATACTGAATGTGGTATTTCACACTTACCGCGTATTGGTTCTGTACGGAAAACAAGCAAATACGCACGATCTCGCACAAAAGTGTTTACATTTTTAATATTTTTTCTTTGTTTCACAATTTATCTGTTCTCGTTTCTCACCTTTTGATGTCGAAGGAACCTCATTTCAAGAGCAGTGATTTCACTTTTTATTTTTTTTTTACTGCACATGAAGAAACACGCGGTGAAAGTGGTAAGAAATTACTCTAATAATTGAAATACTATTCACAATAGTAATACAGTAATAATAATAATAATAATAATAATAATAATAATAATAATAATAATAATAATAATAATGGGCGTTACCTTATCTTATAAAGGAGACTATGATCAAAAAAATGGGAAAATTTAATTAAATAAATGGAACAATAAGAAGAACCCTGAAATCAAAAGCTAGAAAAGATACATTGTTAAAATTTTATAAGGTGATGTCAGTGCCCAGTTTACTATATGGAAGCGAAACATGGGTTATGAAAAAGAGAGATGCCTCTAGATTACAAACAAATGAGATTAAATTTTTGAGAAGCGTAGCAGGTTACAGGAAAATAGAACATAAAATAAACGAAGAAATAAGAGAAGAACTTGGGATATATGAATTAAACAACAACAACATAGAAGAATATAGAAATACATGGATGTCTCACATTTCAAGGATGCAGGAAGACAGGATACCATATAAGTTTTGGAAATATAAACCTCGTGGAAGAAGAGATATTGGAAGACCTGCCAAAAGATGGATGGACCAATTTCAGTAGCTGCTACAGGAATCAATTTCCTAATGCATGAAGGATGATGATGCTGATATAATAATAATAATAATAATAATAATAATAATAATAATAATAATAATAATAATAATAATAATAATGCTTACTTATAAATACATTTTAAGGAACCCGCAGGTTCATTGCTGCCCTCACATAAGCCAACCATCGGTCCCTATCCTGAGCAAGATTAATCCACTTTCTATCATCTTATTCCACTTCCCTCAAATCCATTTTAATATTATCCTCCCATCTACGTCTCGGCCTCCCCAAACGTCTTTTTGCCTCAGGTCTCCCAACTAAAACTCTATATGCGGTTCTGAATTCCCCCATACGTGCTACATGCCCTGCCCATCTCAAACGTCTGGATTTAATGTTCCTAATTTATTATGTCAGGTGAAGATTTAATTTAGTAGGTTATTTTACGACGCTTTATCAACATCTTAGGTTATTTAGCGTCTGAATGAGATGAAGGTGATAATGCCGGTGAAATGAGTCCGGGGTATAACACCGGAAGTTACCCAGCATTTGCTCATATTGGGTTGAGGGAAAACCCCAGAAAAAACCTCAACCAGGTAATTTGTCCCGATCGGGAATCGAATACGGGCCACCTGGTTTCGCAGCCAGACACGCTAACCGTTACTCCACATGTGTGGACTGTATATATGTATGTATGTATGTATGTATGCCAATATACAAGTTTTTATTTATGTACAGTAGTGACAAAAAAACCCGGACCGACCCTTGTAGCTGATTTCAGAGCCTTGTTCACTCCAGAGCACGATAGACTGGTAACTAAGACTTTCGTGGTTCGAACCCTGCCTGGGAAGGAAACTTGTTTTTGTTCCTTATTCAAATTTATTCCCAATACTTTTCGATTGCTGGTAAAATTCATGTTCTGGGAATAAGTTAATTGAGCAGTAAAATATCGCAGCAATCGAAAAGTATTGGGAATAAATTTGAATAAGGAACAAAAAAAGTTTCCTTCCCAGGCAGGATTCGAACCACGAAAGTCTTAGTTACCAGTCTATCGTGCTCTGGAGTGAACAAGGCTCTGAAATCAGCTACAAGGGTCGGTCCGGTTTTTTTTGCCATTACTGTACGTACTTGTATGCAAGTACGTATTTCTGTAAGTGTTTGTACGCATATACGTACGAATGTACGTGTGTACGTACATATACATAATGTGCATTTTGGAATTTGTACAGGGACATCATTTTATTTTTACTAACATTTCTAATATTAACCTGGATCAACGATTAAGAACCGAAAACACGTTTGTTACCCCCTTCCACGACTGGAGTTCGATGATATTGGCGTAAAATACAAACACATCACTTTACTAGGTATAGGAGGGAAGAAAGGTAGTTCACCCATTTACGTAAACTAGGAAATATTGCGATTTTGAGTTTGATAATTTTCATTAGGTTTTTGTTTAATCAAAATACAGTACAGTATTAACAATGAGTGTTTTTACTCACGAACTGAGCTTTCTATACGGACGTATTCATTATGCAGTGTATATTATACTGTCTACAGCACATTAGCGTACTCTATAGAGAATGAAGTTAAATTGAAAAATAATCATAATATGGATATTTAAACACATTTTTTAAAATGGTGGCCGTTCATTTCGATACAGGCATATCGATTCTTTTTTTGCATATTATAGCACTATAGACTATTGTACGTAATTCCAATTACCAGGTTCGCACTTCGTATCAGTAACTCATGTTGAAATAATTCTGTACCTACTCTATAAAAGAGTATCTTACGTAGTGTAAATTCAATCTTCACTTCCGCCCGATCCGAAAAGATAAAATTACTCAGACATGCTATCTACTGTCCGTCCAAGTGGTTACGTCACAGCGTCGTAGAAAGGGAGGAAATCACGTGACAGTTAATTACTTAACGAGGCCCTTTTATTTAAGTTATTTTAAACAATTGTATGGGTATAATATTACTTAGACGTCCAATTCCTAACAGAAATTAATGTTCTCAGAAAAGAGCTAAGACAGCCCAGCCACTAGCATTTACAAATAGGCGAATAGAAGCAGGTGGGGAAACCGGGATGGGACACAGGCAAATGGAAAATTATGCAATATTGAAAGCACTTTCGTCACTGGAAAAGGCGAACATATTTTTGGAACGTACTGTTTACTATGACCGTAAGGCTACTATGACTGTATATGCGGTCTTGGATCTGTGTGGAGGACACTTGAACTTCATTAGTAAAAGGGGTGGGAGTGAAGTACATCCAAAGACTCAGGTACAATAAAAATTGAAGTAAAAATAAAATGATGTCCCTGTACACAGATCATAACATGCTATTTTTATGGTTTCGTACGAGTGTACAGTATAATATTGAACGCGTCCAGAATTAGGTGTGTTTTCTGGGTCTTTGACCAGCTCTGAAGAGTGGAAGTCATGTTCCAAAGTGGCAGCTACACGTTGCAAGGAACTTTATGTTTACACAACTTTGTTACAAAGCTTCTCTCTTGTGGTACGTACTAATTTTCAACTCTTAGCTCTGCTGATTAGCTCTCAGTGCCTTGTCTATCAAGCATAAAGCGGAAAGTTTCTGCGAAAACACCAGCTTGTATGGAAGTAATGTGACGTAATCTAGACAAATAAAAGTGCATACACTCAGTCAACGTACTTCAAACGACAAGGTTAGTTGAAGATTTTCTTAGAGTCGATTGCAAGGCTGGTAGGTCTAACCACACGACAAAAATCTGGCGTTTCTCGAAAGATTTTGACAATATACAGCTTACTAAATTAGGTAAGTAACATTGTGAATTCCAGGAGAGATGACGCAAGGTATTGGAAAGCATGATTTAGATATGAAGTTAGAATTTATAATTGTCCCGAAATGAAAAATTGTAATGAATGGAAATAGTAAATCTAGTTACGTCAGCCTTAAGACAAGCTACAGTCTGAAATTGTTATAAGACTTAATTTAATAACGAAAGTCTTACTGAACTTTGCTATGGGTTACTTATTACAGTATTTTTAACAACTTTGCTTGAGTACATTTTGAAATGTACAGTAACTAATGCGAATTTGCAACAAAATAAATTCATACATGCACATACTTGCACAAATACACGCATAAACACAAAATTCACGTGAATTAACACTCACGCACGAACGCACACTATACACAACACAAAACACAGAACACACAACACAAAACACACAACACAACACACAAAACACACAACACAACACACAAAACGCAAAACGCACAACACAAAACACACAACACAACACACAAAACACACAACACACAAAACACAAAACGCACAACAAAACACAACACAACACACAACACAATACACAAAACATAAAACGCACAACACACAACACAAAACACAAAACACACAACACAAAACACACAACACAAAACACACAACACAAAACACACAACACAACACACAAAACACAAAACGCACAACACAACACACAAAACACAAAACGCACAACACACAACACAACACACAAAACACATAACACAACACACAACACAATACACAAAACATAAAACGCACAACACACAACACAAAACACAAAACACACAACAAAACACACAACACAAAACACAAAACATACAAGACAACACACAAAACACACAACACAAAACACACAACACAACACACAAAACACAAAACGCACAACACAAAACATACAAGACAACACACAAAACACAAAACACACAACACAACACACAAAACACAAAACGCACAACACAAAACATACAAGACAACACACAAAACGCAAAACGCACAACACAAAACACACAACACAACACACAAAACACACAACACAAAACACACAACACACAAAACACAAAACGCACAACACAACACACAAAACACAACACAACACACAAAACACATAACACAACACACAACACAATACACAAAACATAAAACGCACAACACACAACACAAAACACAAAACACACAACACAAAACACACAACACAAAACACACAACACAAAACACACAACAAAACACACAACACAAAACACACAACACAACACACAAAACACAAAACATACAAGACAACACACAAAACACAAAACGCACAACACAACACACAAAACACAAAACGCACAACACACAACACAACACACAAAACACATAACACAACACACAACACAATACACAAAACATAAAACGCACAACACACAACACAAAACACAAAACACACAACAAAACACACAACACAAAACACAAAACATACAAGACAACACACAAAATACAAAACACACAACACAACACACAAAACACAAAACGCACAACACAAAACATACAAGACAACACACAAAACACAAAACACACAACACAACACACAAAACACAAAACGCACAACACAAAACATACAAGACAACACACAAAACACAAAACACACAACACAACACACAAAACACACAACACAACACACAAAACACAAAACACACAACACAAAACACACAACACAACACAAAACACAAAACGCACAACACAAAACATACAAGACAACACACAAAACACACAACACAAAACACACAACACAACACACAAAACACAAAACGCACAACACAAAACATACAAGACAACACACAAAATACAAAACACACAACACAACACACAAAACACACAACACAAAACACAAAACACACAACACAATACACAAAACGCACAACACAAAACATACAAGACAACACATAAAACACAAAACACACACACAAATACAAACACAAACACACACACACACACACACACGAATTTCTAGAGCCTGCATTGTCGACAAGTTGCAGTGAATACTGAATCTTAATACGTCCCTGTTCAATTAACTGGGAAAGTTCTAATTGACAAAAGCCCAAAGTGATAAAGTAAACCAAAAGTTGCAATAATCTTCGAAAGAATCATGGCAGTAACTGGTTGATATCTGAGGAATTCTTTGCTGTTTATGGTAGAAAGTAGAAAAATGTAATGTAAGTGAAATAGTCACTATAAATTCAACAGCAAATATAATTTGTAATTTCTATGATATCAGCGTTATCATTACTGTGTTCGAAAGTTTTAATGTACATGAAATGCCTTTTTGCCACATTTCTACAGGGACATCATTTTATTTTTACTAACATTTTTAATATTAACCTGGCTATATCTTTGAATTGACGGTTGAGAACCGGAAACACCGTTTGCTACCCCCTTCCACGACTGGAGTTCGATGATACTGGCGTAAAATACAAACAAATCACTTTACTGGGTATACGAGGAAAGAAAAGTAGTTCATCCATTTACGTAAACTAGGAAATATGGCAATTTTGAGTTTGATAATTTTCATTAGATTTTTCTTCAATCAAAATACAGTACAGTATTAAGAATAAGTGTTATTACTAGACATCGGATTTTTAGGCACTAAAAATTGCAGTTTTAGGCGCCTAAAATAAGCTCAAAATTTGTAAAATTAGGCTCTATTTTAATGAAAATAGGCATTTAGGCACATCAAGGTATCATACTTATTTCTTTCACTGAAATTTTTAGTTATACACTAAAATACGCACAAAAAGTATGTTTAAACATTAAAAAGAATACTATATTATATTTATAAACAGAGCTGCACAAATTTAATATATTGAAACTAATGAAATAATGATTATTGATATCAAGATTACTCATTTTAAGTTACTGAAATTCAGTTCCATGCTCAGACTTTATTATAATTATCTGCACAGTACACCACCAGAATTTTTCTAAATTCTCCACAGTTAACCTTTGCCTTTTGTCACTGAGAATCATTTTGAAAGCAGAAAAACTTCTTTCAACCGAAACTGATGTGAGAGGCGCAAATTTTAAATTAGGTACAATAGAAACATCAATACTTACTGGAACATTTACACTTTCCCCCGATATCACTCTTGATACTTTTTCCAACAACGAAAATCCTACATTCTTATTTAATACGTTGTCCCACTTATTTTTAACTTTTTTCCCAGTTTCGCCCAAAGCAGAATGTATGTTCACTTGAGCTTCCTTTACTATTGCTATTTGGCTACAAAGAGATTGTTTTTCACGTTCTAATTGTTCAATGCTTGCAGGTATGAAAGAAAAGTTTGATGTTATGTAGGCAATATCGTTTTTCACGTGAGTCATTCAGACAATCTTTCACTGCTTTCACACACGCTGCCCTCTCAGTTTCAGGTAATTTATCAATAACTGTGACCACTTCTTTAAAATACTTAGAATAATACACCACTGACTGAATCCAGGTTTCCCATCGTGTAACAACCGGCTGAGGCGGGAGTGGGATATCTGGGAAGTTCTCTCTGCATATTGAAATCCTGGATGGGGCTTTACAAAAACATTTTTTTGTGTTAGAAATAAACGAATTGACAAGAGGAAATTCATTCCGGATTGTTTCAGAAACCCTGTGAAGGCCATGTGCTAGACAGGTTACATGCGTGAGGTTAGGATAAAATGTTTTAAGAAGTGGAGCTGCAGCAACCATGTATGAGGCAGCATCAGTACAAAACAACAGAACTTTAGAATCGTCTATATTACCTGAGTATAAAGACTGCAGGCCTTTATTTACAAAATAAGCAATGGCTTGGCTATTCATTTTCGAAAGTTCCTTAACACATACGAGATGTGGAATCGAAGGTCCATCAGGACTAAGTTTTCCTACTACCATATTTGCTATATACCTATTCATAGGATCTGAGGTTTCATCCACAGAGATCCATATGTAAGAATCACCTATATCCTCCCGAATGGAAGCTAAAGTTTCATTGTATATTCTGTCTGAGTAATTTTTTCTTAGGGTCGACTCAGATGGGATAATTTGTTTGCAGTATTTTTGTAAAAACTGTCTTAAAACCGGATTTTCAATTGCATTCCAGGGAATGTTAGCAGCAACAAACGCTCTGGTTAAATCAGCATAGAAATTGCTGCTGAGATTGGATGAAGTAGGCTGTGTTAGTAAAGTTTGTTGCAGTTTATTTTTCTGCTGAGCTTTAGCCTTATGAGCCGCTCCTTGCACATGCTGCTTTAGGTGGCACTTCTTTTCTTGCGAAATCTAAAAATGTAAAGTAAACTGAATTAAAATAAAATCCTAATTGTTGTATTGCCGTATTTCTATCACAAAGTTAGTGGGTTCGAACAATCAAAATTGTAATGACCTGCAAATACTTTAACTATCGGAATTTAAAAGGTTAAAGTGTAGTGGTCTTAAAAAGAATTATACCTCAGGATAGCTCAGTCAATGTATAAATATTATAGGCCTACTCATTAAAATTAATAGAATTTATATATTTCAACTATTGTTACATACCTGTTTGCTACAAATCTTGCAGAATATTATTTTTCCATCATAAGTGAATTCTGAATATTCTGTTAGCCATTGCAGGATCAATGTAGATTTTGCACTTATATTTTTCGGCATTATCGCGTTAAACTTAACAGGAAAACGTCCTACCGCTCAAAACTTCTCAACACAAATAAGGTGAGGGAAAGAGCAACTGTTAACGAGCATTCAAATGAACCGTTGTTATTGAGATTCAATTGGACAAAAATACAAAGTTCCACTTATTGTTGCATTTCCTGGTAGTGTTAACACTAGGAGGGCCATTCTTTTAAATATTTTGTAACGGTTTACCCTATTAATTCGCAGTTTTACGACTTTTCATAAATATTTCAAAAACACTCTTTCTCCAAAAATTGTGATTTCATGACACTCTGAAGGGCAGTACAGCTAATCGGTCTCAGACCGAAAACAGTCATTTTTATAGTATAGTATATCTCTGAATCGGTAGCAGCACATGTTGTGATTGTTGCCTGCTTCAAAACTAAGGTTATTCTTTGTCGGCATTTATGCCTCCAAACATGTTAAATTCGTTGAAATCTATTGCGAGTGTCGTGAGATTCAAAACATTTTGTTTCCTTTATCAATGGTTTCATGGCCGGTGTGAAGCAAACTTTCCACTTTTTAAATGCCTTATATTTCGCAGTGAATGCATGTTTAAATTATAAAAAGTAAGAGTAAAATGCGAAACTTTACAGTGATTTAGGCATTTTTAGGCGAATATTAACAAATTAGGCTCTAATAACTGTTTTAGGGCATTTAGGGCACTATAAAACTCTTTGAATACCTTTCAATTTCCATGAAACACAAATATTAATAATTATTTTTACTTTTCTCCTAAAGAAACAAAATAGGCATTTGCCCTAGAATCCGATGTCTGGTTATTACTCACGAACTGAGTTATCCCTGCCAACGTATTCATTATGCAGTGTATATTATACTGTATTCAGCACAACAGCGTACAGTATAGAGAATGAAGTTAAATTGAAAAATAATCATAATGTGGATTATTAAACATATTTTTGAAAATGGTGGCCGTTCATTTCGATACAGGCTTCAGTTCTTTTGTGCATATTAATGCACTTTAGACTATTGCATCTAATTCCAAGTATCAGTTTCGTCCTTCGTACTAGTAATTCATGTTGAAATAATTCTGTACCTACTTCTCTAAAAGAGTACCTTACGTACTGTAAATTCAATCTTCACTTCTGCCCGACCAGCACAGATAAAATTACTCATTCATGCTATCTACTGTCCGTCCAAGTGGTTATGTCGCAGGATCGTAGAAAGGGTGGAAATCATGTCACAGTTAATTACTTAACGAGGCCCTTTTATTTATTTTAAACAGTTGTATAATATTACGTAGACGTCCAATTCCTAACATAATTTAATGTTTTGAGAAAAGAGCGAAGACAACCCAGCCATTAGCCTTTACAGAGGGGCGAGCAGAAGCAGATGGGGGAAAATCGGGATGCGACGTAGGCAAACGGACGACAGTACTTTTGCGAACATATGATTCAATATTGAAAGCTCTTTCGTCACTGGAAAACGCGAACATATTTCTGAACGTACTATACTTACTAACTCAGTACTGTTTTCTATATGCGGCCTTCGTTCTGTGTGGAGGACAGTTGGGACTTTATTAGTAGAAGGGGTGGGAGTGAAGTACATTCAGAAACTCAGATGCAATAAAAATTGAAGTAAAAATAAAATGATGTCCCTGTACATACTATTCATTTACAGCGATATCTATACTATAATTTACTATCATATTTTGCCTCGTTCGCAGATCATGGAAGATTTTTTGCTGTTACTTACGACGATTGTGACGCTACTTACTTCTGTCACATGTAAAGAACTGCATGAAGATGGCAAAGACATGGTTCCATTATCAAGAAGGAAACGTTACGTAGTGTTCCCAGAGGGTAGCACTTTTTCGGTAAGTGTTAATTGATTTCTTTAAAATGAGGAGCAAATTGTATGTTTGGGAATTTATCTATTATATTGTTATGAAGTCTTGGACCGAAGTTGCTACTCTGATTATATACTACAGTTGTGGTACATTCACATTAGGTTCTGTCAAGCATTTGTTTGATCTTTTGGTTTTATATTTATGTGAACATAAGTATATTTCGGCTTTTTATGTACGAAATTCAATAAGACATCGTTATAAATTTGATGGAAGTCAGATACTTTAAATTCTGAATATAACAGTTCTGAAGGATAATCAAGAGGTTTATTAAGACACTAGCCGTACCCGTGCGCTTCTCTGCACCCGTTAGAAATAAATATAAAGTAATTACATAATTAAAATAGGACATTTGATCCAGGGAACATTCGTATATAAGGATAAATAGTTTATTATGTTACTTAATTTAAATTGTATTTGCATAATTAAATGTGATCATTTTGATCCAGAGACCACTCATTTGGTCATAAAAATTATTTTAGGAAATACAGGAAACGAATGTACAGAATAGCCTATCAATTTTTCTGTGCATAAGAAGCTATTTTAATCTTACCTGTCCTCGATTCACTCAGAAGTTACTGTAATAACATTATATCATTATGTCCATCTAGAGAAACTACACTTTCCAATGGCGAATTAATAATTAATTACACAAATAGGTTAATTTAGCTTCTGATATTACTTCATACAAACACAGAAACATTATCTGTAGGCTATCTTTCATAGCTTTCGATTGTTGCTGTCCAAGGCCCCTTATAGACGAAGTCATTTGTTTTTTAATTCATTACACGGCCTTAGATGGCAGTTATCTTAATTTTAAAACTCATTTATCTTATGAAATATCAGTCCTATCAAAATTTTTCAAGAAATAAAACTTATCGCAAATTATTTTTAAAGAAACGTGTGTTATGTAACATTTTTCACAAAAATCAATAATAAGCGAGATATTTCGATTTATTTAATTCAGGCCCCCTTATAACCCCCCTTTTAAATAATGTATTTTGAATGCCATATAGCCTAAAATCTAAGTTACAACGAACTTAATTTATATTCCAATTTTCATCGAAATCCGTTCAGCCATTATCGCGTGAAAAGGTAACAAACATACAGACAGACAGGCAGACAGACAGACATACAAACAAAAATTTCAAAGAAGCGATTTTCGGTTTCAGGATGGTTAATTATATATGTTAGGACCAATTATTTTTGGAAAATCGAAAATCACCAGAAAAATTTCGGCTACAGATTTATTATTAGTATAGATCTGTATTATTCTTCTCTGTAGCAGATTTCTTCAGTTAATACGCGCTTCGTGGGAAGCTTTTCTTCAACATTGTAACATCTGTCTACCATTAATCGTCCACACCTGTGGAGTAACGGTCTGCGCGTCTGGCCGCGAAACCAGGTGGCCCGGGTTCGAATCCCGGTCGGGGCAAGTTACCTGGTTGAGGTTTTTTCCGGGGTTTTCCCTCAACCCAATACGAGCAAATGCTGGGTAACTTTCGGTGCTGGACCCCGGACTCATTTCATCGGCATTATCACCTTCATTTCATTCAGACGCTAAATGACCTAGATGTTGATACAGCGTCGTAAAATAACCAAATAAAATTAAAAATTAAAAACCATTAATCAGAGCGGATAATCCGCATGTTAACATGATGAGACAGATGTCGAACTCGTGTGATTCCCTCTGCCTTTCTTTTCCCGAAGAATTTACTAAAGCTACAATTCGAAGTTTTCGAGAAGAATTGAGAGGTCGTGAATATGAATCATGAAGACAATTTCAGGAGATGTATAGCGAAGTAACAGCCGCCAACAGTTGGATTGCAAACAAGAAAGGACTTTCGACTAGTGAATGGATATCTAGCCTGAAAATGACAGCAAATTTAGCAGCTGTTCGTTCCGTTCCCGGCAGATCTCTCGACGGTACCCGGTGCAGACATGGCTGCCCGGAGATTGAAACTTTAGCACACGTCTTGGGATTCTGTGAACAGGGATTGCTCTTGAGGAACTCTAGACATCATCTTGTAAGATCCAAAATTGCTGCCGCATTAAGAAATAAGGGCTGGATAGTAGAAGAAGAAATCTCCTGTCTAGCTGAAAATGGGTCAACGAGACGAGTAGATATTTTAGCGTACAATGCTGACACTAAACAGGGCATCATTGTGGACCCCACGATACGTTTTGAAGTAGGATGTCATCAGTCAGCCGAGGTCCATCTTGAGAAGAAGTCGATCTATGAGCCTACAGTCAACTATTTCAAGCTGAAATATGCCTTAATTCACGTTGAGGTATTCGGCTTGCTCATAGGTGCTCGAGGTACTATACCAGCTGTTTTCGAAGAATTTCGACGGCAGTTTGCTCTGCCAACATCTCTGAGGGATGACATTGTGATAATTGTGTTAAAATAATCCTGCCAAATCCTAATTAATCACATGGTGCCACATTAATAGCAATTGTAATTTTTCACGCCGTTTTCTTTTTTTCCCTTTTTTAAAATTTAATACCTATGTTTACATATGTATAATATTTTTTGAGGATATACGGAGTCCGTAAGGGCTACCCTCAATGGGGGGCAGTTTAGTATTAGTAATATTTTATTTGATGACTTCCAGTTTCGAATCTTGTAATTTTGATGGTATTTGGCTGAGATACAGTCGCATTTATCAACCCCGAGAATGCAACAATTTTAACAAAATTATTCTTTTAGGAATATAGTTGCGGTGAATTCTAATGCCTCTAATCGTATTTGTATACGAATTGTGTAAGTGGTACAGTGAAATTGTTTTTTTTTTTGTACATATTTGTGAATACTGCCATATTAGGTTTTATTTGCATGCAGAAGGGTTTTCAGAGCTTTGCTTTATTCATGCATGACAATGTAAATGTTTTATTTTTGACGTAGCGAATAATGTATGAATATTCAGTCGTTACTCTGCAAAGGACGACCGTTGTATTCGCAGGGAGTGAATAACTTGGATTCTAAAGGGGACGGATAACTCCAGTTTACGACTAATAAACCTGTAGACCGCAATTTCCGACGCATCTGTGTGTGCGGTCAGCACAATTGTTTACGACACACACATGACGATGGTACTTAACACCTCGTAGAGTGCAGTACAACCTAATAGAATTGATAGCTACATTCGGTGACATCTGCAGTCCTCGTGGAAGTGTCACGGAAAACCACAATCAATTTCATCCAGGAACTTACAAATCATCGGATACTCTCCGGGTACGAAGTAGAAAAATATCATGAATAAATAAAACGAAAAACTTTTGGAGGGAACATGCCTTCGAGATGGAAGACAGAAGACCAACAAATAAATGTTGAAGTATTAACTTTCGTTAAAAAAACTTAGGCCCAATAGGAAGATCAATATCAAAACAGGCTGTTAGTCAAACGTATAATGGATTGACAATGGGAAATAAATATGTTTTGGAAATAATTCCATTCTTTCATTCAGTGTTCTGCCCAAAGGCAGGTCTTTCACTGCAAACCCAGCATTCTCCAATCTTTCCTATTTTCTGCCTTTCTCTTTGCCTCCCCATATGATCCACACATCTTAATATCGTCTATTATCTGATATCTTCTTCTGCCCCGAACCTTTCTCCCGTTTATCATTTCTTCCAGTGCATCCTTCAGTTGGCAGTTTCTTCTCAGCCAGTGACCCAACAAATACCTTTTCCTCTTTCTGATCAGTTTCAGCATCATTCTTTCCTCACGCACTCTTTCTACACAGTTTCATTTCTTATTCTGTCTGTCCACTTCACACGTTCCATTCTTCTCCGTATCCACATTTCAAATGCTTCTAGTCGTTTCTATTCACTTCATCGTAATCTCCATATTTCTGTTTCATACAATGCCACACTCCAAACAAAGCACTCAACTAGTCTCTTCCTTAGTTCTTTTTCCAGAGATCATAATTCCATTAGTGGCGTATTATTTCTTTTGGAAAAATTTTGTAAATCATATTAAGGGTAAGGTGAGTGTTTCATTTCCTATTATTATTATTATTATTATTATTATTATTATTATTATTATTATTATTATTAATATTATTGGTGGTGGTGGTGGTGGTGGTGGTAGTAGTAGTAGTAGTAGTAGTAGTAGTAGTAGTAATAGTAGTAGTAGTAGTAGTAGGGTAGACAGGGTAATTGTAAACACTTTTCACTGACTTCAAATATATTTCAACATTACACAACTCAGTAACGGTAAGCATGAAAAAGAAACATTGTGTTATTTCTAGATCTTTCTTTTCCTTGAAAATGGGTTTAAAATAATCAGGTTGAGTTTTTTCATCTTTTAATTGCTAGTTTACATTTACCCCACCTGTTTACATTTACCCCTTTGAGAGGGGGTAATTGTAAACACCAATTTTCGCACGGGCTATCAGACACTGAACATTTTTTGTTCTGTTTCGGAAGAAAGAGCTGTACTCCTTCCAACTCCAATTTTGGTCACTGGTACATTTCGTCCCTTTAACCTATGATGTATGACGATATAGGAACTCAGTACCTCTCCTGAGCTTCACGGTAACTGTAGTTACTATTTTTCACATCTGTGACAACCCTCTCTAAATCCTCTACAGTGTAGCTGGGTGGGGGGTCTCTTTGATTACTGGAAAGTACGAAATGTAACCATAGTAAAACATGTTTACAATTACCCCCAAGCAATTAAAAGTATGGGGCAAATGTAAACACGTCATAATTTAATGAGCTGAGGTTATTGGAGATCTCAAAACCATTGTAATAAATGTTAATACTATACATTACTCATTAAAACAGCATATTCTTAAAAAATAGCACTGTACGTTTACTTACAATGCTAAAAATGAAAGTGAAGCAAAATTTTTTCTCAACTTTCTTGTAGACTCTTACAAAACATTCGTTCACAACAAAGCAGTCACTCCTATTTGGCGTCAAACTGCTTTGTAGGTCAGCCAACATGTTAATTTAAATATTACCCCGATTCTTTGTTCTTAACTTCTATGATAAATTGTCTAGCTTTCATTAATCAGGTAATCTTGTCGTACTTTAATTTTTATTGTAAATGTAATTGTAAATTTAATATTAATTGTAATTTTATTCTTCATATTATAGTTGTAATCCCCTGGTACAGGGGCAGAGAAGGCCTGATGGCCTTATCTCTACCAGGTTAAATAAATAAATACTAAATACTAATACTAAACATACAAAACAAATTAAAATTTTTATATTGACAGTTTTGTATTTCTCACAGCATTTGTTTACAATTACCCCTTGTTTAAAATTACCCTCATCTCCCCTATTGTAATTTTAACAAATACCTCATACACATTTTCATACCTTCTTTTAGACATTATTTTCTGGTATCAACTTGGTTCAACCGATCCTCCACATTTCTTACTTTCTTCATCCACTAAATCCTCAACCAATTCCTTGCACAAAACTTCTAATTAAACTCTATAATGATTTTGATGAAATTAATACAATTTCATTACTAGAAACAACATTGACTGTTTACACTGGAACAGAATAAGCCGCATACTGCCTTGGCAACGACGTTCAAAACTTTCTTGTAGGATAAATTTTTACTTATGAAACAAATTTATGTAATATTCAAACGTGAAACAAATTTAATTAAGCGACAGTTGTCCAAAAAAATAATATGCGTTAAGCGCGTATCAGATTTTCAGAAACTGAAAAAATGAGGCTCCTCCATTCGATTATAATTATTTACTTACTTACTTACTTACTTACTTACTGGCTTTTAAGGAATCCGGAGGTTCATTGCCGCCCTCACATAAGCCCGCCATCCGTCCCTATCCTGAGCAAGATTAATCCAGACTCTATCATCATATCCCACCTCCCTCAAATCCATTTCAATATTATCTTCCCATCCACGTCTCGGCCTCCCTAAAGGTCTTTTTCCCTCCGGTCTCCCAACTAACACTCTATATGCATTTGTGGATTCGCCCATACGTGCTACATGTCCTGCCCATCTCATACGTCTGGATTTAATGTTCCTAATTATGTCAGGTGAAGAATACAATGCGTGCAGTTCTGTGTTATGTAACTTTCTCCATTCTCCTGTAACTTCATCCCTCTTAGCCTCAAATATTTCCTTAAGCATCTTATTCTCAAACACTCTTAACATATGCTCCTCTCTCAAAGTGAGAGTCCAAGTTTCACAGAACAACCGGTAATATAACTGTTTTATAAATTCTAACTTTCAGATTTTTTGACAGCATACTGGATGATAAAAGCTTCTCAACCGAATAATGACAGGCATTTCCCATATTTATTCTGTACTTAATTTCCTCCCGAGTATGATTTATATTTGTTACTGTTGCTCCAAGATATTTGAACTTCTCCACCTCTTCAAAAGATAAATTTCCAATTTTTGTATTTCCATTTCATACAATAGTCTCGTCACGAGACATAATCATATACTTTTTCTGTTCGGGATTTACTTCCAAACCTATCGCTTTACTTGCATCCTGTAAAATTCCCGTGTTTTCCCTAATCGTTTATGGATTTTCTCCTAACATATTCACGTCATCCGCATAGACAAGCAGCTGATGTAACCCGTGCAATTCCAAACCCTCTCTGTTATCCTGGACTTTCCTAATGGCATACTCTAGAGCACAGTTAAAAAGTAAACGTGATAGTGCATCTCCTTGCTTTAGCCCGCAGTGAATTGGAAACGCATCTGACAGAAACTGGCCTATACGAACTCTGCTGTACGTTTCACTGAGACACATTTTAATTAATCGAACTAGTTTCTTGGGAATACCAAATTCAATAAGGATGTCATATCAGGTCTACGTTTCCATATTTATAATGGTAAAATCCTAGAAACTGAATTTTTTAATATTCCGAAACGTCTGAAAAATTATACTTCACTCTATCGCTAAGAGGGAAACCATTTTCATAACCCTGCCATCGTGAAGGCCACTAATATTCGAATGATTCTTGTAAATATCTAACTCACGTCAGCAATAAAAAAGTGCTTGGAGCTACTGAATCTGTATTGTAAGAATGAATAAATGTAGACCACTGTTTGTCACTGTAGAGAGATCAAGGGATAAACTGTCAGCAGGGAATACAGCGAAGTTGTTGAAACACATTGTGTTGGGGTACAGGAGGGTTGTGAACTTGTATTTCTACTACCTTTTTTGTGTACCTTCTATGTTCCATACTCCAATGGGACCTCCTTTATAAATTACAAATCCCATTGGAGTATTGGACGTAGAGTGTACAAAAAAAGGCAGCAGAAATTCAAGTTCATGAGTCTACATATACACGACTGCTTCTGTATCCGAACAATCAATATCTTTAGACAGCAACATTTTACTTGCTGCACTTGCTGTAAGGTTGTATGGAGGTGAGGATTTATTGCAAAAGGCTCTCTACACAATAGACAAGAACAGAAACACTCTAACATTTTCTGCGAAATAATTAATCTAGGTTGAAGCTACATCAATAATCTTAGAGTGTTTATCGAAATAGACCAAGAATCGACTCCTGGTAGACGCAATTTATATAAATTTCACTATTCGGTCTGATTAGATTAGATTGAATTACAGCCTGATTCATTTGAAGAGACATTAAATAAAATCGGTATAAAAATCGAAGGTATTTTTTTTAAAGAAACATACTCAAAAAATCCAAATTTGAGATATTAAGCATTATGATGAGTACATTGTAGCGGCCATCTACTGAATTAGTTGTTAGGGGGGGACATCATACCGTACTGTAATAATAATCTATATATATAATTTGAACTGGTAATGGAAATTACGGGAAAACGGCTGAACGGATTTTAATGAGTGACCCCTCATTTTCATGCCTGGCATCCAACGTTTTTCGGAAAAGTAGTAGTTTTCAGTGAAATGTCAATTTTCCTACATACTATTCCTATTTTCCAAAATTCATCTGTTGTCAGTTTTGAGAACTGATTTTATCGAATCACGGCCGACTTGATTGAATTTCAGAACAAAACACACACTACAATAAACAATAGGCTATTACACGAAGGCCATGACCTGCAGGACTGCCGACATATTTAGAGCACAATTCAATTTGTTATTAAAAACTGATTCTGCAGTGTATAATTTTGTGAGTACAGCTGTGTATTGGATATTCAAATCTACGAAACTTGAGGTGGTTTGATGACATTATTACCATTAGAAATTAAATATTATTATAGTTAATATCATGATACATCTATTTTTCATTAATTGTACATAATATTGATGCTATATTGATGACATGAAAGTGAAACGTTTTGTGGTTATGTAAGTAAATGTAGAGAATATTTTAATTTAGATCTTCATTTCTATAGGCTAATTTACTGAGTGGCTGCTATATATACAGTAACTAAAAAACTTAAGTAAGATAATAATGTTGTTATTAAAAATCAAATATTTTTATACTTATTAACCCAGTGGGGTTGGGTCTTTTTCATATACTTAATGGCGGTGTAGTGTAGATATTGATATGTGTCATTGTCTTCAGTATTGGCTCGAGAGAGCGCAAAAATTACAGTTCCTAAGGAAAGATCAAAAGGTATTACTTACTGATAAAATAAGAGGCCTAGAAAATTTTGTAGTCTCCAGATCATTTCAGAAAGATCACTTAGTAGGATAAAATTATTTTACGCTCTACATTTCAAGTTCTACATGCAGCAGATATACGAAAATGCTATTGTTCGAAAGCTTAGCAAACCTAACATTTTTTTTAACTTTCGCCTAAAATCCACAATGACCTGAAATAGCCACTGCTATCGTCCTGACATTGATACTTGCGTTTTCGCGTTGAAACTCAAAAACTGAAGTTGTATAGGTTCAAGAAAAAGTATTTGGCCTAAAAAAAATCCATTCAGAGGGAGTATGTTTCATTATTATGGAAGCAAATAACTATCAAAAAGACAAGTATTCTTCATTGAAAATAAATCTGAAAAATTTTTATTTGAACGTCTAACGAACTTAGTTTGCAGCAGTATTTGCTGCACAAGCCACTAGTATGCTATAATAATAGTAAACTGCCCCCCATTGAGGGTAGCACGCTACGATACAAAATGTTCCAGGACTATGTTCTGCATCAGTCACCGAATTTTATATGAAAGCTTTCAACTCCCATGCACACACACAATTTGAATTGGTAATAGAAATCACGGGAAAACCGTTGGACGGATTTTAATAAATGACCCCTTATTTTGAAGCTTGGAACTCAAATTTTTCGGAAAAATAGTAGTTTTCAGTGATATGTCAATTTTTAAACATAATTTTCCTATTTTCCAAAATCCATCTGCCGTCAGTTTTGAGAACTAGCTAATAGCATTCACGGCCGACTTGATATACTTTCGCTTTTTTGTAAACGAGAAGCGAAGCGAGCATCAAGTCGGCCGTGTTGCATTTCAGAATAAAACAAAACACATAACTTTTTTTATTTTAGTAGGTTATTTTACGACGCTTTATCAACAGCTTAGGCTATTTAGCGTCTGAATGAGATGAAGGTGATAATGCCGGTGAAATGAGTCCGGGGTCCAGCACCGAAAGTTACCCAGCATTTGCTCATATTGGGTTGAGGGAAAACCTCGGAAAAAACCTCAACCAGGTAACTTGCCCCGACCGGGAATTGAACCCGGGCCACCTGGTTTCGCGACCAGACGCGCAAACCGTTACTCCACAGGTGTGGACAAAAAAACACATAACTTACTATAGTAAACAATATTACACGAAGGCCATGATCTGCAAGAATGCTGACATATTTAGAGCTCAAATTAAATTGGTTATTAAAACATAACTTACCAAAAATAATTTACAGTTTCGATTCTGTGGTGTGTTATTTTCTGGGTACAGCTGTGTATTGGATATTAAAAACTACAAAACTTGAGGTGGTTTGATGACATTATTACCATTAGAAATGAAATATTATTGTAGTTAATGTCATGATGTGACTATTTTTCATTAATTATACATATTAATGCTATATTGATGATATGAAAGTGAAACGTTTTGGGATTATATAAGTAGCTGTAGAGAATAACTTAAATTAGATTTTGAAATCTATATTTTACTGAGTGGCGGCTATATAGTATATATAGTATATGTTACTGAAAGCTATAAAACTTATGTAAGATAATAATATTATTAAAAATCAAATATTTTTATAGTTATTAATCAAGTGGGGTTGGGTCTTTTTCATATATTTAACGGCGGTGTGGTGTAGATATTTATATGCGTGGTTCTCTTCAGTATTGGCTCGAGAGGGAGTATCTTTCATTGTTATGGAAGCAAATAACTGCGAATGTCTGGTAATCTTCATTGAAAATAAATCTGAAAAATGTTTATTTGAACGTCTAATGAACTTAGTTTGCAGCATTTGCTGCACAAGCCACTAGTATGCTATAATTTTAATAGAACAATAGAAAACAAATAGGTAGGAAAATTAAAATTTCACAATACTATAATAATGTACAACATATTTATAAAATATGGACATTGTGATAGTTGTTTTCTTTACAGTCCGACACGATTTAATAAACTAGTGTGAGAAATGAAGCTTTGCCAATTTAAGGGTTAAAGTGGATAATTTGAAAAGCATTATCATCATCATCATCATCATCATCATCTTCCTAACAAGTATTAGGCCAAGTGGCCTGTTACGGTCTCAAACTAGAATTTTCAGTCCATCTCTTCTTTGGACGGCCTAGAGATCTTTTGCCATATGGATGATAATGAAACAGTGCTTTTGGAATTCTGCCATCGATCCATTCGTTCGAGATGACCCTTCCACTGAAGTTGATATTTGCTGATGAACTGCATAATGGGTTCTATTTGAAGTTCTTGCATTATGTCCTCATTTTTTTTATGATCCCAGCGAGTATATCCAGCTGTTGCTCTCATAAACCTCATCTCACTCGCTGTTATTCTACTGACATCTTTATTCTTCACAGTCCACGCTTCACACCATAGCTTAATACTGGCTGTGCTAAGGTTTTATACAAGCCTATTCTTGTGTGTCTTTGTACTAGTGAGGGTTTCATGATTTTATTAATGATCCCCATTGTTTTATTATATTTACATACTTTTTCAGCAATATCTACTTCATCATAAGGTGATAGTGTATAGCCAAGGTAAGTGAAGGTATTTACTCTTTCTATTATTTTATTATTCAAACAGATTTTGTTTGGTACAGGGAATTTCCCACAAAATGACATGATTTTCGATTTTTCAATATTAATTTCCATGTTATATTTTTCACTGAACATATTTAAATTGTGTACTGAATATTGTAAATCATCTTCAGTTGATGCCATGAGAACTAAATCATCAGCGAAAATTAAAGCGTCAGGTTGCAAATTTCGATTAATTGGAATAAATCCATGGCGTGTCTGTCGCCAATCTTGAATGATTCTATTTATATATAATAAACAGAAGTGGTGAAAGGCCACAGCCTTGTCATACTCCACTATAAATGGGTCGCCACTGTGAAAGTTTATTGTTGCTTCGAATTGCTATGATGGTTGTTTTATATATATATTGTGAATATTTTGTATAATCTGTTGAGGTACTTGATCATCTGCCAAAATCTGAAGTAATTTATTCCGATTAACTTTATCAAAAGCCTTTTTAAAGTCAATGAATGCCATATGCGTTTCTAGATTAAATTCTCTATGTTTCTCAACCAGTAATTTCAATGCGAAATATCCATCACAACAGGACCTTCCTCGACGAAAACCATTTTGTTCCTCACTGATAATATTGTCGTAATGCTTATTGAGTTTGTTTTTCAAAATATTTGCATAAATTTTATATCCTGCGTTCAATAAACTTATTCCTCTATAATTATCCGTAATTTTCAAATCTCCTCTCTTACGTATAGGGATTACAATAGATTTAGTCCAGCTTTCTGGAAATCCTTGTCCCTCCCATATCAAATTTTAAAATCTCAAAAATCTTTGTAGAAATTTACGGCTAGCATATTTAAATAATTCACTATTTATTGAATCTTCTCTTGGAGATTTATTGTTTTTCAATTTAGGCAAGACTCTTTGTAGTTCATCCATAGAAATTAACTCCATTAAAGGATTAGTTGAAAATGGAAGCGTGAGAGATTGCGTTGATGTAGACTATAGTTGTTGAAAATACTGTAACCAATTGTCCTGAGAAATAACATTTATTCTTAGATTATCTTTTACTTCACAATTTAATTTCTTAAGAATTTTATAAGTCTGTGGTTGAGGCCGAGTAATATCATTTTCTAAGTATGCCACAAAGTTTATCCAATTCTGTCTATGTTTTTTTTCGAACTTCTCTCTTTGCGATTGGCCGTTTCTTACGATAATCAATTTGATCTTCTTCTTTCTTGGTTGCGATATACTTATTGAATGCTTGTCTTTTATCTGCAATTATCTTGCTTATGTCATCATCCCACTGTCGCAAGCCTTTCTTTCTAAGCCACGCCTTTTTTGTCCCAAATTTCTTTGGCGGCTTGTGTTAAAATTTGTTTCATATTCAACCATTCATCTTCAACATTATCAAGAAGGGGTAATTGATCTACAAGAATATCCATTCTATTTCGGTAGAGATTAGCAATACTAAAATCTCTAAGTAAACTGACTTTGAAGAGTAAATTATCTATAGTAATGTCACGAGAGGTCTGAGATTTGTCTGGGAAATCTCAGACCTCGAGTGACATTTATATATCTTAATATATCCCTAAAATTCGATCACAAAATGTTAATAATTGTATATTAACGAATACTTAACCTATTCAGACATTGCAAAGTTGAAATACTCGTAGATGAATATCGATTATTGCAATAAAGAAATTCAATGTTATTCAGTAATGCCAATTGCGAAAAGCGAAATACAGGTTTATCAATGTTAATTACATGTACCGTACTGCACATTTCTCTTATTATTAGCCTATAAAAATACATTTTCATTATCAGATAATGATTTAATTTAACAGTAACAGCGGGGATAGCTATATACCAATGCTTATGTATTCACAGCGAGACATGTTGCTACACAGTGAAGCCATCTCTGTATAGATAGGCCTAATTAAAACACGAATTTTATTACGCCATACGAAAGGCAGTTTGATCAAAGACAATATTACTATGCAAGGTCTTTGAGTTTGATATGCGATGATGTTACATAAATTTGAACGTCTATTAATTGTTTAATTTCAATACAAATGTTGTAGGCTACAATTTTATAGGTTACGTTAGGCCTCCTGTGGAAGCAAGACCGATGTCAGCTGTGCCTTGTTTCGACCGTTACTTACAATGAGTGCTACACGAAAGCATTTTTTATAGCTCGACAAACGCATTCTCGCTGTAGTGTGTAACGGAACTAAAGCTGCATCTACACAGTTCAATATTCCAATCGCGTATGCGTGCAATCTGGGAATAATATTGAAAGAATCAAGTTTAAAAGGTACGTTCAATTAAGATGCATAAAGATTTTGTGTCTACATGGTGCGCCGTTTTGAACTTGGTCGTCACTGCGTAAATATATTAATTAATATTAAATATCAATCTTGCATTCATTGCTTTAAAGTTGAAAGAAAAGTTTAACCGTGTAGTTGCATCTTAGTGTATTCATGATCATTAATTTACGGGGAAACAGTTGGCGACAACGACTAAACAAAAGAATGACCATGCGATAAATTGATAGCGATAAATCTAGCTGCAGAAATTATCGCAAAGTCTGACTGTGATTGGTTGGAATTCAAAATTTCATTACACTTCATTGGTCGAAAATGGAACGACGTCATATAAACGAAATAGTCATTTGAAAAGCTTCTCGACGATAATTTTGGCAAATAGCATTATAATTTCGTGCAGATCATCAGAACGACCTTGTTAATGCTTTTTGACAGGTGGCGTTCTGCACGACATGGAAGACGCTGACAGACGATTTGGATATCTACACAATAGGCGTCAACTGGGCCATCTCGTACGAGCTGCCAAATCAGACGATTCGGGATCCTGTTACACACCGAATCGTACCTCCGTTCAACTTCCGGAGACGACGCCGGGAACTCTATCTCAAGCTGGAAGCGGCGATGGATGCGTGAGTGACATGCGGATATTGGCTTTCTGAGCAATGTCTGTTACGCAAACAACACGCACCATGTCTGTCACGCAAGATGCCTGCTTTATACAATGCTTTGAGTTTCAAACCTCTAAATTAGGGATTCGCAAACTTTGATGACATGGGACCCACCAAAATCTTAAACATTTCTTCGTACCCCATTTGATATTTAAATTTTTTATATTTACATGATGTGTATGCAAATTATTGTCAATATCTTCCTAACAACAAACATTGAAAAACTTTCATATAAGCATTGCCCTGAAAATTCTTATTTACAGTGTTAGTAATAAGTTTTGTGCGAGATCGTGCGTATTTGCTTGTTTTCCGCACAGAACCAATACGCGGTAAGTGTGAAATACCACATTCAGTATTCCCAACATAACACACATAACAATTTCCCTCTTCTTACCGCTTAAGCGCGACATTCATTTTACTGCTTTAGGCTTTTAACATATTATTTTTAGAGACGTTTAACATAGTAATAATTATAAATTGGAAACTTACCACTGCAATTTCACCTAAATTGCAATGTTAATTATTGTTTTTAAATATTTGCAAAAATTAAGTAAAGTCTACTCCTCCACGAAACTTGTTGCATTCCTGACACAAGTAAAATTAAGGAAGCCGTGAAAAAATCAACGAGATTCCAGATGCCGATGTTATTACTGCAATATGTTATATAAATAATATTGTTAAAATATTAAAATGAAAAATAATTCATTACATAAACTTACCGTTTGTTTTAAGTTCGCATCTATAGACCGGGGGAAAAAAAAAAGACAGACGTATATCACGGCCTGCTGGAGTATAGTAAATACAGAAAACATTTTACAGCAACAATGTTGAAGAAAGATATTTTGGCTTTCCGAAGTTGGCGTCATTAAACAGAAACCAACATGGAGATTTTATTGCAACTAATTAGAAATTCGTCTTTCAGGTATGTAACAAACGATCTTCGCACAAAATAATGTACGATACACGAGCGGTATGTTTGTTTTCATGTTCTCGGAAATTAAAAAAGCTCAACTACGTTTCGCTTTTTCAATCTTTTCCTCGAACATGAAAACGTCAACATACCGCTCTTGTAACGTATATTACTATTGTGCGAGATCGTACGTATTTGCTTGGTTTCCGCACAAAACCAATCCGCGGAAAGTCTAAAATTCCACATTCAGTATTCCCAACCTAACACACATAACAATTTCCCTCTTCTTACCGCTTAAGTGACATATTCATTTTACTGCTTTAGGCTTTTAACACATTATTTTTAGAGACGTTCAATATAGTAATAATTATAAATTGGAAACATACCACTGCAATTTTACCTAAATTTTACTGTTAATTATTGTTTTTAAATATTTTCAAAAATTAAATAAACTCTACAACTCCACCCACTAAAGTTACTGCATTCGTGATGCAAGTAACATTAAGGAAGCCGTGAAAAAATCAACAAGATTCCAGACTCATCATAGACTGGGGGGAAAAAAAGACAGACGTATATCACGGCCTGCTGGAGTATAGTAAACACAGAAAACATTTTAAAGCGACAATGTTGAAGATAGATATTTTTAGTTTGCAAATTTTCCGTCATTGAACAGAAACCAAGATGGAGATTTCATTGCAACTAATTAGAAATTCCTCTTTCAGGTATGTAATAAACGATCTTCGCACAAAATAATGTACGATACACGAGCAGTATGTTTTCTTTCAATTCTCGGAAATTAAAAAAGCTCAACTACGTTTCGCTTTTTCAAACTTTTCCTCGAACATGAAAATTTCAACATACCGCTCTTGTAACGCATATTACTATTTCCTTACATTGAATCCTGAAGAGCATCCAACTCAAATTTCTTTCATTTCCTCTTTCTTTAGAACAAGCCGTGAAATTAGTTTTTCTTTGTATGATTGCCATATTACTGGTCCCTGTCGCTTACATCTGGCAGGACCATAACTAACAGTGACTGAGTCTTAACATTAGAATGGCTCGTGTTGTTGTGGATAACTAAGAATTCGCGACCTCCATGATGTAAGTCACATGAAAAGTAAAATATCTTAACAATAAACGTAAAACAAGGAATTGAAAAAAATGTATTATAAATACTGCGTAAAACATAATAAATCATTGTCATGATGTAAGTTAAAAAATAACGCCAATGTGATCTGTGGCATAGTTTCCTTCAATTAATACTGATTGAAATATGTAAGTTTCAATCTGAAATCACTTTCTACTGATAATTTACTTCTATATCAAATTTTTAGTACATCAAGTTCGAAAAAACACTTACGCATACAGGGTGGTTCAGTGACTATTTACAAAATTTTAGGAATGATAGAGGTCATCAATATGAACAACTTTCATATAGGAACCTATGTCCGAAAACGTTCCATTTCGTAGTTACAAGCGTAGATATGTTAATCAGTGTAGTCAGCTAGAATCGAACTCAGGGCCATCCTTTTGAAGTTTGATTGCAGACGAGCTGTTCCTAGAAACGTTGGTGATTTCTCATAAACATGATATACGTTAGTCGGCGTAGTAAATGATATTTTGACCGATGAAACCTTGCAAATTTTGTTCCATTTCCATTTGCTCTTCCATAAATGAAATGCATATCAGCCAGTTTCAAGGTTTAATCAATCAAAATATCATTTACGATGCCAACTAGCTTATAGCAGTGTTCACAGGAACAAATCGTCTGCAATTAAAAACTTTAAAAGGATGGTATTCAGTTCGAATCTAGCTGGTTACATTGACTAACACTACTACTACCAAACGAAACGTTTCCGGACATCATCTATCATCCCTAAAAGTTTGTAACATAGTCACTGAATCACCCAGTATATTTTGTTGGAAAACTCATTAAGTACGTCAAAGTAAATTTAGATATTTTTTGTTTATTAACTCCGAATTTAATAAAAAATGAAAATGGTCTAGTCTCATGAAACACGGGTGTTGGCAAGGAGTCTAAGGCCCAATTGTATAAAACTCCCTGACTAAAGATCAACTTTGATCGAAGATCGAAAAGTGAACCGAATTCAGACACTTCTTCTATTGTATAAAACTTTTCTGCGATCAAATTACCTTGGTTCAAATGCAATCTAAGTTCACGTGAAAAGGATTTGGCAACATCGCATAAACAGGTGAAATAAGTGATGCGCGGACCATGTTATACAGGTTTGTTCAGTGTTGCCAATCAAGTGACTTTAACTCTTTTTCAACAACAATTTCTTTTAAATTTTATATTACTTAAATAGGAATCTAGTGACGTTTTTAACACCCCATAGTGACAAAATTTAATCTTTCTTTGTTGATAATGAGAAATCTATCGACTTTCCAACTACTTTTTGGCGACTTTCCGTATTACACTCTGTTGGAGACACTGGTTTTTTGAGCAATGTAAATAATGGCAGACAATAAGAAGAAGGTTGACTGTTCTCCAAGTTGTTATCATGTTATGGTGTTTGATACTGCTAAACATAATAAAGCTTTATAAAACGACAATTTTCGTTTAGTAATACAGTTAGTTGAACATTTATGATTGTACCTATCATATCCATTGGTTGTTATAAACATAATATAATTATAGTTTATGTTATTTGATACTGCTGAACACGATAGAGCCTTATAAAATATAAGAATATTTGTGTATTAAGGCAAGAAATTGAAAGAAATATATATATATATATATATATATATATATATATATATATATATATATAAATGTACCTAACATATCTATTAATATTAATAATAATGGATATTTTATTTGCACAATCTGTCACTCGTATATTTCAAACAGAAAAGAAATAACTGAACTTGGATCATCTAACTTAATCGGAGAAATTTCTTCAGTCAAAGTTGACTTTAGTTTGAGACAAATTAATCTCAGATTAGACTTTATACAACACAAAATTCCAAGTTCCGCTGAAACAAGGATCAATTTAACCTCTGATCTAAGATTAAATGGTTTATACAATCGGCCCTAAGAGAACTCTACTAAGGAATCTTTCTGTCCTGATATTAGAATTACTTTAAGTTATATTCCACAAATAATCTTTTATTTATTCTTTCCCATAGTCTCTGAAAGGAACATGGTGCCTGGAGCTAGAGACTAAAGCTTCAAGATACTCTTTGACAGATTTTGTGGCAGCCTTAACTGTCATTCCACACGAGTCCAACAAATCATTAATTACTTACAAAGTGTCAATGATATTGGTTCCTTACCAATGTTAATTACAGTAGAAATCGTGCCGGAACTATTTTATGACACTGCTAGCAGTCAAAAATACTATCAGACATTCACATTCATTCATTATTTAGATGACTTAACATAATTTGTAAACCAACTAAGTTTAGACATTTAACACCGCACGTTAATATTATTTGATTTGTGACTAACATCTATTTGTGCAAAGGGTGTCGTATTAAAAACAGTTGCTCTAAATCTGTGATTAGAGTTTCACATGTAGACTACATGGAAAAAAAAAAAAATTAACGTGAAAGGTTTGTAAAGCGTAAAATCTTAATGAAATATTAATATCAATATCACCCATTTGTGGAGGAATTATAAACATTTGTTTAAATTAAAATTAATGTTTGCATTCTTATTGTAAGACGTTGTATGATACTGTAAGGCCATTTAAAGCAGTGCTATCAGATCTGTTTAATTCCTCAAACATTTCAGAGCTGGCTTGGACGGCCGATCTTGCATTCAACGAGCTCTTTGTGAAACTGCCCAGAGATTGATTCCTCGAACCAGTCTTCTAGAAGAAATACTACGCATTCTATTTACGTATGTACTCAATAAAAATACAACTAATTTACATTTTAAGTAAGGTGAAAAGTAGTAATTTGTTGAACATAGAATAAATATGGGAAATGCCTGTTATTATTCGGTTGAGAAGCTTATTTATTTATTTGTTTGTTTGTTTGTTTGTTTGTTTGTTTGTTTATTTATTTATTTATTTATTTATTTATTCTGGTATAGTTAAGGCCATCAGGTCTTCTCTTCCACAACACCAGGAATAGAAATACAATAATAGAAATAAACAGAAAAAAATACACTATATACAAAATATAGCTACACAAAAAATAAAGAGAGAGAAAAAAAACACTATAAACAAAGTAAAGCCACATAAAAATATACACATGCTGCAGTCACACAAACTTTAAATGAGTGATTAAGTATCATAATTAATTGTATTCTAACTAATTAACTAACATAAACGAGAAACTTCCAATTTTAATGTAGATTAAAAAAAGAAAAAGAAAAAACACAAATCAATACTTCTAGCAATACATAAAAACATTAACTAAGACAAAATTTTCCAATTTAATTTTGAATTGTGATAAAGTCCGGCAGTCCCTGACGTCATTAGGTAACGAATTCCAGAGGCGAGGTATTTCTAAAGTATAGGAAGATGAGTATAAAGACGTTCTATAATGAGGGATAGAAAGAAGTGCTTGATGTCAGTTTCGAAGAGTTGTAAGAAATTGAAAGCGCGATAACAGATAATTCGGAGTAGAAGTATGCATGATTCTAAACAGAAGAGACAGTGAATGTATTGTTCTTCGTTCCTTCAGACGCACCCATGAAAGTAACTGGAGGGAAGGTGTTAGTTATATGGTCAAATTTACGAGTATTGCAGATGAATCGTATGCACACATTATGAACACGTTGTAGTCTTTCAGCTAAGAGTGAACTTACATTAGTTAATAAGGAATCGCAATAATCAAAATGTGGCATTACAAGTGTCGGAATAAGATTCTTTTTTAGACTAAGTGGTAGAAATTCTTTCATTTGAAACAAGGAGTGAAGTTGAGAAAATATTTTTTTTTGCATTCTGCTGTAAGAAAATCTGAAAGTTAGAATATATAAAACAGTTATATTACCGGTTGTTCTTTATGGTTGTGAAACTTGGACTCTCACTTTGAGAGAGGAACATACGTTAAGGGTGCTTAGGAAAATATTTGGGGCTAAGAGGGATGAAGTTACAGGAGAATGGAGAAAGTTACACAACACAGAACTGCACGCATTGCATTCTTCACCTGACATAATTAAGAAGATTAAATCCCGACGTTTGAGATGGGTAGGGCATGTAGCACGTATGGGCGAATCCAGAAATGCATATAGATTGTTAGTTGGAAGGCCGGAGGGAAAAAGACCTTTGGGGAAGCCGAGAAGTAGATGGGAGGATAATATTAAAATGGATTTGAGGGAGGTGGGATATGATGATAGAGAATGGATTAATGTTGCTCAGGATAGGGACCAATGGCGGGCTTATGTGAGGGCGGCAATGAACCTCCGGGTTCCTTAAAAGCCAGTAAGTAATAAGTAGTAATTTGTACAACATTGTAAGTGAAATCATTTCAATATTTTATACTTAAAAACAAAACTTTTTTAGGGTTTCAGATCTCAATAGGTGTAAAGAAAGATCCAATTAGTTGTAGACTAATGGAAAAACACCGCCCTCGACAATTTTTAATTCACCTACAAATTTAAAGATACGAGGTACTTACCTAACCCTATGATATTTATATTTTATTTCCTTACCTCTCACTCAGTGACGACAAACTTATCTGTAGAGTCAACCCACTTTGACCACGAGAGCAAACATAGATGTGTATAGCCACTGCCTTCCTTTGTATCAATATCACATCTAACTTTATTCGAAGCATTTAATGCAATAATTATTATCGAATAATCAAATATAAATATTACAATCTTTCCTTCCTACCTAGTAACATTACTTAACAAGCGTGTTTACCATGTACGTCGATGACCACCTTCTCACTAATAATTTACTGTTACGAATATTCACGTAGTTTCAACTTTTTCTAAAAGATGTCGCTCGTGTCGGTTCATTTTTATATCAGAAATTTCATCTGGTTATTTGTAACATACTGGACTACAACATATTCAATCTTCTTCAATTTATTTTTTATATTATACAATTCAATTTTATACACGTTATCTCATGCGTAGGTCTATTAATCTAATTTAATTTCAAGTTCTCCATTATGGTTGACATATTATTAAAAGTGGCAACGCTCATTTCTTTTGTTTAAAACTATGAAACAAATGCATAATGCGGAGTCTATAGCAGCGCTGACAACGCTCTCTTTAGTGACCGAGACATATCAAAATTCACGTCGAACAAAAGAGAATCGAAATGTTGCTATAAAATTCATGACTATTTGTTATTTAACAATTCACTGAATTATTCAAGTGCAAGATTTATAGGGTATAACGGGGGTTTTTAATTCACTAAATTCTGAAAGAAAATGCACGTTTTTCAAGATATAAAATGTTATCACAGAGAAATGAAAGAGAAATACGTTGTGGTGCAGGGAATGTAATTTTAAATCGAAAAAGTGTCTAATTGACACTATCATATCTATCATATCTCCTGGCACGAGAGTTGCAATTGGACTGCTAAGAACAATTGAGGCATTCACATGGGAAAGATCGTAACTGCCAAAAATTCGAATTTTTAGGTTTTTCATTGAGAAGGTAGTAAATGGCCATGCCAATGGCACAGAGAAGGTAGTATGTCCGTATGTAATGAAACGAAGTTGGAAACGTAGTCACTAGATGTTGTAAGTTGTATGTGCACAGCTGTTGGCGCGGAGAAGGTAGTAACTCCTTTTACAACATCAGAGTGTGTCTAGACAAATATGGGCTGATAACTGTGCAGTGCAGAATAAGAATCGGATGATTCTAATGGTCCTGATTTACATTATTGCCAAGAAACATTTTGATTCAGTGGACTTGAAATTCCTGGTTTCAGAACATTCCTACATGCCATATGATAGGGAATTTGGCATCATAGAGAAAAGAAAAAAAAATGCAAGACCATGGTTCCAGAAGAGGTAAGGCCTAATAATGTAATAATGATGAAGGATGAGGATTTCTTCGACTTTTCTGCAGAATGTGACAAGTTTTTGAATACAACTCCTATCAAAATCAGCACCCTCAACTGGATTAGACTCTCAAGAGCTGATTTTCCTCTAATAAAAACAAGACAGTCATTTAATGACCTTGAAATGTGGACAGAGCACAGGATTTTTAAGAAAGGACAGTCATTAACGTCAATCACTAACTTGCAGTGCTTGCAACCCCTTGAAAGAAGACCAGTCGTACCTGATGCCCTGATGCCAAAAAAAGAGACTTGTTATCTATGTTAGACTTCCTCGATGAAAATTATCATGCATTTTACCGAAAAATTTCTGCATAATGTATAAATAACGTTAATTCTCAGTTAATCTAAGCAGTGATTTCAATGTTGTGTTTTCATAAAATAGGATTTCACAGATAAATCTGTGCCAGATTTTTCAAATTTCATATGTAACACAAACGTGAGTATATGCCTTTCATTTAAAGCAGTTTCTTTAATAATGTAAGTGAGAAAGTGTTCATAAATTTGTTTTTTGCTTCCCCTGAAAAATTTTGTTTTTGGAAGTTACTACCTTTCCCATGTCAGCGCCTCAATTGACGAAAGATATCTAGAGAAGAATAAAGAAGTGTTTGTAGTATTTGTGGAATTAGAAAAGGCTTTTGACAGAGTGGATTGGAATAAACTGACGGGGATCCTGAAGAAAATAGATGTGGATTGGAAAGAGAGAAGGCTATTCAGTAATCTTTAAATGAAACAACGAGTCAAAGTCAGGACAGGAGAAGAAATGTCAGAAGGAAATGATATAGGGAGAGGAGTACGTGAAAGATGCCCTTTATCACCTACCCTGTTCAACATCTACTTGGAGGGTTTAGTAAAGAACTGTTTTCAGAACATGGGAGGAAGAAGAATAATTTTTTTGGTTTGTTATTTAACGACGCTGTATCAACTACGAGGCTTATTGTAGGGATTCGTAACAAGCTGTTTTTACGGTGATGGGTTGTTAGCCCTTCGCCCAACCCCCAAGCTGGAGGACCACCCCTTATCGGCTGTCCACGACTGCTTATTCAATATATTCGCAGCTACCCTCCCTTATCATCCAGTCTGCTGTCCAAAAATCTGAAAGTTAGAATTTATAAAACAGTTATATTACCGGTTGTTCTGTATGGTTGTGAAACTTGGACTCTCACTCTGAGAGAGGAACATAGGTTAAGGGTGTTTGAGAATAAGGTGCTTAGGAAAATATTTGGGGCTAAGAGGGATGAAGTTACAGGAGAATGGAGAATGTTACACAACACAGAACTGCAGGCATTGTATTCTTCACCAGACATAATTAGGAACATTAAATCCAGACGTTTGAGATGGGCAGGGCATGTAGTACGTATGGGCGAATCCAGAAATGCATATAGAGTGTTAGTTGGGAGACCGGAGGGAAAAAGACCTTTAGGGAGGCCGAGACGTAGATGGGAAGATAATATTAAAATTGATTTGAGGGAGGTGGGGTATGATGATAGAGACTGGATTAATCTTGCACAGGATAGGGACCAATAGCGGGCTTATGTGAGGGCGGCAATGAACCTCCGGGTTCCTTAAAAGCCATTTGTAAGTAAGTATCAACTACGAGGTTATTTAGGTCGATGAGATTGGTGAAATCAAGATGGTATTTGGCAAGATGAGGCCGAGGATTCGCCATAGATTACCTGGCATTCACCTTACGGTTCGGGAAAACCTCGGAGAAAACCCAACCAAGTAATCAGCCCTAGCGGGGATCGAACCCGCGCCCGAGCGCAAATTCAGACCGCAAGGGAAGCGCCTTAACCGACTAAACCACGCCGGTGGCTGATGATATGGCTTTGTTAGCAGAAGAGGAGATGACATTAAGGGATATGCTACAGGAGCTAAATGACAGCTGTGAGCAGTATGGGATGAAGATCAATGCAAACGAGACGAAGACAGGAAGAAAAATAAGGAAGTTAAACTTGCGAATTCTAAATTAGGCAGTAGAGCAAGTGGACAGCTCCAGATACTTGGGGTGTACTATAAGCAGTAACATGAGCTACTGCCAGGAAGTCAAAAGGAAGATAGCAATGGTCAATGAAGCTCTTAATGGAAAAAGGAGCATCTTCTGCGGATCTCTGGAGAAAGAACTAGGGAAGAGGCTAGTGAAGTGCTTTGTATAGAGTGTGGCATTGTATGGGACAGAAACATGGACATTACGATGAAGTGAAGAGAAGCGACTAGAAGCATTTAAAATATGGATATGGAGAAGACTGGAACGTGTGAAGTGGACAGATAGAATAAGAAATGAAGCTGTATTGGAAAGAGTGGGTGAAGAAAGAATGATGCTGAAACTGATCAGAAAGAAAAAAAGGAATTGGTTGGGCCACTGGTTGAGAAGAAACTGTCTACTGAAGGATGCACTGGAAGGAATGGTGAACGGTAGAAGAGTTTGAGGCTGAAGAAGATATCATATGATAGACGACATTAAGATATATCGATCATAATGAGGAGACAAAGAGGAAGGCAGAAAATAGGAAAGAATGGAGAACGCTGGGTTTGCAGTGAAATACCTACCCTTAGACAGAACATTAAATAAATAAATGAATACATATCTATTTATTTTTTTTAAATAAGTAGCTATTAACGAAGAAGTTTGATTTGATACTAATACTACTACAAGAATAAAATAAATTAGGAATTTCTGGTAAGGAAGGAAATGAATATTTGGAAAACGTGTAAAACTTATATATTCTAATAGCCGACAATCATTAATCACCCAAAACGACTTGGCTTTTCGAGAGCTAGACCCGGAACGGGAAAAGTTGAGACGGTGTCGGGTGGAGTTCCCGGGTAGCTCAGTTGGCAGAGCGCTGGTACGTTCAACCAGATGCCCCGGGATCGATACCCGGCCCCGGAACAATTTTTCCCTTGAAATTATTCAAATCGACTTTACAGGGAGCTTTACCTGAAAGGTTAGATTTGCATAACATATACGTCAGTGTGTACGTTAACAGAAAACCACAATTCCAAGTCACACAGAGATTGTGTGCACTCGATGTGGGTCTCTGGCGTTTCGTCAGCCCACGCGAGTTGTGTGGATATAAAGGGAAATGTTGAGACGGTGTCGGGTGGGGTTCCCGGGTAGCTCAGTTGGCAGAGCGCTGGTACGTTCAACCAGAGGTCCCGGGATCGATACCCGGCCCCGGAACAATTTTTCCCTTGAAATTATTCAAATCGACTTTACAGGGAGCTTTACCTGAAAGGTTAGATTTGCATAATATATACGTCAGTGTGTACGTTAACAGAAAACCACAATTCCAAGTCACACAGAGATTGTGTGCACTCGATGTGGGTCTCTGGCGTTTCGTCAGCCCACGCGAGTTGTGTGGATATAAAGGGAAAAGTTGAGACGGTGTCGGGTGGAGTTCCCGGGTAGCTCAGTTGGCAGAGCGCTGGTACGTTCAACCAGAGGTCCCGGGATCGATACCCGGCCCCGGAACAATTTTTCCCTTGAAATTATTCAAATCGACTTTACAGGGAGCTTTACCTGAAAGGTTAGATTTGCTTAATATATACGTCAGTGTGTACGTTAACAGAAAACCACAATTCCAAGTCACACAGAGATTGTGTGCACTCGATGTGGGTCTCTGGCGTTTCGTCAGCCCACGCGAGTTGTGTGGATATAAAGGGAAAAGTTGAGACGGTGTCGGGTGGAGTTCCCGGGTAGCTCAGTTGGCAGAGCGCTGGTACGTTCAACCAGAGGTCCCGGGATCGATACCCGGCCCCGGAACAATTTTTCCCTTGAAATTATTCAAATCGACTTTACAGGGAGCTTTACCTGAAAGGTTAGATTTGCATAATATATACGTCAGTGTGTACGTTAACAGAAAACCACAATTCCAAGTCACACAGAGATTGTGTGCACTCGATGTGGGTCTCTGGCGTTTCGTCAGCCCACGCGAGTTGTGTGGATATAAAGGTAAAAGTTGAGACGGTGTCGGGTGGAGTTCCCGGGTAGCTCAGTTGGCAGAGCGCTGGTACGTTCAACTAGAGGTCCCGGGATCGATACCCGGCCCCGGAACAATTTGTCCCTTGAAATTATTCCCAGAATTCACTCTTACTATTGCAGATGGTGGGCAGTGATGGAATAATTGAGGGAAAGGGCATTATTACGTGAGAAACTCTCTTTAACGTTTTCTTTGTTCATTAGAAATTCCATTAAAACCTAGCCGAGGATCGAACCTGGGACGGAAGACCCGCGCGCTAGCGCTTTAGTCACAGTCGCGGCATCCCAAAACGATACTTTAGTACGACATTGATGGCAATTATGGCCATGATGATACTTTTTCGTGAATCTGTTGTAATTATCTCATAGAAACAATTGCATTGAGAATTACCTCGGTGCAAGAATTTCCCATAGATTTCTGTAGTCTATAGATAAAAACTGATTTTTGTACATTTTATACAGGGTGTAAGAGGTATAAGTGCTATTATTTTAACTGATGATTATTTATGTCGTACCAGGTGGCCCGGGTTCGAATCCCAGTCGGGGCAAGTTACCTGGTTGAGATTTTTTCCGGGGTTTTTCCCTCAACCCATTACGAGCAAATGCTGGGTAACTTTCGGTGCTGGACCCCGGACTCATTTCACCGGCATTATCACCTTCATTTCATTCAGACGCTAAATAACCTAGATGTTGATAAGGCGTCGTAAAATAACCCAATAAAAACTATGTCATAAGGAAGAAGAAATGTCCTCACAATTTTTTTCTAATTGCAATACTCATCCTCTTTCACAATAGCCCTGCCAAGACTCTGGAATTCGTTACCTGCTAGCATCAGGGACTGTCAAATAAAATTCAATTCAAACGCAAACTTACTAGGCACTTGGTCAGTAATTGAGACTCGTTCAGACATGGTTTCTTGTAAATAGTTCTCTTAATCTATCACAAAATATTTCAATATCCGGTAATTTCATGACTATATAATTTTGTTATTGTAGGTTTAATTTGTAATTCGGCAAATACAAAAATATTCTTTGTTCTTAACTTCTATTAACTTTCATTAATCAGGTAATCTTGTCGTACTTTAATTTTTATTGTAATTGTAAATTTAATATTAATTGTAATCTTATTGTTCATGTTATAGTTGTAATCCCCTGGTAGAGGGGCAGAGAAGGCCTGACGGCCTTATCTCTACCAGGTTAAATAAATAAATACTAAAATAAATACTAATACTAATTTAACTAATTATTCAAGTTTACAATATTAGACGTCTGGCAACGTTGCTGGACGGGGAGGAGGGGGTTTACAAGTACACAGTACAGCTCAAGCGGGTACATACATACCGGTACAAAACAGATGCTCTGTTCTAATGCAGGAGCGGACCGTTATTTACACAAAACGAACAGCAAATACAAACTTTCAATCTTATTAATAGAACTTTATGGTAAATTTCCATTTTATTTAACAATAGTGGCAATATTGATCCATTTTTATTGTACGTCTAAAAATAAACAATAATGGTTTACAGCACAAAATCACAGGAACTTTTTTTTTTTTTAAATGCAACATTTTAATCTCTCCCGCTTCCATAAAGCAGTCCCATTTTTTGTAAAGAAATTTCTGTTTGTGCGATTTTCGAAACGAGGTAAGAGACTCCTAGTTTCTAATAATCGTACAGAAATCGCTACAAAAGTTCGCCGATTAGGTAACCTTCATTGCGGAAGACATTGACTGTACATCTTCTTGCCTCACTTGAATTACGACGACTTTCTACATAAATTAATAAAATACGATATTCCTAAACTGTGAATGACATTGTAAGTTGTTTATCGAATACCCTGTACTGAACTGTCATCCGCTCGGCAGTAGAGCTATGGACAGGGAGCTGAACTCAGCTGACATGTACGTACGTCTGTGCAGAGTACTGCCTGCTGAACACGTTGCCACGTCTCTCACGCCAGAATATTAACAAATTTAAGCATGCAATTTTATTTAATTTCACGAAAACGTAGTAGAACACACAAATATGTATTTAAACTAATATTAACTCTTTGCTAGATATACCTACTGATGTAATTGTTTTCGTAATTTTACTAACGATATAAGCAATATAACGCGAATAAAACAAGAAAAGAAATATTTTTTTCTGGGAAAACTATCAAGTTTTGACCCTATGTTATATGGACATTTTTTTATCCTTTAGACCGTCCCCGACGACTGTGAAAAGGATGGCACTTATAATGTTGGAATAATGGCATGGAAAACGGGTGTGCAACGAGAAATTCTATTGAAGATTAGTCTTTGTCCAAAAAATCTGTTTGAACTTTCTGCTATTGAAACACGGAGATGTGGAAAAAAAAAGGAAAGAAAATTATAATATGAATTCGATAATAGTTATTTTCGATAAGGGTACCGTAACGTTTCATAACACAATACGAGTTTGATAACCAGTAGAGTATTTTAATATGAAGTTACGATAGGTATACCGTACAACGTTTCATCAATTTAAAAAAATATATATATATATTTTTAAATAAAAGTAATTGTATTATTTTTATTAGTTTTGAACATGTCTTTTGTTGAGAGGCGATTGTATTATTATTATTATTATTATTATTATTATTATTATTATTATTTTTATTATTATTATTATTATTGGTTTCTTTCTGTGAGAGGCGATTCGTTTATGTTTTTTTATTAGTTCTGAAGTCAATACCTTTTTTGTTTATAACAGAAGAACAGCGGTACTAGGAGAAATAAACAAAGATTGTTATATAATAATAATAATAATAATAATAATAATAATAATAATAATAATAATAATAATAAATTTAGCTTCCCTTATGAAAAGGTTGCCAGATTTGACAAAGCGTATTACATATAATTTGGAAACACACCTAAAAGGTAAAATGATATACATTTGAAACGGTTAGGGAATCGAATATGCAAAATGTCAGAAAAATTTACACCTAAGTAGCAGAAGTAACAGAATTAAACTATTCCCTAAAATATCAAAAATTTTTGTGCACCATACACCAAAATGTATTTAAAATTAATTATTATATTAGAAAAGTAAGCTGCCCATTTACAGTAAAAGAAAGGGGGAAAAAAATATATCATCATATAGGTTAGAATGATTTGAATGCCATATACCGCGAGAAAAATAATAGTACGGATTTATTGGTTAGTATCATCGAAATGTAGCGTAAGATATGAAGTGGAATATAAAAAGCATAACAAATACAACAAATTGTGAACATATTGTTCTTAATGGTTGTAATAAATAAAATCAATTCCATTTTATTTACTTTAATGTGTGGTTCACATTACGCAACCATTTATTAATAACAGTATAATTATTCAACTAGTTGCGAAATAGTAGCATCATTACCTAACTAATTGCGTAATAGAAATTTCATTACCTAACTAGTTGCGTAATATATGTTTACAACATTTTTATTAGTGACGCAAAGCCCACATTACATAATCGAAGTGGATAAAAATTATTGCACTTTTATCTTATTTTATTTTTTCCTTTGACATCTTCTTACAAACTGGTGGGGTACTTCCTTGGTTCAGCACTAGACAGATTCAAAATGAGGGCATCCTGATATATTCAGCATGGCGCTGGGTCACCGTGGAGACAACACAGAATATTAGACGAAAAAAAGACAATAGCTCTTCTCGACAAGTGATAAGCATAATAAATGTTAATAGTTATGGTATTAAACCAACATAGGCAAGAGATATTCTTAACAGTTTATTTTCTTTCAGGTTTCCGATGGAGGAGGTGGAATTGTATGAACCATTTGAACATCATGTATACGACGCAGCCCATCGGCGAGGCTTCTCAAAGCGTTACTGTCCCGAACTGTATCCTGACTGTGATCTATCATTGGTTGATATGGTACTTGGCACATAACAGAACTGTTAATATCATGAATTAGAGAAGGACAAAATGAATAAACTATAGACAGCAATGCTCTTTGTTGTTGTTGTTGTTGTTATTATTATTACTTACAATTCTTCATAATTAGAAACAGGTTATAAACACTATTAAATGAAAACGTCGTATTTTGATGTGCAACTGTCAACATAAACAGACTATAACAAGGTACAGAGGATTGTGCGTCTATCCTCTGCTTCTACCATGTTTCAGCCAGTTGGTCGCACGCTGTGGACAGCTAAATCTGTACGGGCTATTCCATATGAAATCGATCAGTAAAAAACCTCGCATTTTTTTATACTCTAGTTTTTTCCCTACTATACAAGGTGCTGAGGGGAGTGCATTTTCAAAAATATACTATCGAAAGTCAAAAGGTTTTCGTACTATTGAGCGACAAATTTAGCGTATTTTATAAAAACAAGCCTCTTTCAGCGCTCAGAACTCTGGAACCATTTACTGCAGAACATTGAACGAGAGCTCATTTTGAAGCTGACATTTGGTAGGTTATGTTAAGAAGTAATCCTTATTTTTATTGTATACAGAGAGACAGATAATCTGATTTTACTTACTTTTAGGCTTTTTGCCCATTTGTAAAAATGTAAAAAAATATTGAGAAAAAACCTTGCATTATTAAGAGGGATCCGGCATTGTTTGCTTAGTGGCTCGGCAATAAGTTTCGAGGGTATTAAATAGATTATTTTCACACGCCTAGACTTGAACGACGCAGTACCGCATGCACTGGCCGAGAGATGAAGATAAGCGAGCGTTGGGCGTCATTTTACTCCTGTGTTTATGAAAACTTGTGATAAAGCTAGTCCAGCTATGCGCTACTAGACGAAACATTACGTGTTTATGTCTTCTGGCATTGCTTGCCTAGGCTAGCTCCCGCCTCACAGTCAGCTGGTTAGTTCACGCGAGTACTATTTATTTTCTTTATTTGATATTTTCAATACTTTCTTATCAACGGTGCACCAGTAAAAAATATGTGTTCATTTGTACTTTCAACGCGGAATCTAACCATATATTTTAAAAATATTTTTTCGTGGACAAAGGCGTCTCAATGAAGAAAAATATAAATTTCTCCATTTCCATAAAAAGTAAGAAAAACTGTTTACATGTCAATATAAACTTTAACTTCTCAGCATCAAAGTAAACCGTGATTTTGATCACTGGGTGAAATGGTTTCGGAGCCACAACAGTTTAAAGTTGCTAATTTTATGAAAATACGATAAATTTAAATATTATTAATTTAAACACTATGAAGTTCTGATGCCTCAAACTTTGCGCAAAGCATTGTATCACAGTTGTCTACGGGCAGAAAAAGTTTCATTGTATTTAAAAATTGCAAGGTCAATTTTCTCTATATTTCGGTCGATTTGAGATGGAATAGCCCGTACGTACCTATCTTCACTTTTCCCCGCTCTCTAGCTATCACTTCATTATGGTACAAGGTTTGCAATCTGGGAATAATGTACGTTGTGAACAGTTCTCTCTATGAATCCTGCATAAGACGCAAAAGGATCCTAATTTATTTACGTGGCACACTGTGGAGGAATGACGCAGGAAACGGGATTCACGGATCTTCATATGCAGTAGGGATGTGCAAAAGAAAATTCTTACGCTAAACGGAAAAGAAAACGTCAATCGATATTTCGTGTAAATGTTTGGGCTGAAATAATTTAATGTATTCTCACGGAATAGCACACGGAATGAAGTTCGACAACTCAGTAGACCGCGGTAAGTTGTAAACAAAAGCTACGTAAGACGTCCAGCTTCTAGTCAGTGTCGTCACGAGGGTTGTACAGGGACATCATTTTATTTTTACTAACATTTTTAATATTAACCTGTCTATACCTTTAGAGAACCGGAAACAGAGCTTGCCCCCCCCTCCAAGACTGAAGTTCGATGATACTGGCGTAAAACACAAATCACTCTCCTAGATATAGGAAGGAAGAAAAGTAGTTCATCCATTTACGTAAACTAGGAAATATCGCGATTTTGAGTTTGATAATTTTCATTAGATTTTTCTTTAATCAAAGTACAGTACTGTATTAAGAATAAGTGTTTTACTCACGAAGTGACTTATCCATGCGAACGTATTCATTATGCAGTGTATATTATACTGTCTACAGCACATTAGCGTACAATATAGAGAAAGAAGTTAAATTGAAAAATAATCATAATATGAATATTTAAACACAAGTTTGAAAATGGTGGCCGTTCATTTCGATACAGGCTTCAGTTCTTTTGTGCATATTATCGCACTATAGACTATTGCATCTAATTCCAATTGCCAGTTTCGTCCTTCGTACTAGTAACTCATGTTGAAATAATTCTGTACCTACTCTACGTACTGTAAATTCAATCTTCACTTCTGCCCGACCCGAAAATATAAAATTACTCCGTCCAAATGGTTATGCCGCAGGATTGTAGAAAGGGATGAAATCACGTGACAGTTAATTACTTAACGAGGCCCTTTTATTTAAGTTAAATTAAACAGCTGTATAATATTACGTAAACGTCCAATTCCTAAGAGAAATTAATGTTTTCAGAAAAGAGCTAAGACAGTCGAGCTATTACAGAGGGGCGAGCAGAAGCAGGTGGGGGAAATCGGGATGCGACGTAGGCAAACGGACAGTACCTGTGCGAAAATATGATTCAATATTGAAAGCTCTTTCGTCACTGGAAAACACGAACATATTTCTGGAACGTACTATACTCAGTAACTCAGTACTGCTTAATATCTGCGGTCTTGGTTCTGTGTGGAGTAGGAACTTCCTTAGTAGAAGGGGTGGGAGTGAAGTACATTCAAAAACTCAGGTACAATAATAATTGAAGTAAAAATAAAATGATATCCCTGTACAAATATATAGTGACCATCAGTTACCATTCATTAGCGATATTTATTGTTCCTGTTAGTAGCTATTAATTATTACAATATTATAATGCATACTTATGATTTTGCATTCATACTTCCATATGATTCTGCTTCGTATTTGCAGCGTTTGAAGATCCTTCTCCATAATTCATCAATTTTCACTTACTTTTAAAGTGTTTTTCTCTTCACTTGTACTCGTGACCTTCTTGGCCACGGACTATATCGAGTAGCGGAGCAAATCAGAGTATAATTTCCGAAAGTGAACAAACTGATCTCTTGTGTTACGTAAGGGTTGTTCCATATGAAATCGGACAAAATTTTAGACAATTTGACCTCGCATTTAAGGCCTCACTGAAAGGCCTTCACTGGACAAGCCTAAAAGTGGGTTAAAATATCCCCAACTAGTATTACTTTTCATTTTATGCTCGACTAAGCCGAAATGTAGTAATTATACACCTGGTAGCAGTCCTTTAATGCATGTCATTAAAGTACACCTATTCATTAAAGTTCAGGTTTTCGATTATTCTCGGATATGCAATCGAAAGACGAGGGAAACGTCACGGAGGCTGGAAATCCAATACTGTCCCAGAAGGTTAAGTTCTGTTACTATAATAATTAGCGTTAATTGTAAATAATATTCAAATAAATTCAATTTGTCACCTCGTTTTTCAATTCTCAATCAATTTCCAGGTTATATCAAAATTAGTTCATGTTATTCTCTAGATTATATCAAGGTCAATGACATTCGTCCCTCGGAAAAAATCAATACTTTCGCGTCTGCGCACATCTCACAATTTAGAAGGTCAGTTCCGCTCTTCACTTAGATAACCATAACATTAATACTTCCGAATAATTTGACGTTAGAAATATGGTCGAGCATAAAAAGTCGTATGAAACTTGCCTATAATGATAATTAAGACGCTCATATGAAAATTATGAAACTCGCTTGCGCTCGTTTCATAAACAAACATTGTCGCGTCTTAATTACTATCATTATAGGCTCGTTGCATAATGTAGTATTATGGAACGTAAAATTTATCGTACTTCCGTAAAATTCTTAGTTTTGGAAGAACATTGCTCAGAGACATTTAGTGGTAGGATTTTCAACGGCGTCTCTTTTTAAAGCAGACTCAGAGAGTGATATAATGACTTTGGAGGGATTTTTTTAATTCTTATTCACTTGAGAGGCATATTTATTTATATTACTATTTATCTTGACGAAATAGCTAAAAAATAAAAATACGACAATATGGGTGACTTAGTATAGAATAAAACACAGTTTACAGATTCGAAACTTTTTGGGTAAGAGTGGAAGAAAATAAAGAAAACAATTCTCATTATGGATTTCTTGGCCGCGCATCTCCATCCCACAGCCAGCTAAACTTGCTCGTAGTTGGCCAACGCTAGCAGCTCGTAAGTTCCGTCGTGCGAGTAGTTCCCGCATTCGATAACAACTCGAAATGAAAGATGTAGGCTATTTCTCTGAATACTACAGGGACATCATTTTATTTTTACTTCAATTTTTATTGTACCTGAGTTTTGGAATGTACTTCACTCCCACCCCTTCTACTAGTAAACTTCCAACCGTTCACGACACAGAGCCCAGGACGCGTAAGCAGTACTGAGTTACTGAGTATAGTAAGTTTCAGAAATATGTTCGCGTCTTCCAGTGACGAAAGAGCTTTCAATATTGAATCCTATTTTCGTACGGGTACTGTCGTCCGTTTCCCTATGTCGCATCCCGGTTTCCCCCACCTGCTTCTGTTCGCCCCTTTGTAAAGTGTAGTAGCTGGGCTATCTTAGCTCTTTTCTGAAAACAATAATTTCTGTTAGGAATTGGACGTCTACGTAATATTATTCAAGTGTTTAAAATAACTTAAATAAAAGGGCCTCCTTAAGTAATTAACTGTCGCGTGGTTTCCCCCCCCCCCTTTCTACAACCCTGCGACAAAACCACTTCAACGGACAGTAGATAGCATTTCTGAGTGATTTTATCTTTTCGGATCGGGCAGAAGTGAAGATTGAATTTACAATACGTAAGGTACTCTTTTATAGAGTAGGTACAGAATTATTTCAACATGAGTTACTCGTACGAAGGACGAAACTGGTAATTGGAATTAGGTAGAATAGTCTATAGTGCGATAATATGCACAAAAGAACTGAAGCCTGTATCGAAATGAACGGCCACCATTTTCTAAAATGTGTTTAAATATCCATATTATAATTATTTTTCAATTTAACTTCATTCCCTATATAGTACGCTAATGTGCTGTAACAGTACAATATACACTGCATAATTAATACTTCCGAATGGATAGCTCAATTCGTGTGTAAAACACTAAGTGTTAATACGTACTGTATTTTGATTAAACAAAAACCTAATGAAAATTATCAAACTCAAAATTCCGATATTTCCTAGTATACATAAATGGATGAACCACTTTTCTTCCCTCCTATACCTAGTAAAGTGATTTGTAATTTACGCCAGTATCATCGAACTCCGTCGTGGAAAGGGTAGCAAACGGTGTTTCCTGTTAATAGAAAGGTATAGCCAGGTTAATATTAAAAATGTTAGTAAGAATAAAATGATGTCCCTGTAGAACAATTTTATACAGATATTACATAATCACTACACTAACCTGTTACTGTTTACTGATGGTTACGATTGGTGTAATTCTTGCTTTTAAGACAATACGTAATCACTATCTTACCTTAATATAGCACTTTTTTAATTTGCTGCAACACAATAAAGGAAAACTCTCAAACATTGGAATTGAATAACCACTGTCACCTTGTAATACACGCAGAAGATTAGCTGGTGGGTCACGTATTCGTCTCATTCCTTGTGTTGTGACAACACACCAGCTGTTTCAAGGCCAGCTGACAAGAATATTCTGGCTCCTCTCACATCTCCGCACGCCGCTGCAGGGAGCGCGTATTTTTATAGCGAGATTTAAAATATTTATTTTAAGGCTTTTCATTTAAAGTAGCTTTTAAAAAATTATGTGGTTTTTGTCTCAATAATAACTAATATTATAGTATTTTATATCCATACTTTTTTTGGTGGTAACATGTTATAAACAAAGCTCGGAACTTGGGGACTTGTGTGTCGTGTGCATGAGTAAGGTTACAGGTACAGCGTACACAAAGCTCACGCTGCAAGTGCTCAGGGACAGTCGTGTGTACTAAGAAAGTGGCCACAACTAATGACAGGAAGACGGACGAAGAAACTCTTATGTCGAAGCCAATGACATTCAGAGAATTATAGGTAAACGGTCTGTTTGAGGAATTAGAAAATACGTGTTATTCGAATGGGTATTATAGAAGTTTGAAAATACATTTTGTTTTAAATTTAAGATACAGAATTTCGTGGAGAATTCGGAGGAGATACATTATATTTTTCGAATGGAGAGTTTATATTTTGTAAGTTGTGCCACACACAAACTAGAGGCTGGAAACGGAATTCATTGAAAGGCATTGCAGTCCCTCAAATTGCAGAAAAGTCTGTCCATAGCCATGGATCGAGACGTAGAGGGGCTTGCCCTAGTAGTGACACACTAATTGAAAACTATTTTCGAGAAAAAAAATTTAGGATATACTTATCTTTCTCAGATACGAGATCAGCTAGCAACTGCTGAAAATCGAACAGAAAACAGTAACAGTGAAAACATTCAGTATTTTAAGTCTGATACCGAAAAATCTTCGAATGTAGATAGTCATACACTGTAATAAAATGTACACAGCAGAACAGTAAATTTGATATATTTCTCATGTTTATTTTTATTATATATATATATATATATATGCTATGAAATTACGTGTTTCAACCTACCACAATATTATCAATATGTTTTTGCAGCCAGAAACCACTTTTGTAACAGACCTGACAGTACCTCTGTGCTGGAAGCGGGAGTTTGTTGACATTGAAGTCCGGTCGCTTAGTCACGTGCAAAGACACAAGTCCCCAAGTTCCGAGCTTTGGTCATGTTGAAGCCAATGACAATCAGAGAATTACAAATAAACGGTCTGTTAGAGGAGTTAGAAAATACGTGTTATTCGAATGGGTATTATAGAAGTTTGGAAATACATTTTTTAAATTTCAGGTGCAGAATTTCGTGGAGAAATTCGGAGAAGATACATTATCTTCTACGAATGGAGAGTTTATATTTTGTGACTTGTGCCACACACAAACTAAAGGCTGGAAACGGCATTCATTGAAAGACATTGCAGTCCCTTAAATTGATGGAAAATTTGTCCATAGCCATGGATCAAGTCGTAGAGGGATCCGCCTTAGTAGTGACACACAAATTGAAAACTATTTTCGAGAAAAATTTAGGATATACTTATCTTTCTCAGATACGAGACCAGCTAGCATCAGCTGAAAGTCGAACAAAATAGTGACAGTTAAAACATTTATTTTAAGTTTGCTCGCGTCATTTCACGTGACGTGGAAATAAGTTTTTCTCGTTTCAAATCATGTTTAAATCACTGACGAAGAAGTTATGGGTTCGAAAATCTTCGAATGTAAGTAGTCATACACTGTAATATAATGTACAGAGCAGAATTTGATATATTGCTGATGTTTATTTTTATTATATATATGCTATAAAATTACGTGTTTCAACCTACCACAATACTATCAATATGTCGCTTCAGCCAGAAACCACTTTTATAGCAGACCAGACAGTACCTCCGTACTGGAAGCGGGAGTTTGTTGACATTGAAGTCCGTCGCTTAGCCACGTGCAAAGACACAAGTCCCCAAGTTCCGAGCTTTGGTTATAAATCACAAAAAACAATATATCCATAATTTGCACAAATAATCAAATATATATATGTTATGCCCCATTAATACACTTAAATGGGCACTACAAAATCAGCTATAGCTTAAGTTTTTATTTCGAAGTCAGACGTAGTAGTATGCGTTGAAAGTAAGTCTAAAATAGAAAATACGCTAATTTTTAAGGCATTTTATCTGAAAAACTACTGAACTAAAGAAAGTCAAAATTTGTACATTTACTAGTTCCCACATACTAAAACCTACGTACGAATTTTCAGGTAATTCTAACATGTCATGGTATTTCGTTGTCCGATTTCATATGGAATAGCCCGTAAGTCTTCGTGAAAGCTCCTTTAAAAGTGCAGGCTTTTCGGCAGAAACTTCCAGACGTTCCTCTTCCTCCAGAACCTGTCCTCACTCGCTGGGGAACTTGGCTGACCGCTGTTGACTATTATAGTGAACTCTTTCAAGAAATCAAAGAACTTGCGGCAACCTTTCAGGAAAGTGCAGTTTGTGTAACCGAAACCAATGAAATTGTGGATGACTCTAGTGTTCATAATGACTTGGCATATATCAAATCCCATTTTTTATATTCATTGCAAACGTGACTATTGGTCTCGAGAGTAGTGGAAAACCTCTTTATGAACAATTTGATCTACTTAATAAAACAAAACAGAAGCTTTCTGAAGTACTTGGAGCTGGTACAAAACGGTGAAAAAACAAGTTGAATATGGTGTTGCAGAAAAACTGAAGACTTCATTCACTGCCGCTAACATTTTGATGGGAAAGGATAATGAAGCTGAAATTGAATTACCAGTTAGTCTCGTCCTATATCTAAATCATTTCCCCGTTTCTTCAATCGATGTAGAACGCTCTTTTTCGGCTTATAAGTAGCAACCGCGATAACTTCTCCGTGGATAATTTAGGAAAAGGGCTGATCATCTACTGCGAAGCAAACTATGGAAATGTGATTGGTGAATGAAAAACAGTAACTAGAGGCCATATTCATAGACATTCTTAGCGCGGGCTTCCGGTGGAATGGTCAGCGAACTAACGTTTTTCGTATTCATAAACCAGTGTTAGTGATATGATATGATGTGATATGATATGATATGATATGATATGGTCGATAGCCGGGGCTAGTTTAGCACGCTCGTAGCGCGGGCTAGCGAAATGTCTATGCATAGCACCCTTAAAGACAGAATGTCTTCATTTTGTGTAGGTCTATGCATGTGTACTCTTGTAAAATGTGAAATGTGTGGAAGTTTCTTTTAATCCTAGAATGTTGTACTAAATAAATTTGAATCTTACACAGGGTATTAAAAAAGTATCAAATATTTTAGGAGGTGACAGTTTCTTATGCATAAAAATAAGAAAATAATGTGTACTAAACATGGGTCCTACAACACATACTTTCTGAGATCTGAACGCTTGTTCATAGGAGGTGCTCAATTTGACGTCATGGCAATGCATTTTTCTACCCTACAATACAGCAGACTACCAGAAAATCATACCGTAGTTGACACCCCTGACATGGAATAATGATGCGTCGCAAGGAATACTGAAAACAAAAATCTGATGAGCGGGGTTCAGCAGAGATGGTGTTGTGAATTTTCGTAATCAGCATGTGTGGGCTGATAAAAATCCCCATGCACTTGAAGAAACAAGGCATCAGCACCGATTCTCAATCAACATATGGCCAGGCGTTCTTGGTTATAGATTAATTGGGCCATACGTGCTACCACAGAGACTTTTAGGACTTTCTTATTAACGTATTGCCTGCCTTGCTGGAGAATGTGCCGTGTCAGCAGGACTACAGATGTGGTTCACGCACGATGGCGCACCAACACATTTTCTCCGCAATGTGCGTGAATACCTGACGTTGGCATTTCTGGACCACTGAAATGGTCAGGAAAGCCCCACATCTTGGCCTGCTCGTTCCCCAAACCTAAATCCCCTAGACTTTTGGTTATGGGCACCAGATCAATTTCAAAGAGTGCGTGATTCCTTATGCCAAAGGACAGAGGAATTCATTGCCATGAATGGATGTCAGATTGAGCACATCCTATAAACAAGTGTTCAGATCCCAGAAAGTATGTGTTGTAAGACCCATGTTTATTAGACATTATTTTCATGTTTTGATGCATACTAGCACCTCCTAAAATATTTGATACTTTTTAACACCCTGTTTTAGTGACATTCTTTAACAAAAAATACCTGTTGAATCTTTCGTACACTACTTTTAACACTTGAATATAAATAATTGATTAAATGGCGATCTTACTCGTGTTAATTGTGTAAGCATGTGCGGCTTAGAGTTGTTTCGGTGCTTCTTCACACCATCCTCAGAGCCTACTAGATCTCGGCGTCATCTCGAACTTCGCTGACTGTTGTGTGGGTGCGTTCGATTGTTGAAAAGTGTTGAAATGTGGTGTCAAATAGTGTGTGTGTTCTAAAATTGATCTGTGTGTTGAGAATTTGATCAGGGCATGTTTTAGTGTGCCTGTATATTTCATATTGTTCTAGTGTTTTGAGTTTTTGGTTTTTGGGTTGTATGTGTAGGATTTCCATGTCTGTATTTATGTTATTGTATGTGTGGTTAGCATTAGTTATGTGTTCGGCATATGTAGATGTATTGTGTCCTCTGGCTATTGCTTTAATGTGTTCTTTGTATCGAGTTTGGAATGATCTGCCTGTCTGTCCAATGTAGAAACTGTCGCAACTATTACATGTGCGTTTGTATACGCCTGTGTGGTTGTATTTATTTGTTTGTGTTGTTTGTGTGTTGAGATGTCTTTGTAGTGTGTTTTCTGTTATGTATGCTATGTTGTATTTCCGTTTTCTGAATGAGGATGCGATCTTGTGTGTGCTTTTGTTTTCATATGTTAGTGTGATATATTTCTTGTGTTCTTGTGTTTGTGTTGTGTTTTGCGTGTTTTTGTGTTTGTTGAGTTTTTGTTTTGTCTTTATTATGACATTGTCTTTTATGTTTGGGTTGTAACCATTTTCTTGTGCTATGTATTTGATTGTGTTCACTTCTTCATTGTAGTGTTGTTGGCTCATGGGTATGTTGAGTAATCTGTGTACCATTGTCCTGAATGCAGCATGTTTGTGTTGTGTGGAGTGATTAGATGTGTTGTGTATGTGTGTGGTGGTGGTGGTTGGTTTTCTGTATATTTGAAGGTGTGTTTATTGTCAACGAAAATCTGAAAGTTAGAATTTATAAAACAGTTATATTACCGGTTGTCCTGTATGGTTGTGAAACTTGGACTCTCAATTTGAGAGAGAAACAGAGATTAAGGTGTTTGAGAATAAGGTTCTTAGAAAAGTATTTGGGGCTAAGAGGCATGAAGTTACAGGAGAATGGAGAAAGTTACACAACGCAGAACTGCACGCATTGTATCCTTCACCTGACATAATTAGGAACATAAAATCCAGACGTTTGAGATGGGCAGGACATGTAGCACGTATGGGCGAATCCAGAAATGCATACAGAGTGTTAGTTGGGAGGCCGGAGGGAAAAAAGACCTTTGGGGAGGCCGAGACATAGATGGGAAGATAATATTAAAATGGATTTGAGGGAGGTGGGATATGATGATAGAGCCTGGATTAATCTTGCTCAGGATAGGGACGGATGGCGGGCTTATGTGAGGGCGGCAATGAACCTCCGGGTTCCTTAAAAGCCAGTAAGTAAGTAACTAAGTAAGTAAGTAAGTAAGTAAGTAGTTTGTTGTCAACTTTTGTTATGGTGATGTCTAGGCAATTTATGGAGTTATTGTTTTCGAGTTCCAGTGTATATTGGAGTTTTGGGATGACGCCAAGATCTAGTAGGCTCTGAGGATGGTGTGAAGAAGCACTGAAACAGCTGTAAGCCGCACATGCTTACATAGTTGACACGAGTAAGATCGCCATTTAATAAAAAAATACCTAGTTTTTTTATTTTATAGCATCTAAATAAAGGAGGTTAAGAGACTATTTTAGGCGCCTAAAATGCCACTTTTTAGGGCCTAAAATTCCGCTCTCTATATATCAGCAACACAGGTTAAGATAGCTTAATTGTACCGTGTATGAATTTCTTATTTCGGAAAGAAAATGAAGTTTGAGACTTACCTGGCAGTAATCTTCTGACCCCCAAGCAAGCGATGGTGCGTGTCTTCTTTGCTGTTGTGTCGGGGATTGAAATAGTTTCCTTTATAATCATATAACGAACGTCGTCCTACAGTAAGTTTTGCAAATATTTTGAAAACCAAACTCCAGAAGTTTAATAACCATTCGATGAGAGCATTTTCAAAATATATCAAGAAATATAAGAAGAAATCAGTGTAATAAATCCCACTCTGATAGTGACAGAAAATGGAGGACAGGGTTTTCACTTCTACTCCTGATTGCTGGTCTCTGGAACAAAAATAAAGGTTGTTTCCCTTTCTTAATTTTATTATAATATAAAATGTTGATTGTATTTGCATATAATTAACTGTGTAGGTAAATGTACTATGATCAAATATTCCCTTATGATAGGATTGGGTATGATATCATGTGGACGGTAAGTTTAATCCAAACAAAATGTGAGTTTAGAATCAGTACATGATATTTCTTTTTTACAATTTGTATTCCAAATATATAAAACACTTCATTTATGTCTTTCAATACTTTCTCAGTCTCTGTGTAATCTCGTAGAACAATCTCAATGCAATAAATTGTTTGAACATATTTCATCCATATTCGTATGAATTCACGAGATTTTTCTGAGACTTTAAAGGTAACATTAAGGCTGAGTGATATAATAATATTTTAAAAAATTAAAAAAATTATTTGTTATAAATTTCTAGGACTGCACTGTTTTGTGAAATAAGAGATATGAAATAAGTTTTAGTAATATTAAAGAGGTAAATATTTATGAAGCCCATAGATAAACTAAATTTAATTAATATTTCATTTCAATTCTGCTTGATTTCTAAGGTTTAAATTGTTCATTAAAAAGGAAAGTAATGTTTTCAAAGTAAAGTAAAAAAATAATTACTAATATAGTCTTCTTCTACGATTCTTAATAGTCAAAATTTATTTTGAAGAAGACATCAGAGGAACCGGAAGGGACATCTATGAAAGGAGAATAAAAGGTAAACTAGTTGCTTGGAACTAGAAATAAAATGGAAAATAACGCACTGGAATATGCTAATGAGCTTCCTGAAGTTGGTAGTTTCTATTTTATTATAAAAAATAACTTTGATCTTTTGTCTCTGTCAATACCATATTGAGAAAACTCCCATATATATTATATTCGGCTATTGATTAGATATTTCTATGTATAGTACAACCCTAAATTATGAGAAAATTCAATCTGTAAGGCGTCTCCATGACGACTCAATAATATTTCCCTCCCAATACTATTTCGCAGATTCTGACCATCGCGTCAACTACAATTTGTATTTTGTACGAGGATCGCTTCGAAAATAGTATTTCTCTTGTTCTCGTCTATGAAAATAAGACTATCAAGTTGAATTTTAATAATGCTATATGGATATTTTAACCTTTCGTAAGTGGATAGCATTTTGCTTCCGTTAAAATCCATCACTGTTAAGAAGAAAGTTCACGGAGAGGTCAATAATATATCTCTGAGATGGTTGGTAGAGCGCGTTAAAGACACAGGAAGAGCTTTAACAGGGTACGTCCATTTTTGAGCACTATATAAAAAAAAAAGAAAATGTATTAAACTCAGACACAGTGTGATTAGTACACTTTTACTACGTCATACTACTTTTTACCAATAAAACTGCACGCAACGACGTGTTTCAACCAATTATGGCTGTTTATCCTACAATTTTATCACCTCCCTAGCATTTGTTTTTATCACCCCCCCTAGCATTTGTTTTTATCACCTTCCTAGCATTTGTTTCTTTGTTTGCCAACATTTTATTTTCAATAACTGTACCTTTTAAAATGATTCATATTTATTTAATCATCCTCAATTAAAACTTTTCTTCATTTATGTTGTTTATATTATTTAGGTTATGTTATAGTTTCTGCTGTATGAGATTATGGATAGTCACGTATCAGAGTTGTTTTAAAATATTGATAATTGAAGTGGAATGCAACTGTTTTAATAAAAATGAAACTGAATCAGCAAAACCTTGTTGACTAGTAATCGTTCATAGAGTTCAATGAAGATTGTATTGTCGGCACAACTGGTAACAAGAAAACAACTGATCATAACACATTACTGCTATCTAGCAGAATATTTGTAATGATGACATGGTACAATAATACATTTTCAAGGTAGTTTAGTATTTTCATAAATCAATTGATATTTTATTGTATTAGATTACTTTATTTCTTCTAATCTTTATATACTTTCTTCTAATCGTGTAATAGTCTATTAAATCTCACTCGAGTTTTGATTTTCTCTAGATAAATCAAAACCTCTAGTGAGATTATTGTAGATAAAAGATGTAGGAAAAGATTGGAAAATTAATGAAAATAAAGTATAGAGAAATAAGGAAAATAGGTAGAAAACGCTTTTCCACTGGGTTTTTCATAGGCATCAATTTAAATATTTAATTTCTGGCAAGTGTAAATTATTTGTAACATGCGAATATTATTTGTTAAAATAGAAACAGAGATTATTTATCAAAGCAATTGTAAGTTCTGAAACACTTTCTGGTTTCTGAAATAAAAAAGTATATATGATTTTCTCTTAATTTATAATGCTAAAACGCAGATGTGGTTGAAAGAAATATATTCGAAAGAGTTAATTCTATTTAACATCCTGGAACAAGGTAATGCCACAAATATAGCACGCTGTGTTGAGATGCTGCAAGTACAGACGTGGACAAATTATTAACATTATTGACTATTTTTATGATAATTCTGTTTACAAAATTTGACTTTTCAATTTACACTACAGTTGACAATTTTTCATATTTCTATCATTATAGTTGACAGAAAAATGCAAAAATGTCGACTGTAGTTTAAATTGAAGAGCCATTTTTTGTAAGAATATATAATAAAAATCTTTAATTTTGCTAAAAATTTGTAAATATGCAAAAGTGTCAACTGCAATCTAAATTGAAGAGTCAAATTTTGTCAAAATATGAAATAAAAATCTTCGGTTTTGCTAATTATTTGGAAATATCCAAAATGTGAACCGTAGTCCAAATTGAAGAGTCGAATTTGGTAAAAATATACAGTAAAAATCTTCAGTTTTACTAATAATTTGTAAATATGCAAAAATATAAAATGTAGTACAAATTGAAGAGTCAAATTTTCTAAAAATATCCAATACAAATCTTCAATTTTGCTAATAATTTGGAAATACACAAAAATGTCAAGTGCAGTCTGAATTGAAGAATCATATTTTGTAAAAATATATAATAAAAATCTTCAATTTTGCTAATAATCTGTCCACGTCTGTATACAAGAATCCTAAGTGAGAAAATGAATTCGAGTTTTATTTTTAATGTTACGATAAATTGTACAACAAATCTTTGATGAACTATCTTGCCACACATTCCTCATCATCTTCCAAGGAATTTCTGTTTGGTGTATAGGAAGATAGACTACGAGGAGAGCGTTTTATTTAGACGGATGAAAAATTTTAAAGTGTAGAGATACAGACAATTTATAAGATTTGGAATAAATCTACAGAACTTTGGTGAAAATGTGTTAGGAAGTGAATAAATATCTGAATTATGCCATTGAAATTTCATTTTTCTAAATTTTAAAGAAAACTGGGAGACACTATTCTGAAGCGATCCTCGTAATATTTCAAGTGTCAATTCTGACTCTCCACACTACATTATGCCATCAAGTTCTCTCTTCCCTGCAGTTATAAAAAGTGTACGATTAGACTTTGTTACTTTATATCCTACACTTTATGCCTTAAGTACGAGTTTTGTTGTGCTGTAAGAATGAAATTTTACGTTATATGTTATTTATTTATCCATATTATTTATAAACATTTTAGAACAAAACTTTATTGTGGTATAATCATATTCTTGACTTTTAAATACCAAGTTGAAATATTATAATTAAAAGGGTATGGATTAGACAAGCCTAAGAACCTATATTTTAAGTTTTAAAATAATTTTGTGTGTAGAAGGGTTTTAAAGTAAGTACAGAGTAAAAGTTACAAATGTTTAGAGTAAATTAATAGAAATAAGAACAGATATTCTCCAAAATCACCATTAGTTTAAAAGACATGATCGGTTGATGCAAAAATTCTTTTCATAATAGACAGACACATTTTGTATGCTAAAATTGGAGCAGTACAAGGGTGGCTAACGGCTACCAAATTATGGTGGTACGGTACACATGACACCTAGAAATTTTTCAAAAATGTAATCTGCTGTTTCACATATGTCATAATTTTGAATACAATGAAACCGTTTAATTCTTTTCTTTCCGAAATGACAATTGTGCTGAAGAAATATATATTGCTACCATATCGGATACGTATAATATCACAGAGGACAAATTGAGTTTGTTGAATTAAAAGTATGCAAGACAAAATCTTAAAAGAGAATCTTACTGAAGCTAAAGAAGCTATGATGGGTTAGACGTGTCTCAAGAAACCAGCTTCTTCGAGCAGGGTTTTGTGGTTATAATAAAAACTGGAATAAATGGAAGACATTGATTCGAATGGGGTGTAAAGTAACGAATTTTCTAATTTACTGTCGGTTGTGTTTTAAACATTATTTCCTTCCCATATTCAGGCTGCTTAGAACTGAATGCGTTCTGCACATTGGTAGCACTGGTTTTGCATGTGACAAGTACGTATGAATTATAAACATACAATCCTTTATAAATGCCACGTGCAAAATCAAAACGCACATAATTAATTTTAAGAATCGATACCTCAGATAATATCTGTAAAGAACATAATCTATATTGGTTTCTTTCCTCGATGCGTATGGTTGTTTATATTTTTACAAATTTCTGTATGTTAGTGTTAGTTTTATCCAACTTTTGACTCAATACACAACTTTTCATATTTATTTATTTTTATTTTTTTCATGTTGATTGTCTTGCTAGCTTCATCTTCAACTTAACAGCACAGATCCGTTGGTTGTCAATCGATGGAAATAAACATGTTGCCGTTTTAATGTTTATTTTTAATAGGTTTGAGTGTTATTATTTCGTAATGTTAGCACCCACCCACCACATTTCGTCGCTTTGCACATTTCTCACATATCGACTTCACTTGTTTTCAGCTGTGTTTATCTCCAAACGGAAGCCCTCAAAACTTCATTGACGTTTGCGTTTTGTTTCATCTTGGAACAATGTTTCCTGCACTCGTATTGGTATCAGTAGAGACAACACAACACAGCAATTCTCGTCTGTTTTCTTATCACTCAGCATTTCCCTCGAACTACTGTAAAGGTCCATTCACAATGAAAATTAAACATAACGTAAGCGTTAACTTAAGAATACAAACGTTACAGTAAAATCAAGAAGTCATACCATCATTCACGAAGGGAACATAAAAATAACCGCAAACATACTTGGTAACCATGGAAACATAACAACGACGCCATTTCCTCATATTCTGTCCTATACTTCAGCGCTCCACGATTGCGTTCTGTTTGCAAATCACGTAAGCATAAGCATGAAAGTTTGGAGTTTGCAAACTTTCATGTTAACTTTCATGTAATATTTATATCAATGCTTATGTGAATCATTGTGAATGATCCCATTTGGTAGCCTGGACGCAAACTTCTGTGTTTATGTTACGGTTATGTTTAATTTTCATTGTCAATGGGCCTTAACATGGGTAAATTGTGACCGGTTTTTATATTTCAACATTTTAACCACTTGCAAGTAAATTGGAATGTTATATGTCTTGTAAACACATAGATTAATTTTATATATTCCATTAATTATGTACTGAACGTCATAACACGGTACGTTTTCTCTTACTGTTAGGATATTTGTAATTCTAATATAATTTCAGATTAATTTATTTGTATATTTTTTAATTTTCCAATGGTCAAAATCTCTAACAATTACATATAATGTTTTAGTTGTCTAAAATTATTAAGACTTCAATTCTTAAGTTTTTTCCATTTTATAAGAATATCTATAAAACAAATCTAATTGCAGTAAGGTGTGACAATAAATTATCGCATTGGACAGAAATTCATACAGGAGTAAGACAAGGTTGCGGCCTTTCACCGTTGCTATTCATTATATATATGAATCAAATAATTAGGGAATGGAAACAATTGCCTCATGGATATATACAACTCAACAGACATTTACAACTAGATTCATTACTTTTTGCAGACGATTTAGCTCTGGTGGCATCCTCAGAAGATGAATTACAACATTCAATTTTTAATTTTAACAAAATTGGAATTAAATATGATATGAAAATCAATAAAGAAAAAACTAAAATTAAGCCCTCTGCGGAAAATACCCTGTGCCTAGATGAAAAATATTAGAAAGGATAAATTATTTTACATATCTCGGATACACATTATCTTTTTTCGATGAATTAGACATTTCACAGAAAATTTCTAAATACACCAAAACAATGGGAATAATTAACACCATTATGAAACCTTCCCTAGTACAAAGGCATACTAGAATTCGCCTTTACAAGACCTTGGCGAGACCTGTACTTTGTTACGGCAGTGAGGCATGGACATTGAGGAAGAAAGACGAAAGCAGAATAACGGCTAATGAAATGAAATTTATGAGATATACAGCGGGATATACGAAATGGGATCACAAACGCCATGAAGATGTAATGGAAGAATTACAACTAGAACCTGTAATTAATCACGTAAAACATTATCAGAACAACTGGATAAATCATCTGCATCGCATGCATAGAGATAGAATCCCAAAAGTCATGCTCCACTATCGTCCAAACGGGAAGAGATCTCTCGGTCATCCAAAGAAGCGCTGGATTGAAAATTCAACTGTGAGATCGTAATAGGCCATTTGGCCTAACACTTGAAGGGAGGAAGAAGAAGAAGAAGAAGAAGAAGAAGCATTTTATAAAATTTCCATCTACGGAATATACTGTGTTAGAATTAAAAAATAACGATCATAATTTGATTAAAAATATCAAAATTTTCTCACTTCTTTGGATACTTTTCTACGAATAAGTAAGTTAATGCCATGGAAAACAGATGAAAGATCATGTCACGCATGAATTAGTATTAGATCTGTTACTGTTCGTAAGTTAAAGTTGTAACGCAGGAAAGGAACATAGTTGATTGTAAGTTGATATTGAATAATATCCCTTAACGGCCCTAATTTCATCCAGTTGATTTGAAATTATAAATTATATCAATAATTGGAATTAATTTGAAGTTGCGAATTTGTAAAAATTTTGCACGAGTGTTTAAATTTCTAGCGCAATAATTAATAATAGGTCCCTATTAGAAACAACAACAACCAAATTTCTTGGCTTAAAAATCGATAATGTGTTAAATTGGGAAAATCATATTAAAGAAATTGCACCCAAACTAAATTCAGCTTGTTTTGCTATTAGATCTATGCAAAAGATAGTAAATATCAATACCTTAAAAACAATATACTTTGCATACTTCCACTCGGTAATGAGTTTTGGAATAATGTTCTGGGGAAATTCCACAGATAGTAACAATATATTTCTATTACAAAAAAGAGTAATTAGAATAATGGTAGGTGCCAAATCTAGGGAATCGTGTAGGACTATTTCAAAAAACTACAAATAATGCCCATGGCTTGTCAGTATATATTTTCATTAATAATCTTCCTCGTATATAATCGTGAAAACTTTGTAACTAATTCAACAGTTCATAGCATAAATACACGTCACAAAAATGACTTTCATACTCCATCGGCAAGTCTATCGTGCTATCAAAAAGGAGTGCGTTATATGGCAGTAACAATTTTTAATAGCCTCCCTATCGATATAAAAAATGAAACTCAAAACATGAAATTATTTAGGGCCAAATTAAAGAAGTACCTAATTTCTCACGCCTTCTATTCTGTAGGTGAATTCATGACATTCAATAACACTTCATGAAATTGATACTAAAACTTTGTGTTGTACTAGTAGACTATATTGTAAATCTCGTCTGTATATATTTCATGTAGACTGTGACTATAAATTAAGGTTTTATAATAATATTAAGTTTTTTGACTTGTTCCATATTCTAGCTATAAGCATGTATGAATACCATGGAATGTTAATTAATACAATACAACACTTTATCAAATATTCATATATGCATTTATAAATATCCGAAAGAATCTATTTGCATAAGTGGCATGATTGAAATATATTTCAAATAATATAATTACTTTTGTATTCTTGATTAAATTATTAATTAAATTACAAGTTTACAATAGTTCTATCCTATGAGTCCCGAAAAAAAATAACATAACTGATTAGTAACTTAACAAAACAAAAATTTAAATGTTACTGTATCACAGGAAATATTTTTAATTGATCACAGTAGCTCGAATAGAAATGCTGAGTATGCTTTCTTAAGCACAGCTGACAAAAAGTGAAGCCAATAACCATTTTTATCACATCACATTTTAAAAACCACAAACGTTCTTCTGATATTTAACTCGGCTTCTTAAGGTCAGTTTATTCTTTAGCACTTTTCCGTCTTCCTTTTGTATTCCTAATAATTTAATACGATCTTTCAAAAACACATGTTTTCAAAATTGCATTTTCTGATTTATCAACATTCACCTGCAGAAATCCTTTGATTCACTTCAATGTATTCAACCATCTTATTTTTTTTTCACAAGTAAACTTAAATTATTGTTAATCGAGAAGTAATTCACAAGTTTATACTTATATAACAAACACAGTGTATAATTCCATAACCTCCACTAATATTTCATTTAAATATTTACAGCGCCCTTTTCCGATTGACGGCTTTCATTAACTCTAGATTTAGTTGACTAATTGTTTTGTCATTATTGCGTGACTTCTGCCAATTTTGCAGTTTATTGAGAAGGTAATAAAAATCACGAATTCTAGGGATAGATTGCCAAAGTAGGAACTAATTTTTACGAAGTCTTTCCTAAATAATGAAAAACATCATTGTTTTAAAAGGAATGCTTCTCACATTGTAAATTATCTGCACTGCATTTTCTTTCAAACTTTCGCGCACACTTCAACAGATTAAATGTTACAATATTTTTAAGTTTTCTTACATAAATTGATTTCGAAATCTCAGCGCGAATTATTAAATCAGAGGTTTTTCTTTGTGAGTAATAGTTTAAACATGAATACAAACTTTAAGTAGGTAAATATTTCATAAAACCTTATAACATTGTTACTATTAGTAAGTTCAGAATCAAACATATTAAAATTATTCGTCATTGGGAAGTAATTAATCCTGTGTTATGGAGCACAGAGTTTAATAAAAGCAATTTTTTCAAAGAATGAGATAAATTTAATCTTATGAAACTTAAACTGAAAGCAGAAAATGTGTGTGCATAGTCCTGTAATTTTAAAGTGAAGCTTTCACTATGTTTGGATTGTATAGTCCTTGATGTTTCATTATTACACAATTTTTATAATTTATCACTTTCACCTTGAGAAAATTTCCTTTTTACTTTGGAAAGTTCCAAGGACTATCTTCATACGTCTGTATGCAAGAGCTCGTGTTGATTAAAAACACCTTTCAAAGTCACGAACTCAGTGCCTTAAAGATGAAAGCAGTAATTCTGGAACTTTAGACATAGAGACTTTCTACTTTAGACCATGTTTGAAATAATCGAAACCTGTATAAGAACTCTCCAATCATGAAATGTAGACTCTTTGTGAAGGTATAAACATATAGGTTGCCATTTACCCTACCTTCCCCTATGATGGAACCAATATGTATAATAATATTTATATCTATAACAATGTGAATATCCCAAATTCCCGCACCAAACTCAACACCTTGATAGTCATAAATTGTGGAGAAATCATTTGCTGTTAATTTCAGGTTAATTAATTTTTCCACAACAAATTAGTTGCTATTTAATTAAGTGTCAATATTAATTCTCGATATTACATCATATTTTGAATGCAAAGAGTATATTACACATGAACATTTATGATTTTCACATTCTGAGTTTTGTTTTTTTTTTTTGTGTCGGTTAGCATTTCAAGTTTTAAAAAATGAACTTTAGTCCGAACTTTTGTCTCAAATGTCGTAATCATCTTTAACGGCTCAAAAACACTCATGAGAATATAAAACATTCCAAACATACAATGAATTGGAAATTCAACGTAATGGTGTAATACTTTTAATGAAGTCAGAAATGTAGCAAATGTAATGCTCACACGTTGACTTAGTAGTATGTTGATGTTTGTATTTATCTTATATTAAACTCAAAAATTATTATTTTTGATAATATTATTTAACAAGCGTCGAAAAATATGGCACATTTTTAGTAATTTTATTAATGTTAATTCCATTGCGCAGATATCATACAAAAATTTATGCTCGACCATGCCGAAATGTAGTAATTATACACCTGGTAGCAGTCCTTTAATGCATGCCATTAAAGTACCTACACCTATTCATTAAAGTTCAGGTTTTCGAATATTCTCGGATATGCAATCGAAAGAAAACTAGCGAAACGTCACGGAGGCCGGAAATCCAATACTGTCGCAGAAGGTTATGTTCTGTTACTATAATAATTAGCGTTAATTGTAAATAATATTCAAATAAATTCAATTTGTCATCTCTTTTTCAATTCTAAATCAATTTCCAGGTTATACCAAAATTAGTTCATGTTATTCTCAACACCAAGGTCAATGACATTATTGTTCCTCGGAAAAAATCAATACTTTCGCGTCTGCGCCCATCTCACACGAGCTATGCACAAGGTCACTTCCGATCTTGAGTCAGATACAAATAAAATTATACTTCTGAATAGTTTCAAGTTAGAAATATGGTCCAGCATAAAAAGTCGTATGAAACTTGCCTATAATGGTAATTAAGACGCTCGTATGAAAATTATGAAACTCGGTTGCGCTCGTTTCATAAACAAACATACTCGCGTCTTAATTACTATCATTATAGGATCGTTGCATAATGTACTATTTCGCTAGTTCAGTATGTTGTACGACTATAATAACAATTTTTCTTAAATAATAAATGATTGGCAATAATTAATTTGCAAGTTGTGCTACAGGGAATGTGATTATTATACTAATCTAAATTTGATGATCAGGGCCTAAACGTAGTAATTGTAAGCAGGAAAAAAAATCATAATTATGATGACAAAATATATTCTGATTTCCTGGAATTATAACCACAAATTTTCACCAGTTTTGTAATTATCTACGTATAAGTAACCTGAATTAACATAAGCAAAATTATTTGATTATATTACACTAAAAGGAGTTGTAAAAAATAAAAGAAAGGAGAAAACAAAAAATTCACTACGGAGATTCGAAGCATGCTGTGGAAGTAGCCCAAATCAGCGCCTTGTATTATGGAGTTAACTGAAGCGGCGCACGAAGGTTTACGGTTGTGAACTGCGCGCTTATCCGAAGGGACTTGGCAAATTTTAACTGCTCAAGAGGCCGGCCAATTTCACTTTGACCAAGTGTACATGAGGCTGCGGTTTTAAACCTACTCCAGCTGTGGTCTCTACTTGGAATCATGGTTTCGAGCCATGGCTAAAAAATTAATGAAATATCGTTTTATAAATCTAAACGAGGTTTAAAGCGATATCTGTGGTCTAGACCTCGTTTCAGAAATCGACCCAAACAGTTTTTCGGAAACAAAATGGTGGCATAACTAGTGTTAAGAGAGGAATATAGAAAACAAAAAATGAATGAAATATTGTTTTATAAATCTAAACGAGGTTTAAAGCCATGTCTGTGGTCTAGACCTCGTTTTAGAAATCGACCCAAACAGTTTTTCGGAAACAAAATGGTGGGTTAACTAGTGTTAACAGAGGAATATAGAAAACAAAAAATGAATGAAATATCGTTTTATAAATCTAAACGAGGTTTAAAGCCATGTCTGTGGTCTAGACCTCGTTTTAGAAATCTACCCAAACACTTTTTCGGAAACAAAATGATAGCGTAACTAGTGTTATCAGAGGAATCTAGAAAAGAGAATCCTATCTGTTGGATCCGTTACCAAGATCTATTTCTCAGCATCCAACACATGGGATCCTCTTTCCTGGTCTCCTCCGGTAATGAAGCCGAAATGAGTTATAAATGTTTGCATCTATGGCACTGTACAAAAATTCAAATATGCCACAATATGTTGAACACCATGCCAGGTTAATGTCATTCAATATACAACTTGGCTCGTTCGTAATTTATTATAAACAATAAATAATTGAGAATGGTTAAATTGTGCAGGATTTCTAACCAGAAGCTACACAGATTTAAAAACGTAATACTGCAGTATTATCACATAAGTTTTGTCCTTTTATTTCAGAGTTGTAGTATTTATACACCATGATTGTCTGAAAGATATTGTATGAATTTAGTATATTCTACAGTCAAAAATTTAGTTCAATGCAAATTAATGATTGATTGCTAAATATTATTTATGTTGCAATTTTGAAACAAAACAGCCTCTGTGATATAGAGGGTATAACTAATACGTACATCTAAAATTTTGGGAAAATTTCCTCACATGTAGAGGATGAAAATATGTTAAGATTAAATGAACATAGGTTTGGAAACACTTTATTTCTTTGTTAAAACTCTTTTTGTACAAATTTGTTTATATTGTATGACGAACAAGCATAATACACTACATTCAATATCAGAATAGCGTACTGAACAACCAGAATTGTGGGAACCCAAAAAAAAAACAGATGCACATCACCAAATGTTATATAACTTACTAAGACACTCGAAAGTAAATTAAACGCAGAATAAATATGGGAAATGCCTGTTATTATTCGGTTGAGAAACTTTTATCATCCAGTCTGCTGTCGAAAAATCTGAAAGTTAGAATTTATAAAACAGTTATATTACCGGTTGTTCTGTATGGTTGTGAAACTTGGACTCTAACTTTGAGAGAGGAACACAGGTTAAGGGTGTTTGAGAATAAGGTACTTAGGAAAATATTTGGGGCTAAGAGGGATGAAGTTACAGGAGAATGGAGAAAGTTACACAACGCAGAACTGAACACATTGTATTCTTCACCTAACATAATTTTAGGAACATTAAATCCAGACGTTTGGGATGGGCAGGGCATGTAGCACGTATGAGTGAATCCAGAAATGCATATAGAGTGTTAGTTGAAAGATCTGAGGGAAAAAGATCTTTGGGGAGTCCGAGACGTAGATGGGAGGATAATATTAAAATGGGGTTGAGGAAGATGGGATTTAATGGTAGGGACTGGATCAATCTTGCTCAGGATAGGGATCGATGGCGGGCTTATGTGAGGGCGGCAATGAACCTCCGGGTTCCTTAAAAGCCATTTGTATGTAAGTAATTAGTAATTACCTAAGATAGGATACTAGAGGAAAATCTGTCTTATAATAAATGCTCAAAATGTCTTTCGTTAGTATGAACACGTGCATCAACCCACCCTCGCATTTACTCCCGGATGAGTTGATGTATCGGAGAATATCGGATTGCCTCACAGCCTTTCAGAATATGATCACGATGAAGCCTTACATCTAGCATTGGGAATGCATAGACAAGCAACTTTAAATGTCTCCACAAAATAACAGCCTAAATGATTCAGATCAGATGAGCACAAAGGATAACGAACTGGTCCACGTCTATCTTATTCTGCAGTCATGGAATTTTCGATTGAAAATCTGAAAAATGCACACACTGGAATGAACAGAAACTCCATTCTGGATGAAGTATATTTTTGTCGTATTGGTAATGTGCCATTTTCCAACACTTTATATCGTCGTCCGTCGAGGTAGTAGAAAAAGAGCTTCTGCTAGAAAATAAAACGTTTCCAGGCCATGTTCATATAACTTACTTTTATCCCCTATATATGAAGAATGTTTCCTAATATTTTAACATACTGTTCAGTTACACCCTCATCGGTTGAAATTTTAAATATCTAGATCATCTAGTGAATTATTTTCTTCCCTCCCATTTCAAAATAATTATTGATTCCGAACTGTTATGTGGTAACGTCTTGGAGTATATCACATATTTTTTAATTATACAGTGTGTTCATTAAGTGTGAAATATTACTATAATGTCTTAAATTTAAATTTTACAAAAAAACTTGTTTTATACAATAGCTATTGTAGGTAAACTATATAATATGATACCAGTGTACGAAAAAAGTTATTCAGGCATACAGGGTGTGATAGTTAACTTTATTTTTTAAATGATACCATATATTAAGATTTACATATTCCAAATTTCCATTAAATTTTTTTGTATGAATGCGTAGAAATTTTACCCATTTACCCGTTTTCTGTTTTTAACTATCATTAAACTTGTTTCATGGACTTCAAATTTGATACAAATAAGTATCATGTTGAGTAGGTAATAAAACAAAATAAAATTAAACAAAACACTATCATTAACCATATTTTGCAACGGATGTTCGAAATGAGAACCATTCACAGCCAATGTCCCAGCCTATTATGAAAACAGTCCATTGTCTTTCTCACAGTTTCAAGATTGATCTGTTCCATCTCATATCTACAATCATGTAGAGTAGGTCATGGAATTAAACAAAACACTAACAATAATCAACAATGAAAAGTTGTCATTAGTTTTATGGCCTACTGAACATAATTTTATATACTTAGTCCGTGTCTCAAAGGCCAAGTCTATACTACATGCTAGTGACTAGCAACTAGCTGAATTGTAAACTTACACTAGAGGGCTTTGGAGAATTATGCTGGAATCATGGCCTTCTTCATTGACTAATTTTCTGAAACCATGACATTAGGGTACACCGCTACGACAGTGTCCTAATGCAGTTTCATTACGAGTTATTAGTTGTTAATATTTTGAATTTTAATTCTGCGATTATAAACAGTTTCTCAGTGAACAGTTCATGAAATTTGATTCTGATGTTTACAAATTGACTGGTAATTTTCTCAGATCCTAGAAAAGAAACGTAGAAAATGTAGAAATGTAAAAGATGTTCAAAAGATTTCTATGAAAATTACGTTTTGCTATCAACAATCGAAATATACGTGCAAAAGAAAAGGCACCAAATATTATACAATGTCAATGTTGAAAGTTAACATATTATTCTACATTGTACTCACATTTCCAAAGCAACTTCAGATTTCATAACCTCAATTGCTGATGAGGTACATATCCATGTTTGTTTAGTGTACAAGACATTTATCAGGCAAGCATTTTCATTTACTAGCTACTGCCGACTTAATTTCCGTGCACTATGTAGTGATGGATCGTAACTTCTGACGTCACATCCGGATGTAGCCTTATCTGTCTTAAGTTTAAGAGGAAGGACCTACAGGAAAGACTAGATGTGTGTCAAAATTAATATATATATATATTTTTTATTTTTAGCGTAAAATACTTCATAGTATAGACTTCATTTGAGGGAAATTTCAAGGTCTTAGGAAGAAAATAACTGCTTTTACGTCTTTTTAAATATGTCTACTCAAACTTCTCCGCTGAATATCCGGAGTTTGTTTGTTTTACATTTTCAACATTTAATATGTAATATCTCAGACAATAATAGAGATAATTGAATAAAATTTTAAGAGCATATTCTCACATTATACATGAATAATTCTGTAACAGGAGATTGTCAAATTGCAGATTAAAAAATAAGTTAAAAATGTAGCCTACGCAATTTTTTTTCTGTTCATAAAAATACAAAATAAAAATAAAAATATAAAAATTAAGATTTGTAAAAATCATCAAACAAAATTGATTAGCAGTTTTTTTAGCTTTCATTTAAGACATGATTTGTGATTATGTAATATTTTTGAGAGCAGATATATCATTTTTTTATAATAATGCATTTTTATATGTTTTATGTCTGTGACTATCATAAAGGGCAAAAATGAAAAATGTTGTATTTAAAAGGCTTCATACATAGATATGAAACTATGTTAGGGAAATAGAGGCTCTACTTAAAATAATATGAGAAAAATATTTCCTGTAGGTCCTTACCCTTAAAGTCCACGAAATAGTTTAATAAGTAGCTAAAAAGACATAAAAGGGGTAAATGGGTAAAATTCTAAGGATTCATACATAAAATTTAATGGCGATTCGGAATATGTCGGTCTTAATAAAGTTTACTATCATGTATTTATGGCTGAATAACTTCTTTCTAACACTAGTTTCATACTGTAAGGTTTATCTCCAACAGCTTTTGTATAATTTTTGTTTTGTAAAATTAAAATTTATTACATTATGAATAATATTCTATACTTAATGAAAACACTGTATACGTAATAGGAGACGAGTTCTCCAAATTGTGTACTCATTTTAACTCTCATATCCAAACAAAAATGTATTTATTTAAAATTTTCGGAGTGGAAACACCTCTGATTTAATAAAGATGTAATGTGCATGGCCGCACCTACTGGCACTATCCCCTGCAGCATTCGTAATCTTCAGTCCTCCTCCGGACCCATCATCATCATGCGCATCTTTTTCTTGGCCACCTTGGAGTACTGGATGTCGATGGGTCTCGTCGTGTCGTACAGCGACGGCGCCTGAAGGATGATGAGCGCGGTTCCTAGGACGCAGGCCACGGTGAAGATCCAGAGGAAGAGGCGGTCCAGAACCATGGCCACGTACTTCCAGTCCTCTTCTACCTGCACATGTCAACGGGGAACAAAAATGTTATAATATGGAATAAACTGAGCTACTTATTATATACGAAGATCATTTCATAAGTCATTGCAACTATGTTATATCTTCCGTGCACATGTTAACAACAATACCAGAGTGTTGCATTGGAGTTAAATCGCTCGCTTGAACTCGGTCGAGTGTCGCACCCTCGAGTGAGATACGATCGGTCGTGATACTCTCGTAATAAATAGAAGCACAGTACAAGGTCATCTCACCGGCATGTCTTAGCTTGTATGGAAGGCGACAGATAAGATACACACATGTTTTGCTCACACGGTAAAAATAAGGCTTTATTTTCTGAGTTTATAACAAGCGTTTAATGGAACAGTCAATGGAACGTACCAAAACAGGAACATGAAGTTGTAAATAAAATAGTATGAAAAACTTCGTTATACAGTTATTATTGCTAATTAATAATTATTCAATATTCGAATTACCACATATATAATATGATAGGTCCATACATAGTGTTCCGCCTATATACTGCGACAATGTAGAAATGTTTTACAAAATATTATTGATATAGCAGTAGATTAATAACAATATTAGTACAGAGATAAAGTCACAGAAAATATAATAAAACGAATAATCATGCTGCACAACTGTTACGGACGCAAAGATTGATACACTATTTATTACAGATTATTATTATTATTATTATTATTATTATTATTATTATTATTATTATTATTATTATTATTATTATTATTGGTAGAAAACTTGATAAAGTTCTTGCATTATAGTGATTGTCTTCTCCGTTTATAATAATTACATTTACATCCAATAACATCTATCAGATATGGAAAAAACAAAATCACTCCTGTGTGGAAAAAAAAAAAAACATTTACCTATAACATTTATATTACATTATAAAGCAAGTTTTGCAGTTGTACTGTGGAGAGGTTAGTTAAACACTGCAAAGTTTTGAAATGATAGACATCTATGATGTTACCACACAGTTCATCACTGTAACAAGAACGAATGTCTAACGCTCGGCTTATACCATTCGAGGATTTATCGCTCGTGACAATTTTACCCATCATGCATGTGCGCTACCTATCAGATTATGCTATGAACTACTTGGCGCTCGAGCGAAAACGTCCGATGCAGACCTCTGAACAATACCCTCAATTTCATATAATCTTCAAGCGGGAAACAACAATGTTATAATATTGTGAATTTTATTTAGTAACAACAATCTAATTTATTCGCCACAACAATAATTCCTTTCTACAATTCGCCTTAAACGCTCTCGTCAACAATTGGATTTTCACTCAACACAGTATTCGTTATAGCACTCCACCGACGACAATGACAATTTACTTGGACTAGTACGAACAACAATGAACTGTTAATCTTAACTAATATTTACAAAGTACTATTTACAAATCAGAACTATCAGTTCTCAGTTCACAGTTCTTCTATCTCAGTCACTCGAGTTCACAGTATCTCGAACCACAGACCTTCAGAGACAGTTCACTGTACTCGAACTCGGGTCCCTCCAACTGCGGTCCACTGCACTCGAACTCAGGTCCCTCCAACTGCGGTCCACTGCACTCGAACTCAGGCCTTCGGATGCTGACGCAGATGCGGACGCACACTCGAGTCGAACTCTGGCTTGCTTGCTCTGGCTTACTCACTGACTGGCTGACTAATCAACTGAAAACTCAGCTCTAGTTCGCTGGCGCTTCTTCTTTTATAGCAAAATCATAGTTGCGAGAACCTTCTACAGGTGTGTAGAGAATTATCTGGATATCTCCACTTCGACGCATTTCTGGAAGGGTCGGGAAGGTCCGTTCCCCCTTCCCTCCGTAAGCAGCTGCGCGCGCGATCTCCCCTCGTCGCGTGGGCCCCTTTCCCCTTTCTCCGCCGCGCGCCGTCCCAAAGTGCTCCGCGCGATCTTCTCTCTTGCGGGACGCTGGTCGTGAGTTCGAATCTCACGTCGCTGTCACAATATAGAATAAACTGAGCTATTTATGATATACGAGGATCATTTCATAAGTCATTGCAACTATGTTATATCTTCCGTCCAGATGTTAACAACAATATCCTCAATTTCATATAATCTCAAGCGGGAAACAACAATGTTATAATATAGAATAAACTGAGCTATTTATGATATACGAGGATAATTTCATAAGACATTGCAACTATGTTATATCTTCCGTCCAGATGTTAACAACAATATCCTCAGTTTCATATAATCATCAAGCGGAAACAACAATGTTATAATATAGAATAAACTGAGCTATTTATGATATACGAGGATCATTTCATAAGACATTGCAACTATGTTATATCTTCCGTCCAGATGTTAACAACAATATCCTCAGTTTCATATAATCTCAAGCGGGAAACAACAATGTTATAATATAGAATAAACTGAGCTATTTATGATATACGAGGATCATTTCATAAGACATTGCAACTATGTTATATCTTCCGTCCAGATGTTAACAACAATATCCTCAGTTTCATATAATCTCAAGCGGGAAACAACAATGTTATAATATAGAATAAACTGAGCTATTTATGATATACGAGGATCATTTCATAAGACATTGCAACTATGTTATATCTTCCGTCCAGATGTTAACAACAATATCCTCAGTTTCATATAATCTCAAGCGGGAAACAACAATGTTATAATATAGAATAAACTGAGCTATTTATGATATACGAGGATCATTTCATAAGACATTGCAACTATGTTATATCTTCCGTCCAGATGTTAACAATAATATCCTCAGTTTCATATAATCTCAAGCGGGAAACAACAATGTTATAATATAGAATAAACTGAGCTATTTATGATATACGAGGATCATTTCATAAGACATTGCAACTATGTTATATCTTCCGTCCAGATGTTAACAACAATATCCTCAGTTTCATATAATCTCAAGCGGGAAACAACAATGTTATAATATAGAATAAACTGAGCTATTTATGATATACGAGGATCATTTCATAAGACATTGCAACTATGTTATATCTTCCGTCCAGATGTTAACAACAATATCCTCAGTTTCATATAATCTCAAGCGGGAAACAACAATGTTATAATATAGAATAAACTGAGCTATTTATGATATACGAGGATCATTTCATAAGACATTGCAACTATGTTATATCTTCCGTCCAGATGTTAACAACAATATCCTCAGTTTCATATAATCTCAAGCGGAAACAACAATGTTATAATATAGAATAAACTGAGCTATTTATGATATACGAGGATCATTTCATAAGACATTGCAACTATGTTATATCTTCCGTCCAGATGTTAACAACAATATCCTCAGTTTCATATAATCTCAAGCGGAAACAACAATGTTATAATATAGAATAAACTGAGCTATTTATGATATACGAGGATCATTTCATAAGACATTGCAACTATGTTATATCTTCCGTCCAGATGTTAACAACAATATCCTCAGTTTCATATAATCTCAAGCGGGAAACAACAATGTTATAATATAGAATAAACTGAGCTATTTATGATATACGAGGATCATTTCATAAGACATTGCAACTATGTTATATCTTCCGTCCAGATGTTAACAACAATATCCTCAGTTTCATATAATCTCAAGCGGGAAACAACAATGTTATAATATAGAATAAACTGAGCTATTTATGATATACGAGGATCATTTCATAAGACATTGCAACTATGTTATATCTTCCGTCCAGATGTTAACAACAATATCCTCAGTTTCATATAATCATCAAGCGGAAACAACAATGTTATAATATAGAATAAACTGAGCTATTTATGATATACGAGGATCATTTCATAAGACATTGCAACTATGTTATATCTTCCGTCCAGATGTTAACAACAATATCCTCAATTTCATATAATCTTCAAGCGGGAAACAACAATGTTATAATATAGAATAAACTGAGCTATTTATGATATACGAGGATCATTTCATAAGACATTGCAACTATGTTATATCTTCCGTCCAGATGTTAACAACAATATCCTCAGTTTCATATAATCATCAAGCGGAAACAACAATGTTATAATATAGAATAAACTGAGCTATTTATGATATACGAGGATCATTTCATAAGACATTGCAACTATGTTATATCTTCCGTCCAGATGTTAACAACAATATCCTCAATTTCATATAATCTTCATGCGGGAAACAAAAATGTTATAATATAGAAAAACCGAGCTACTTATGAAATATGAGGATCTTTCACAAGACATTGCAACTATGTTATATCTTCCGAATAACCTACGTTTGAATACCTGTTGTACACTGTACGGGATGTCAACGCCAGATTGCGTCTGTTTCCATTGGTGGCTAGTTGACAGCACACGCAAAAGTTAGTATGCTAGACGCTGAGCACCAAGATGGATGTAAATAAAGTTGAACAGCGGTCATACGTGAAAGTTGCAGTTATTCGTGGTAGAAATGCTCGTCAGTGTCATTCTGAGCCACGAGAAGCATTGGGTGACACTGCGTTGGAACATCCTCAATACAGATACCACATTGTTTTATTATGCACAAGAGGGAACAAAGTACATTACTCACAGCTAACACCTTCAAAATAATCCTCCGAGGCTTCCACACATCTTTGCCAACGAGTACAAAATGTATGATTATGTCTCGTGACCAGAACATTATACGAAATGGAAATACAAATATCGGAAATGAATCCTTTGAGGAGATGGAAAAATTCAAATATTTTGGAGCAACAGTAACAAATAAGAAAGGGCACTCGGGAGGAAACTAAACGCAGAATAAATATGGGAAATGTCTGTTATTATTCGGTTGAGAAGCTTTTATCATCCAGTCTGCTGTCAAAAAATCTGAAAGTTAGAATTTATAAAAGAGTTATATTACCGGTTGTTCTGTATGGTTGTGAAACTTGGACTCTCACTTTGAGAGAGGAACATAGGTTAAGGGTATTTGAGAATAAGGTGCTTAGGAAACTATTTGGGGCTAAGAAGGATGAGGTTACAGGAGAATGTAGAAAATTACACAACATAGAACTGCACGCATTGTATTCTTCACCTGACATAATTAGGAACATTAAATCGGGACGTTTGAGATGGGCAGGGCATGTAGCACGTATGGGGGAATCCAGAAATGTATATAGAGTGTTAGTTGGGAGGCCGGAGGGAAAAATACCTTGGGCAGGCCGAGACGTAGATGGGAAGATAATATTAAAATGAATTTGAGGAAGGTGGGATATCATGATAGAGAATGGATTAATCTTGCTCAGTATAGGGACTGATGACGGGCTTATGTGAGGGCGGCAATGAACCTTTGGGTTATTATAAAGCCATAAGTGAGTAAGTATTATTATTATTATTATTATTATTATTATTATTATTATTACTATTACTATTATTATTAGAGGAAAATAGGTTAGGAGTGCTTGAGAATAAGGTGCTTAGGAAAATATTTGGGGCTAAGAGGTAGGAAGTTACAGGAGAATGGAGAAAGTTACACAACACAGAACTGCACGCATTGTATTCTTCACCTGACATAATTAGGAACATTAAATCCAGACGTTTGAGATGGACTGGCATGTAGCACGTATGGACGAATCCAGAAATGCATATAGAGTGTTAGTCGGGAGGACGGAGGAAAAAATTCCTTTGGGGAGACTGAGACGTAGATGGGAGGATGATATTAAAATTGATTTGAGGGAGGTGGGATATGACGACAGAGACTGGATTAATCTTGCTCAGGATAGGGACCGATGGCGGGCTTATGTAAGGGCGGCAATGAACCTTCGGCTTCTCTGAAATCCATGTGTGAGTAAGTAAGTATTATTATTATTATTATTATTATTATTATTATTATTATTATTATTATTATTAGATTCCTTGCAGCTGTACGAGATCTTTGTTAAGATTCTTAACGCAAAGTTACACATAAGTCCACCACTGACGTTCCTTCATCGTGTGAGCAACAATGCAGAGGTCTCCGCTTCAAAGACAAGACAGTCAATAGTTTGAGACAGTTATCTATTTCTTCGCTGGAAATCAAACTCGGACCCACTTAATTTGTGGCCTAACAATCTACTACTTAACAAAGAACTTGGAGATTGAATTAAACTGTTATATTTTTAGAAAATATCACTTTAAGTGTCAGCTTAGCAGATTGAAAGCCTGGGACGAAGTGGGAGATGAGACAGTGCATCGGATTGGACAGTGATTAACGCCGGAACGGAGACATGGGGAGGAGGAACAGGATGTTGCTGTAGGAAATTAGAAAGAAAGAGAGCGGAGCTGGGACCGTAACTTGGCTGGATCTTTCTCCCATAATGCAATAGGGGCGGAGTTGTCCTCATTGTTTCCCAATTGGTGTGATCGCTGTTCATTACTTTCCACTTTGCAGAGCGCGCGCGCCATGTCTCTTCCGTCTGCAGATCATCCGGCAATAAACAAGTGGGCCGCTCGAACAATAGACTGATAGACAAAACGGCCTCCAGAAACAAGATTCTCAATTCCACTTCTTACTGTAACCCACACATGGGCACAATTTTCGGTTACGTGAGGCACTCTATTTGAAATAGTTTGTTTACTAGGAGAGGAGACTGCAGAGTAGGATGGGAAGTATAAACTGCTGTGACCTGCGTCACCTTATCGTAATCGCTAAGGCGGTCAGTGGCGAATTATTAGGAAACCGCTTGGTTAACGTGAGAGACTCGAAAACTTTTATTCAATTTGGCAAATTAATTCGGCAGCTTTAATCATAAACCTCTTTACTATTTCTTCATCATTGAATTGATATAAATCACGAGCGAGAAATTGCGTAACTAGTCAATAATATTCCATCGCGTTGTCTACGTTTATTTTCTTGAATATTTTCGCGTTTCTCAAGATTACTTAATAGATTTTCACGTTCTCGACCTAAAATAATTTCAGAAAATCATATTTCGTTTTCTACGCACATTTAATATATATATTTTTATATAAATTTCATTTGGAAATAATACGTACAAAAAACATTTAATATCTCGTACCTTTTAACGCACCGTGTTTAAGGTATAATGTCGTATTTAGTAGGTATACTATGCAAATGTTAAGATCATAAATTTTCTTCGGAACAGTACGAAAAATAACATTTAATTAATTTGTCTTACCTTCTAATTCAGCATGTTCTTTATGACATACGGAGTAATGTCGTTATATATTAAATGTATTAATGCCTAATAGGATTTTCGAGCATAACATACATCGTATGTTCTCCCCTTCTAAAGAGCAAAAAAACTCTTCCATTTCTCATGAAATAATTGTTTTCTAACGCGTACACACTGCTTTGATAATGCCATTATGCCACCACTGATATTGCTTATGAAACTGATATAGAACCTGCCCACGCCTAGGAGCTACGTGAGGGAGGGACGGGGACTGTGACGATGGCACTCAGAGCGATAAGCTTTGTGAAGGTCAGTGAGGCATTATTTCTCAAGTGAGGCACGATGCCCATCCATGCTGTAACCTGTTACAAGAAGATTATCTGTTTATCTCGTCACATTTTATTTCCATCATCATCATCATCATCATCATCATCATCATCATCATCATCATCTACGTCTCATAAATTTCATTTCTGGCGCGGTCAATCTTTTATATCCACACTGCGGACCAGAAGTAAGAAGTTCGTACTAAAACTGTGAAGTTGTGTGAGCTTAGACTACACATATATCGAATGAACTGTAATGATGCAGCTCTCAACATCAACAAACCAAGAAAACAAATATGTACAGTCGGGTGGTAACCAAACTTATCTTTGTGCCAATGATTCATGGCCTTAGAATATAAAACAAAATGAACAATTAACATTGTGTAAAAAACGATAATCGACAATTACATTCTTCGTAATTTTCAGTATGAAATAAATTACCAATACATATAAGAATAACAAACAATTATATGTATCTGGCCTTGTTACAATTAATATAATAATTAAGATTTTCACTTTATCAAAAATATATTACACATCTTGATTACACAACTTTTAACACTGTATCATTTCGGAATATGTATGATAAGAACTTTCTTGTGTTAAATTTTAACGTACCTTGTTAACATGTTTCGACCTATTTTGGGTCATCTTCAGAACTGGTCGTTGTTGGTCTTGGCGCCTCATGTTTCCTGTGAGGATGCGTTCGTAGTGTAGAGTCAAAGACTGTATGTGTTTTGAAATTGAGTTGTGTGTTGAGAATATCGTTGGGGTGTGTTTTCGTGTGTCTGTATATTTCATATTGTTCTAGTGTGTTGAGTTTCTGGCTTTTTGGTTGGATTTTTTTATTTTAGTAGGTTATTTTACGACGCTTTATCAACAGCTTAGGTTATTTAGCGTCTGAATGAGATGAAGGTGATAATGCCGGTGAAATGAGTCCGGGGTCCAGCACCGAAAGTTACCCAGCATTTGCTCATCTTGGGTTGAGGGAAAACCCCGGAAAAAACCTCAACCAGGTAACTTGCCCCGACCGGGAATCGAACCCGGGCCACCTGGTTTCGCGGCCAGACGCGCTGACCGTTACTCCACAGGTGTGGACTTTTGGTTGGATGTGCAGTATTTCCTTGTCTGTGTTGATGTCTCTGTAGGTGTGGTTGGCATTTGTGATGTGTTCTGCATATGTGGAGGTGTTTTGTAATTTTGTTATGGCTGTGATGTGTTCTTTGTACCGTGTTTGAAATGATCTGCCTGTCTGTCCTATGTAGAAGTTGTTGCAGGTGTTACATTTGAGTTTGTATACGCCTGTGTGGTTGTATTTGTTTGTTTGTGTTGTTTGTGTGTTGAGATGTTTTTGTAGAGAGTTATTTGTTTTGTATGCGATGTTGTAATTTAATTTCTTCAATGAGGACGCAATTTTATGTGTGTTTTTGTTTTCGTATGTTAGTGTGATGTATTTTGTGATACACTACAGATACTAGAACAAATACTAAAAAAAAAAAAAAAAACAACACACCACAAGAACAAATCAAATAAATCATCCACACCACAGACATCATCACAAAACAAAACTAATTCACATACAATAACAAATATTACACACAAACCGAAGGCCTACCCGTGGGATCAGCCATTTCCAGCAAAGACTACTAGCAGAAATATTATTACACTACATAGAACAGACATACATACTAAACAAAGACAACAACAAACACGCAGACAACATCATATATTGGCACAGATACGTAGACGACATACTAATACTATACAAAGGGAACAAAAGTGAGATCCAAAAGCTGCATCAGCACATAAACAAAATACACCCAAAGCTACACTACGCATTAGAAATTGAAAACAACAAAACCATAAATTTTCTAGACATCACAATAACAAAAGTAGACAACAAACACACATTCAAAGTATACAGATAACCCACAACAACAACACATCCAACCACTCAACACAACACAAACAAGCTGCATTCCGAACAATGGTACACAGACTACTCAACATACCAATGAACCAACAGGACTACAAAGAAGAGCTAAACACAATCAAATACAGAGCACAAGAAAACGGATACAACCCCAACATAATAGACAACATAATACGTAAGACAAAACAAAACCACAAAAAACATAAGTATACAACACAAACACAAGAACACAAAAAATACATCACACTAACATACGAAAACAAAAACACACATAAAATTGCATCTTGATTCAAGAAATGAAATTACAATATCGCATACAGAACAAACAAGACTCTACAAAAACATCTCAACACACAAACAACACAAACAAACAAATACAACCACACAGGCGTATACAAACTCAAATGTAACACCTGCAACAACTTCTACATAGGACAGACAGGCAGATCATTTCAAACACGGTACAAAGAACACATCACAGCCATAACAAAATTACAAAACATCTCCACATATGCAGAACACATCACAAATGCCAACCACACCTACAGAGACATCAACACAGACATGGAAATACTGCACATCCAACCAAAAAGTCAGAAACTCAACACACTACAACAATATGAAATATACAGACACACGAAAACACACCCCAACGATATTCTCAACACACAACTCAATTTCAAAACACACACACTCTTTGACTCTACACTACAAACGCACTCTCACAGGAAACATGAGGCGCCAAGACCAACAACGACCAGTTTCGAAGATGACCGAAAATAGGTCGAAACATGTTAACAAGGTACGTTAAAATTTAACACAAGAAAGTCTTATCATACATATTCCGAAACAATAATGTGTCCAGCCTTGTTACAATTAATAATAATTAAGATTTTAAGTTTATCAAAAATATATTTTTCTATGTTCAGGAAAATAATATTTGTGCCCTAAAAATGTTCGTTCTATGTCACAAGACGTAACTGGAGCAAATCTGAAATATGATGCAGTATTCCTTACAGTATCACCAAGTGAACAACAGATTTGTGAATCTAATAGTGCACTTAGTATATGGAACATCACTTTAACAATTCATTTCAAGAACACTTTTCGTTTTTTGCTTTAAAATGGCACCTTAACCATTTCTGTAAGATATGAGAATAAATTTGTATAAGCTTATAAATTTGTAAAGTCTGGTTTGATACTCGATATATACTGCTAACCTGCTAAGTATTTAGGTGAAAGATATCCGAACTCTATTCATCAACATGATTATTATCATTATCATAGTTCCTTTTATTTAGTATGGTAGAACCTCTATTATCTGTGGTAATGAAGGAGGTGGAGTTAATGGTTAATCGAAAAAATCGGATAATTCGTACTATGAAAGATGTTCATAATCTAAGTGCATAATGCAGTTTCATCGTTTTCTCCGTGATCATTTTTTCTTAACACGCTAGATAGTGGATTATAAGTTCACTAATTTGAGTCTGGTTTTCAATGACGGGTTTTTAATGGCCAAGGAAACTCCTTATGAAGACTGTCTGTGGAAATATAGGAATAGTAGAGGTCTCATGTCCAGACGTTTGAGATGGGCAGGGCATGTAGCACGTATGGGCGAATCTAGAAATGTATATAGAGTGCTAGTTGGGAGGCCGAAGGAAAAAGACCTTTAGGGAGGCCGAGACGTAGGTAGGAAGATAATATTAAAATGGATTTGAGGGAGGTGGGATATGATGACAGAGAATAGATTAATCTTGCTCAGGATAGGGACCAATGGCGGGCTTATGTGAGGGCGGCAATGAATCTCCGGGTTCCTTAAAAGCCAGTAAGTAAGTAAGTAAGTAAGTAAGTAAGTAAGTAAGTAAGTAAGTAAGTAAGTAAGTAAGTAAGAGGTCTCATGTTGTAGATTTACAAACTTGATGTATTTTATATTTTGTTTTTCATTAGGTCGCAAACAGTTGTAATTCCTATTCCGTATTGTGATGCGACAGTTTGTCTTTTCCCAAACCACTCAATTACTTGCACTTTTTTTTTTTTTTTTCGTAGAAGACACGTTCTCTTTTGACATCTGTGAAAGACATTTTTCACAGAAGTTAGACAGTACGACCACTCGAAAAGTAGATCATACTGCGTAAGGGTAAGGATTTGTAAAAAAAAACATCCCGTAGAGAAAAATTTCGTACTAATATAATGTACAGTACTTCATATTTTTTCTGCACAACAAAAAGAGCGAGAGAGAAAGACAGTCGGATGATCAACCAATCGGTTAATACGGTGACGGATAATCGGGGTTTTACTGTAATCGTAAGTTTCACTGAGTAGACTCAGTAATATTTTCTGCTTAATGCCCCTCGTCTTTTAAGGCTTGCCGAATTTGTACATATTTTTCGAGTATTCTACTTTCGTAGTCACCAGTTATTGTCCTTAATTGAAAGGGTGCATATTATTGCATAGTCATTGAGTTGTCCTAGGAAGTTAATAGCAAATTTGACTTTCGAAATGCATTACAGAGTTCCTTTAGAGAAGGTGGATTTATGTCTCTTACTTTGAAAGTAAGCGTGTAATTTGTAATGGGAAAGAAACCACTTATCAACTGCTACAATATCCACCGATTATCATATATTTCTCAGTATCTGACGGGATGTAATTCCAGCCGTCAGCTTCTGAACTGGACTATGACACGTTGCATATTCCAGCAGACTACCTCCAACGTACTGGAGAAGCAAGAAGAAAAATTAGCTAATCAACTTTATGACCTAAAAGACTGACATGTTTGGCTCACTACTGCACAAAATTTTCTTAAATTTCACCTTTTTTTCACGTAACTGTCATTTTTAAGGTCAGTTATGTAATTATTTTCATATTTTCGTTTCATAGGTTTTCGTACGAGGGAATACCATAGAGAATTTTTTCATGGACAAGAACTGAATCAAGAAAAGTACATTGTTTATACAGAGGCATCAATTTATTTTACTTCAATTTTTATTGTACCTGAGTTTTTCAATGTACTTCACTCCCACCCCTTCTACTAATGAAGTTCAACTGTCCTCCACACAGATCCAAGACTGCATATACAGTCACAGTAGCCTTATGGTCATAGTAAACAATGTTCGCGTTTTCCAGTGACGAATGAGCTTTCAATATTGAATCATTTTCGCACAGGTACTGTCGTCGTATCCCGGTTTTCCCCACCAGCTTTTATTCGCCACCTAGTGGCTGGGCTGTCTTAGCTCCTTTCTCAGAACATTAATTTCTGTTAGGAATTGGACATCTACGTAATATTATACAACTGTTTAAAATAACTTAAATGAAAGGGCCTTGTTAAGTAATTAACTGTCACGTGATTTCCTCCCTGTCTACTAGCCTACGACATAAGCACTTGGTCGGACAGTAGATAGTATGTCTTTACTAGTACGAAGAACGAAACTAGTAATTGGGATTAGGTACAATAATCTAGCGATAATATGCACATTAGAACTGAAGCCTGTGTCGAAATGAACGGCCACCATTTTCAAAAATGTGTTTAAATATTCATATTATGATTATTTTTCAATTTAACTTCTTTCTCTATATTGTACGCTAATGTGCTGTAGACAGTATACACTGCATAATGAATACGTCCGCATGGACAGCTCAGCTCGTGAGTAAAAAATTTATTGTTAATACTGTACTGTATTTTTATTAAACAAAAGCCTAATGAAAATTATCAAACTCAAAAGCGTGATATTTTCTAGTTTACGTAAATGGATGAACTACTTTTCTTCCCTCCTATACCTAGTAAAGTGATTTGTTTGTATATTACGCCAGTATCATCGAACTCCAAAGGGGGTAGCAAACGGCGTTGATCCAGAGGTATAGGCAAGTTAATATTAAAAATGTTAGTAAAAATTAAATGATGTCCCTGTAGTTTAGTTACAAGACACACGAAATTCAACCTGTGCGAGGGAAAAAAACTGATAACTGGATAGATTCAAAAAGATTATAATTTTAAAAAAAAGTTGATTATGTTACAAAATATTGGGTACCAGAACATTTTATTGTAAAACCTCATATAAAAGTAGTTTCAAATTTGTTCAATGACACAGATAAATTCAGTTGCTATGTAATTATTAATATAACGTAGTCTTTAATATACCGCAGTTGTAAACAAAGATTTAATTATGAGCACTACACGGGGTGAACCTTAGTAATGTCATTAATTTCACAGATTATTCTCTGAAATATTCCGAACATAATAAGTTCAATACAATTTAGCTCGTTTTTCCTCCATTTTGGACATAAAAATTGTAATATATGAAAGAATTTGTCCTTTAAATTTAATTGAAAGAATTTTGGGTTTTGCCTTTAAATGTGCAGAAATTTTAACCAAACATATATAACTTCTCGTTCTCAAAATAATTTTTACTTTGTTACATTTGTTCGGATCAAAGTTTCTACACATTTAAAGGACAAACTAAAATTCTTTCACTCATTTATTACCATAATACACAGCTCTCTTAAATTGACCGAGCGTATTGGGAATTCAATCAATGGCTTTCCCAAAATACGCTATGAAATATTTCGTAATTACAAAACAATTTTTAATTTCAAAAGGAAGCTAAAACGAGTAAAATTGTGTTAAAATGTTTTATTAAAAATATCTCAAAGAATAATTAAAATCTTCCTTTACTCTCCCTTCCTTCCTTCGTTTCTTGATTCAGGCATTTTTATGTGAGGCCTAAGACTAGAGATTTCATGAGTTACATTTTAGTTATCTAAAAATAGTAAGTTAATGGTAATGAATACAGTTACCGACAAGAAGGGGTACGAATTCTTTTCGCTGAATATGCCTCCAAATTATCGTTTAACTCAAATTTACTCGCAAATTTTTTCAATTAAACTTGTAGACTGCTGATTTTTCCCCCAATAAGATAGTAGCCTGGTTCGTTACCAATAGTTTTACACCACTACGAACGTTCTATCCTCTCACATTCTCGAGTTATAGCACTTTTGGATGCCGCGCGACCGTCAATTCATGCCTCCACTTCCCCCTGTATTGAGTGGCGGGAAGCGATCGAGATGAATGCGAACGTGTCAGCTGTGCGTAGTGTCCCTGGCAGGTCTTCGGGCAGTAATCTCTGTTGACGTTCCGACAGGGAGGTTGAAACCCTTGCCCATGTCCTGGAGATCTGCCTAAACGGTGAACTTCTACGTAATACGCGGCATCATACATTAAGATCTATAATAGCAACTGCCTTAAGGAACAAAGGTTATTCAGTATGTGCATGATAAATTATACAAACTCATTGTATACAAGATCCTTCGCACGAGCTCGTACGGCCATTCGTGCTGTAGCTATGCACAGTTTGAATCTTCAAAACGAAAATAATGCCTACTAATAATAAAATAGTGAAACAACAGTTATTATTATTACTACCGTTATCATTGATTACCACTATTATAACTAATCTAACTTTATACCAAATTTCACAAAAATAATACAAATAAAATAAAAGGGCGATATGAAAAACACACACGCACAGTGACACACACACACACACACACACACACACACACACACACACACACACACACACACACACACACACACACACACACACACACACACACATATATATACAGTATAAACAATTCAATTTCTTGTTGAAGCTGCACCAAATAGTCCAAATAATAAATATAAAGGTAATACAGTATATAAATAAAAACATACATACGCAATAAAATACAAAAGACACAGTAAAAAAAACAGTATCCCCTAATTATATCATTCGCTCAATGTTAATATTACTCTTTGCAACACTAATAAATCTTTCCCTTATCCATCGGCTCCCTCCCCATCGGCCAATTCCCCCCTCAACTGTCGAACCTTTGCCATAAATTTTCCCACACTGTCACAGGATTTAACGTTATTTAATACAGCGTATGTCGCCAAGTGCCCCCTGCTAGATGTAATGAAGGACTCTGGCAGGAATCGTTTCCTCAGAGCTTCTGTGGCTTCACACTCCGACAAAATGTGGTGTGATGTCTCGCCCCTACCGCAAAGAGGACATATTCTCGCCCCCTCTTCGTTGACGATTTTAAGTGCCCTCCAGGCTCCTGGACGAAACCAGATTAAACCCATTCTACCTTCTCTGGTCCCTCCATAGAGATATAATTCGGTCCCTCAATTTGTTTTGATCATTATTCAGTATGTGAAGAAGTACACGGCATATCCAGTGAGGCAGTAATCGAAGAATCGACATAATTGCATTTAAACCTCCCTCTCTTGAAGGTTACATCATCGATTCTACTATGAGATTCGAATCACATGAACATCAGCCAGAAGAAGTACACGAGGAAAAAAAGGAATACATATGAACCTTCAATCAATTTTTATAAGGAAAAAAACCATCTGGAATTTCATCGTCATTACAGGACTAATGATAGGAGTCCGTGGGACCATACCCCGGTTCCTAGTTGACTTCTGTAAATCTTTTGGCCCGCATAAAAATATTTTAAGAGATCTAACAATTGCAACACTCAAAGGATCAATAGCTATTTTCAGGCATCATACATATGGACCATGTCTTTAATTCGCATTTTCTTGACGTTACTTCGTATATTATTAAGTGTTTAAATCTATTTCAAATTGTTATTCTTCAATGTAACAACAAAAATATGTTTAATTAAGCCTCAAGGCATTTATTCTATATTTAATTTATTTTTTATTTTAGTAGGTTATTTTAAGACGCTTTATCAAAATCTTAGGTTATTTAGCATACGAGATGAAGGTGATAATGCCGGTGAAATGAGTACGGGGTCCAGCACCGAAAGTTACCCAGCATTTGCTCATATTGGGGTGAGGGAAAACCCCGGAAAAACCTCAACCAGGTAACTTGCCCCGACCGGGGATCCAATCCGAGCCATCTGGTTTCGCAGCCAGACGCGCTATCCGTTACTCCACAGGTGTGGACTACGAGGGGGATCCAGGAAATAACGACCGTTTTTTTGTAATAATTAAAAAAATATATATTAATTTGAAAAAACAAAGTCTGTTACATAACTGAAGCTTCCTTTACTTCTCTACATAATCACCACCTACATTTAAACATTTGTCGTATCTGTTCACTAGCTTTAGAATTCCCGTGTTATACTCCTCTGCCGCCAGTTCATTAAGCCAGGTGTTCACTGTCTTCTTCAACTCTTCATCACTTCCAAAACGCGTACCACCCAGAAAGTCTTTCAGCTTAGTGAAAAGGTGAAAATCGCTAGGAGCAAGGTCTGGACTATAGGGCGGATGATCAAAGATTTCCCAACCGAATTGATCCAGCAATTCTCGAGTTGAAGCAGCAGGGTGCAGACGGGCACAGATTTTGTGGTAGCCAAGATGTTGCGACACAATTTCACCAAGCAAAGAACGAGAAATGTCAGGAAGGGCAATATGCAATTCGTCGAGTGATGTGCGCCTGTCTTGCAAGATTCTGTCGTTCACTTTAGTCTTCAGGTCTTCTGTGATGAGTGATGGGCGTCCGGGTCGAGTTTCATCGTGGACATTTGTTCGCCCATTGTTGAACATTTCGCACCGTTTTCTCACATTTCTTTAATTCATTACAGTATCACCATACACTTCTTTCAATTACCGGTAAATTTCTGCAGGTTTCAAATGTCGAGCATTCAAAAATCGAATCACACTCCTCACCTCACAGTCGGCGGGATTATCAATCACGTCGTTCATTTTGAAGTAACACAAAATGCACAATGGCGACTTGTTGCAACCAGTACTCACAACATTATGAGAACACATGTTAAGGAAGCCAGTTGACCTTCAAACAAGGAAGGGGAGTCAGCTGCGCGGCGGGTATGCGCGAACGGTCGTTATTTCCTGGATCCCCCTTGTATTTATTGTACTCTTTGTCAATGGGAACCTGTAGTAGTTACATAAATAAACAAATAAATAAATAAATAAATAAATAAATAAATAAATAAATAAATAAATAAATAAATAAATAAATAAATAAATAAATAAATAAATAAAGATACCTTAAAGCAGCGTTTCTCGAGTTTATTATCTCGGAGGTACAGATGGTATCTGAGATAATATAGCCTCTTCGTTACAATCATAGGGCGCATTCGGTAATAATAATGTGGACCAATATAAATTAGTTAACAACCTCGAGCAATCAACAGCGTGTGACGGAGTTCTTCGACAATTACAAAGGAAAGAAAACATAACATAGTGGTATATTGCGCTTCAAACCACATCTTTATTATCAGTGTTAATTCCTGTCAGCAATGTTTCTAATGCTGCACTTTTAATATCACGCTCTGCACAGTTCTGCTGCATATTGCGATAAGCGAGCACAATAGGTGTGGGGACACTTTCTTGTTATAATAACGTATAATGCATTTATAAATTGTATGCTTCACTAATCAACATGCTGGGAACATTCCACGACAAATTACCTACATTAAGAGGGAAATAAACAATCCCAGATGAAAGCCATCAAGGCAATGTGTTGGGAGCGATAACATTTAATTGTGTTTAAATCACTTCCAAATATGCATAAACTGGAAGTTGAAACTGAAGTTAATATTCAAAATTAATCATGTGTACGAATGTACTGCGTTTAAGACTAGCACAATATGAGAACGGAGTAGGTACCTGCATGTTTTGTGACGAAAAGTGTCGGCCCTAATGCATTCGACCATGTAACCGGCTGTGAGATGCAAATTAAGCAAAAGATATAATAATAACAATAATAATAATAATAATAATAATAATAACAACAATAATAATGATAATAATAATAACAATAATAATGATAATCATAATAATAATGACGATGATAATAATAATAATAACAATAATAATAATCATAATCATAATAATAATGATGATGATAATGATAACAATAATAATGACAATAATAATAATGATAATCATAATAATAATAATGATAATAATAATGATAATAATAACAATAATAATGATAATAATAACAATAATAATAATAATGATAATCATAATAATTATAATGATGATGATAATAATAATAACAATCATAATGATAATCATAATGATAATCATAATAATAATGATAATTACAATAACACTGATAATAATAATAATTATAATCACAATACTAATTATAATAACAATAATAATAATGATAATCATAATAATAATGATGATGATAATAATAATAATAATAATAATGATAATGATAACAATAATAATGATAATAATAATAATAATGATAATCATAATAATAATCATGATAATAATAATAATAACAATAATAATGATAATAATAATAATAATAATGATCATAATAATTATAATGATGATGATAATAATAATAACAATCATAATGATAATCATAATGATAATAATGGTAATTACAATAACAGTGATAATAATAATAATTATAATCATAATACTAATTATAATAACAATAATAATAATGATAATAATAATAATGATAATCATAATAATAATGATGATGATGATAATAATAATAATAGTAATAATAATGATGATGATGATAATGATAACAATAATAATGATAATAATAATGATAATCATAATAATAATCATGATAATAATAATAATAATAATGATAATAACAATAATAATGATAATAATAACAATAATAATGATAATAATAACAATAATAATAATAATTATAATTATAATAATTATAATGATGATGATCATAATAATAATCATAATGATAATAATAATGATAATAATAATGATAATTACAATAACAGTGATAATAATAATAATTATAATCATAATACTAATTATAATAACAATAATAATGATAATAATAATGATAATCATAATAATAATGATCATAATAATAATAATAATACTTACATACAAAACGCTTTTAAGGAACCCGCAGGTTCATTACCGCCCTTACATAAGCCCGCCTTCGGTCCCTATCCTGTGCAAGATTAATCTAGTCTCTATCATATCCCACCTCCCTCAAATCCATCTCTAACGTCTGGATTTAATGTTCCTAATTATGTCAGGTGAAGAATACAATGTATGCAGTTCTGCGTTGTGTAACTTCAACACTCTTAGCTCCAAATATTTTCCTGAGAACCTAATTCTCAAACACCCTTAATCTCTGTTCCTCTCTCAAAGTGAGAGTCCAAGTTTCACAGCCTTACAGAACAACCGGTAATATAACTGTTTTATAATTTCTAACTTTCAGATTTCTTGACAGTAGACTAAATGACAAAAGCTTCTCAACCGAATAATAACAGGTATTTTCCATATTTATCTTGCGTTTAATAATAATAATAATAATAATAATAATAATAATAATAATAATAATAATAATAATAATAATAATAATAATAATCTGAAGATCAGAATACAAGCAGAAGTCTCAGGTTTATTACAACGTTCCTTAAAAAATTTCCGGTTAAAGGCCGGTCTACAATTAACCGGGAACAAAAACCAGAACGAGAATGGGAAGCGGAGGATAACGTGAACATTAAGATCTTTGATTCACAATAAACCGAGAAAGGAAACGGCTATGCATATCGATATATGCCAATAACGATATGTAAAGTCGATATTACGCATTATGATGTTTTTTCATTGGGTTATTTTACGACGCTGTTTTAACATCTCAGGTTACATTCGGATGTTATTTGTGTATAATTGACCAATGGCATTCTCTTATCAGTACAAGCCAACTTGAACACAGGTTAACCAACCTTAAAATTTATGGAGCGAAAAATGTAAGATTTTAATTCACGTGGTAGTCTGGTCACATAAGGGTAGAAAGTACATGTAGTATAGACCTATGTTTAAAGTAATTATGCTGAATTTCTGATTTAGTTACAAGCAATGGATCAAGAAGAAATTATGTCAGGGCCGCCTTGCTATGGAAACCAAATATTTATTTTTTATTTATTTACTTTTTATTTATTTATTTATTCCATCAATCTTTGTTCACGTCATGGCGGATTAGATGTGTTCCAGTTCTTAATCTGTCATCACTCTCTATACAAACATTACAAGAACTACTACATATTGAATCTATAGGTATCCTCTATACACCATAATAATAATAATAATAATAATAATAATAATAATAATAATAATAATAATAATAATAATAATAATAATAATAAAAACTAATAATAAGTAGACTATAGCTCATGTATTTAAAATTCTTACTTTAACTTTTTCATTTCTATATTCAATCTCTTAAAAATTATTCTGTTAACTTTCATTGACTACTCTTTGTAGTTTCTTATCTTGTGATTACACAACTTTTATAATTCCATCTCCATTAGAGCTTTGACTTTCTCTTCCCATCTAATTTTAACTCTAAAAAGAAATTTTCCTAATTTATGCAGATTGCTGGCGTTTAGGGGACCATTCATTTTTTATAAGCTACTATAGCGTTTATTATGACAACCAAATAGCTTTTTGATGACAACAGAATGAATCTAGTAGGCTGTGATCAGAAACGAGAACGGTAAAGTTAAAAGTTCGCCATCCTTCACGTACCCGTTCCCGGGTTACGGTAAGTTTCTCGTTAATTGTGAATGCTCATATATATATATATATATATATATATATATATATATATATGTGTGTGTGTGTGTGTGTGTGTGTGTATATATACAGACGTGGACAAATTATTAACAAAATTGACGATTTTTATGATATTTTGTTTACAAAATTTGACTTTTCAATTTAGACTACAGTTGACAATTTTGGATATTTCCATCATTACAGTAGAGAGAAACATGCAAAAATGTCAACTGTAGTTTAAATTGAGGAGTCAAGTTTTGTAAAAATATATAATAAAAAATCTTCAATTTTTCTAATAATTTGTAAATTAGCAAAAATGTCATCTGCAATGAAGATTCAAATTTTGTAAAAATATAAAGCAAAAATCTTCAGTTTTGCTAATAATTTGGAAATATCCAAAATGTCAGCTGTAGTCCAAATTGAAGAATCGAATTTTGTAAAAATATACAATAAAAATCTTCAGTTTTGCTAATAATTTGTAAATACGCGAAAATATCAAATGTAGTCCAAATTGAGGAGTTAAATTTTGAAAAATATGCAACACATATCTTCAATTTTGCTAATAATTTGGAATACACAAAAATGTCAACTGTAGTCTAAATAGAAGAATCATGTTTTGTAAAAATATGTAATAAAAATGTTCAATTTTGCTAATAATTTGTCCACGTCTGTATATATATATATATATATATATATATATATATATATATATATATATATATAACTTTTCCGTTTTCGTTCTCGTTGTCGTTTCCGTTCCCGGTTTATTATGAAGAAGCCTTCAGACTACAACAAACGGTAAAGGTAAGCGTTCACTACATCGTATCGCACTCCTCGTACGAATCGCACGCAACGGATATTTTAAGTGCAGTGCGTTCACTGTAACAGCTCCACCTCATCGCCTCATCGGATTCCCTTATCAGCTGTTTAAAACATGACGTCGTACGATATTGACATTACTGAAAGCAGAGGAGTTGAGGTTAGGTCTATTAATTACGTCTGTTAGCGAATAAGAATTTGTAATTGCTTCATGCGTCTTAATTGAAGAGGAAGAAACGAAAGAAATATTGGTTACATAATATATTTGCAAGAAATGACTTGATTACTGTAATGGGAACGCCTCAAATTATATAATTCTTCGCAGTTTCCTACACGCGAAATAAGTTTTCCGTCTGCCATTTTGGCGCGACACTGAACATGGCACAACATAATAGTAACAGTTGACCAATTAAAATTGATTTATTAAAGAAGGCCATGATCGCACGCATCGGAAAAGTTGCTCATCCGAGAAACGTGGACGGATTTGCCGAGAGGCGATGCGTCCGATACGATGTAGTGAACGCTTACCTTAAGACATCGAAGGCCGCGAGAAGGTCACTTGAGATGTGTCATTTTAAAGAAAATAATCACAAGTCAACAATAAAACATGGTATTTTATTAGTTTTAATGAAAAAATTCCCCTCCCCCTAGTTAAGAAGCAGTGGTTGATTATGTGAGTGTATCGCGGACTTTTAAATTGGAACTTTAATGTTCTCAATGTTGGAAAAGTTGAAAATCGCTGATGTAAGCAATAATTACTTCTTACAGGAAAACGAACTGGCTTTTTCCCATGTTTTTTGAGAGCAACGGTTAAGATAAGGAACATTCCTTAAACTCAATTAAATTACCGAAAAACTATTAACATTTCTGATATTGCTGTTAAATGTTCCGAAATAATGTTGTTCTGTATTACAGTAGGCCTACCTTTTTTTTTTGTAAACATATCGTTGTCAGAAAACAAAAGAAAGAAAATAGATTAATAACAAGAAAGGGACAAAAAAGGAAAAGGATAGAGTGAGAGCAGAAGAAAGAAAGAAAGAAAGAAAGAAAGAAAGAAAGAAAGAAAGAAAGAAAGAAAGAATAAAAATACGTAGGAAAGGAAATAAATTTTTAATGGAAAGGAAGGGAAAAATAAAATGTAATAAAAATGCAGGCAAGGAGGAAATATGAAAAAAAAAAACAGAAAGTAAGGTAGAGAAAAAAAAAGGAAAGTTTAAAACGATGGAAAGATCAAATGGAGGAAAGAAAGTTTCCATAATATGTTTGAAATTTAAAATTCAATTAAGGGGAATTGGACGTTATCGCATGCAAAGTAATGGTAAAAATAGCCTATCTTCAAGCAGTTATAAATGTAATACTATTTATTACGGCTTTTTCATTTTTTTAGTGATATATGTATACATATTAAACTTTAAAATGAAAAAATAATGTTTAATCTAGTGTAAACCTTACCCTGAAATTAATTTTTGAATTTAAACATATTTTTATATAAATTCACTACATACTTGTGATTAGGTACACTCTATTCACTTATCCTAGCACACATTGAATTAAAATTTTGGCCACTTACTGCTAACAGATACTAAAGCATACCCTACTAAAATTATTAAAATATCTGTAGTATTATGGGCATAGGGTTTATACTAATCTTCATTTTTTTTTTAATTTATTGACGGTGATGATTACTATAAGCCCTATGCCCATAATATTACAGATATATGAATAATTTTAGTAGGGTATGTTTTAGTATCTATTAGCAGTAAGTGGCCAAATTTTCAATTCAATATGTGCTATGATAAGTGAATAGAGTGTACCTAATCACAGACATGTACTGAATTTATAAAAAAAAATGTGCTTAATTAAAAAAAATAATTTAAGGATACAGATTTACTCTAGAGTCACCACTCTTTTTCATTTTAAAGCTTAATTTGTATAGACACATAGCTAACAAAAATGAAAGACCACTTATAAATAGTAGACTATTATATTTATGATCCCGCGCCGTGGCGTCGCGGTCTAAGGTATCCTGCCTAGGACTCGCGTTACGGAATGCGCGCTGGTTCGAGTCCTCATGGGGGAAGAAATTTTCTCATGAAATTTCGGCCAGTGTATGGGACCGGTGCCCACCCAGCATCGTGATGCACTTGGGGAGCTACGATAGGTAGCGAAATCCGGTTGCGAATGCCAGCTATAACGGCTGGGGAGATCATCGTACTAACCACACGATACCTCCATTCTGGTTGGATGATCGTCCACCTCTGCTTCGACATGTGGACGTGAGGCCAGCAGCCGGCTGGTCGGTCTAGGCCCTTCACGGGCTGTAGCGCCACGGATTATTATTTATTATATTTATGACTGCTAGAAGATAGGCTATTTTTACCATTATTTTGCATGCGATAATGACCAACTCCCCTTAATATTTTTATATGTTAGTGAAAACTAAATCTTGCTGTCCACAAAATGGATATGCCTGACTGTATAATGGTATCTGAATCTAGTGTAAGAAGAAGAAAACAAGAGAAAGGAGGGAGAACAAGGCGACAGGAGAGAGAATGGGTAGAATAATAGCAATTTCACTCCCTCCACGCTAATGCTATTACCACAACGTACAAACGTCCGCGGGTAACGATGGGGATATGCAAAATAACAGACTGGAATCGACTCGGAATTCCATAAAGTTTAAGAGACGGCTTACTCCGAGGTGCGCTCCGTAAAGAAATGCATAATTAAGTCAAGGCGAGCAACACCGCCTCATCTGATGGAGCCCACTCAAAGAACGTAATATAATGGAATAGAATATTACTATGAGAAAGTGTAATAATGTAAATGATCTGTGCTTTTAACTTTAAAATTCTTGGTGCTTTAAGGCCCGTAACACACTTCAGCTATAAATATGTAATATGTTTGTCCAGCTATGGAAAATGCTTTCCTTTAGCACGGAGTAACGATCGAAATAAGGCACCGTAAGTCGATCAAAATTTTGCAATTTTTTAATGATATTAAGGTTATGCAATGGAGCGAATTTCCTCAGAAAATAGATTTTGTCGTCATATCCTTCACTGATGAAGACACGGTACAAGAATTGAATTACAATCTATAAAAAACTGTTTTTTTTTTATTTGACTTGTGATCTAAGTTACCTGCTCAAATAGGGTAAACTCGATCACCATTGAATTTTTGGTTTAAGATCGATTTTAAAATATTGCGGAGTAAAGTCGATCACTGTTCATGTTAAAAAAAAACAAATTAAGTGTATTACATATATTTTATTTGTTATGTATTTATTTACACTGCAAGTGGGCAAGCACCCGGTGGCAGTGGTATATACAACATTAACAATACACAATAAAATGATAAGCAATAAACAATAAAATTTACAATACACAATACAATTTTACAACACATATACAAGTTTAAATAAATAAAATATCTAATTTTACAATACAACCTACATAATTAATGTATAGGTCCTACATAAGTTTCAATAGTCTTTCACTTTACTCTCATCTCACTCCCTGTAGTGGCACTATGACGCATTTCACTGACACTTTAGCACACATTTCTCTGACACTATAGAACACATTTCATTGACGCTATAAATTATCACTGATCGGAAATATTCACTGCACTGTAAAACCATAACTTCACTGACTCACCTCGCTTCACTGATACAACAGTTCAAATAAGTCAAATAATTACATCCTTATGCATACTTATAAACAGAACTATATTTAAACTAAACATTTCTAGTCTAAGGCCCTCTTACACGCTATTTTTAAATAATTTACAATCCCAACCAAGGAAGTAAACTCGTCAGGCTAGATAAATACATGTCACCTTAAAAAATTAAATGTTGAATGTCACCTTAATTTTAATTTGCACTTTATACACAACTTTTAAAATTATTTTTGAATCTCCTTAAGGAAGGACAGCCCTCAAAGACCGCTGCAGGTAGGTCATTCCAATCATTTATAGTTCTATTTAAAAATGAGAATTTACCTACATCCGTTTTCTGTTTCCTACATTTGATTTTAAAATCATGATCGTTCATACCATAGTACGTTGGCTTTTCTAACCGAGCCGTTATGTCTACCCATGCTTTCTGACCTAGATGTGCTCTATACAATGATGTTATTCTAGTTTTCCTACGTCTGTTTTCCAAAGTTTCCCATTTAAGTTCTTTTATCGTACCGTTTCCATGTTCTCTTTTACCTTTAACAAATTTAGCTGCCCTATACTGGATTCTTTCTAAGGAATTTATCTGATAAATTCTATAGGGATCCCAACATGTAGTTCCGTATTCCATTAACGGTCGCACTAACGTTAGATATGCTATTTCCATCGATTTGGGGCTAGCCTTTCTCAAGATTCTCATAATAAAGTGAAGTGCCCTCCATGCTTTACCCGTAACTCCCCCATGCTTTACCCGTTACAAGGGGTGTAAAAACAATAATAATCTTCAATATATGCCTATAACATTATATAGTGTATCTTTTGTTAATGTGATCATACTATTCGGTACAATTAGGCCTATAGGTCTCCACTGTACAATCGTGACTATGATTGCCAACTTATGAAACATAAAAACACATTTTAATACTTGACATACCAACAAACAAAGATTTAAGAATTCAAAATTTACATTGAAATACCACACTTCAATTATAATCTAAAATGCTATTCAACATTGCTTAGGTTTATATCAGATGTTATTTGAAATCTTCCCCTCCTCATGTCACTTTAGAAACTACGTTGTTCCCATAGTCAGGTACAGAGGGGTGTACAAAATATGTTCCTTTGGCAGTGCTTCTCTTACGCAAGAAATTCACCATAATTTCGTCTTCCTCCTTCCCCACTATCCCATCAATATAAGCTATACTATGACACTTTTCTGTTTTTAAGTGTTAGTTGGAGGTACTTCGGTGAACAATTTATTCTTCCTGCTGGTCCTATCTGTTTCGAGTAGGTCGATGGCATGATCAACTTAACTCTACAAAGATAGAAGTTTTCTTAAAATAATAAGTTTCAATACTAACATTTACGAACTGCAAAACTATTATTTCAGGATACAATCTCAACGAAAAGAACTTACGTATACTTCCTGTCTCCTTTCACTGCTGACTATAATTTAGAGTTTGTAAGACTTTGTTTTCATTTAAGAGAAAAAGTTGAAAATAACAATTTTCACTTCAACGGTAATTACACAGTGTTCCCATTGTTGGCATTCGCAGGCTTTTTGTTGTCCCTCTCGCTTACATTTACAATGTCAGGCAATGAAGTCAGCATAACAAAATCTTAACAAGTAACTCAGAAAATATATAATTTTCAATAAAAATCGGAAGTGATCGATTTTACACCCACTGATTGACTTTACCCACTTCTACGGTATAGCTGACACTGGTTTGCTAGTGATTTTTTGAAAATATAGCTATGTATTTCCCGCTCCCACAAGTAACCTAACGAAATTGTAGTCTATAAAATTTACATTACGTGAATGGAATTGAACAATTAATAGAACTTCTGATGTTCAAACTGATGTAACTTTATCTCTATCAGTGCGTATCAAATGCAGAGACCTTGTATTGTATTATACACAGCAACATCATTTTATTTTTATTTCAATTTTTATTGTACCTGAGTTTTTGAATATACTTCACTCCCACACCTTCTACTAATGGAGTTCCAAATGCCCTCCACACAGAACCAAGACCGCATATAGTAAACAGCACTGAGTTAGTGAGTATAGTACGTTCCAGAAATATGTTCGCGTTTTCCAGTGACGAAAGAGCTTTCAATATTGAATCGTATTTTCGCACAGGTACTGTCCGTTTGCCTACGTAGCGTCCCGATTTCCCCCACCTGCTGCTGTTCGCCCCTCTGTGAAAGCTGGACTGTGTTAGCTCTTTTCTGAAAACATTGATTTCTGTTAGGAATTGGACGTTTACGTAATATTATACAACTGTTTAAAATAACTTAAATAAAAGGGCCTCGTTAAGTAATTAACTGTCACGTGATTTCCTCCTTTCTACGATCCTGAGGCATAACCACTTGGACGGACAGTAGATAGCATGTTTGAGTAATTTTATCTGTGCGGGTCGGGCAGAAGTGAAGATTGAATTTACAGTACGTAAGGTACTCTTTTATGGAGTAGGTACAGAATTATTTCAACATGAGTTACTAGTACGAAGGACGAAACTGGTAATTGGAATTAGATGCAATAGTCTGTAGTGCCATGATATGCACAAAAGAACTGAAGCCTGTATCGAAATTAACGGCCATCATTTAAAAAAAATGTGTTTAAATATCCATATTATGATTATTTTTCAATTTAACTTCTTTCTCTATATTGTACGCTAATGTGCTGTAGACAGTATAATATACACTGCATAATGAATACGTTCGCATGGATAACTCAGTTCGTGAGTAAAAACACTTATTCTTAATACAGTACTGTACTTTGATTAAACAAAAACCTAATGAAAATTATCAAACTCAAAATTGCGATATTTCCTAGTTTACGTAAATGGATGAACTACTTTTCTCCCCCTCCCTATATCTAATAGAGTGATTTGTTTGTGTTTTACGCCAGTATCATCGAAATCCAGTCGTCGAAGGGGATAGCAAACAGTGTTTCCGGTTCTCTAAAGGTATAGCTACGTTAATATTAAAAATGGTTAGTAAAAATAAAACGATGTCCCTGTACAAAGTCTTAGATCAAACTGTCTTCCGTATGCCGTATAACGTAATAAAATTCGTGTTTTAATTATCTATACAGAGATGGCTCTAATATGTAGCAACATATTTCTCGTTGTAGTGTGAAGGCGTAAGCTAACAAGCAAACATTCTGATGGACGCAGATGAAAAAGTCATTTTTTTTTCTTCCACTATGTTAATAATGTCAAAAGAAGTGCTTATACAAATTTTGGCCACTCGACCGAAATTACGAGGCCTTCCAGAAAGTGATTTTTCCTGGGGCCGTTTTCAGGAAAAGAGCACAATTGTACGGAAAGATTTATTGAAAATGATACAGAATTTAATAATTTTTCTATATCTAGTAACTTGTTCACACTCTTTGTATTTCTGCAATCATGACGTTATTGGGAAGGTTTCCAATCGTTTTACGCACTTGAAAGTTTAGAAATGCGTAGAGTGGAGTATCAGGATCGATTTACAGAAAAAATTTTCATTTTTTGTTGACATCCGCCCGAATATCCGATTTTCAAGTGGTTGCACCTAATGTTTTGCACGGTAGAGAAAACACCAGGCGCACTTCACCATACAAGAACTCCGATGACATTTTCTGACTACACAAATGGAGTAACAATGGAAGGAAATTTACTTTTCCTAACACAAAAAGTGTTAGCTTGAAATAGGGCTATAATTGATTCCACACTTCGGTACAATTATCTTCATAACTAATATATAAAGCAACTAATGGGCACCGGGAACAACAAAGGGACTAAGCGTAATGCATAGATAAAAGTAGACACGTAAACAAATGCAGGAATAAAATAAATTTACTTACAAAATAGAAGAGCAAATATGTACACACTTACTATTGTAACGTTCATACTTTAAACTCAAAATGTATAGATTACCTGTAAAAGAGTAGTTATTAATGTAGCCTACGTCTTTTAATTATTCTAAGTGGATGTATTATTATTTCATTAATAAATCATTTTTACCGAGATAAAAAGTTATTAACAAAAATAAAAACACTCTCAAGCTATAGTGATTGCAGTTTCATTATCTGTTGCTTCTGATGATACCTAACTGCAATGCCTGAATGAATGAATGAATGAATGAATGAATGAATGAAGGAATGAATGAATGAATGAAAGAATGAATGAAAGAATGAATGAAGGAATGAAGGAATGAATGAAGAAATGAATGAAGGAATGAATGAAGGAATGAATAAATGAATGAATGAATGAAAGAATGAATGAAAGAATGAATGAAGGAATGAAGGAATGAATGAAGAAATGAATGAAGGAATGAATGAAGGAATGAATGAAGGAATGAATGAATGAATGAATGAATGAAGAAATGAAGGAATGAATGAATGAATGACTGAATGAATGAATGAAGGAATGAATGAATGAATGAATGAATGAATGAATGAATGAAGGAATGAATGAATGAAGGAATGAATGAATGAAGGAATGAATGAATGAAAGAATGAAGGAATGAATGAAGGAATGAATGAATGAATGAAGGAATAAATGAAGGAATGAAGGAATGAATGAAGGAATGAAGGAATGAATGAAGGAATGAATGAATGAATGAAGGAATGAATGAATGAAGGAATGAATGAAGGAATGAATGAATGAATGAATGAATGAATGAATGAATGAATGAATGAATGAATGAATGAGTGAATGAAGGAATGAATGTATGAATGAATGTATGAATGAATGAAGGAAGGAATGAATGAAGGAAGGAATGAATGAAGGAATGAATGAATGAAGGAATGAATGAATGAATGAATGAATGAATGAAAGAATGAATGAATTAATGAATGAAGGAATGAATGAAGGAATGAATGAATGAATGAAGGAATGAATGAATGAATGAATGAATGAATGAATGAATGAATGAATTTATTTATTTATTTATTTATTTATTTATTTATTAATGGGGAGAGAGGAGAAAATATCAATTGAAAAGTACACGATGATATTAAGAATTGAGAGCCACAGTGGTCCAAGCGCCATTTATTAAAAACGGAGAAAGCAAGGGTTAAAGTTAAGTGAATACCATAGTTTAATGAAGATTGACATATAATTGACATCTCTCTCTCGCGCTTGTGGAATACCCTAGCCAGTGACATCACAGACTGTCGGAATTTAGTAGCTTCAAAAGCAAGCTTATTAAGCATTTTCTTACTGCGTAGAGCAGGTTTAATTTTTACTTAATGAATAAAAGAAATGCTTCTCTCTTCTTAACTTTTACAATAAACTGTCTAGCTTTTATTAATCAGTTAATCTTTTAGTATTTTGATTTTTATTGTATTTGTAAATTTAATATTAATTGTAATTATAATTGTAATTATTGTATTCTTAATATTGTAGTTGTAATCCCCTGGTAGAGGGGAAGAGAAGGCCTCATGGCCTTATCTCTACAAGGTAAAATAAATAAATAAATAATAATTTAGTTTCAATGTATATACTTTATTTTACTTGTTATATGTTTCCATTGAATTATGGTAATAACTTCATTTTAACGCTTGTTTTCTAAGGTTTTAAAATGGCGCTTGGCCCACTATGGTTTTGAACCTTTTAAATTCGCGTCCTTGCCATGATTCTTGAAAATCCTGGATGGCACAATGTCTTTCATGCTCCAGAGCCGTCCACCCGAGAAAGACTCGGACATTCGTTAAACCGAACACTGGATCACTGCGCGAGACAGAAGAGCTTTGCGTACTGCCTATAGCGCCAGGCGTTCTGAAGCAATATATTATTTCTATTTTTCATAGCCGGTTGTCTCTACATGAGACAACCACTAAATGAGGTCATCTATACTTAACATCCTTCACTCCCCCACTACAATTTTTTTCCGGGTGCGTCCTCCTCCAAATACTAGTTACCCACATGCACATGATATGACAGACATGTAAAGGAGTTGTACTTACGTTTTCGAATTTGTCTTTATTCTTAACATGTTGAGCAATGAACCTGGCGTCCTCGATGGTTTTCTCCATCTCGTGCGACGGTTTATCGAACGTCGGGCTTTGATCGTGGGCTCCGCAAACCGCCGATGCCGCTCCAGCCACGCAGCCAGTGCCAGGACTGAAGAGGTCATCATCGGCTCCCGGTAGAGGCAGTGGTGGTTCCCCGAAGCAAGGCCCCCCTCCCGTATCGAAACGCGACGGAGGTAGAGCGGGGATATCGTAGTCCGCGCTGAACCTCTTTCCTCCGTACGTCATGTACTTGTCCATATCAGAAGATACGTCGAACACTCCCGTGAGGACCCCCTCGGGAGGCTTGAGTTCGTCCTCCTCGTCCTCCACAGAGTCCTCGGACTTCGGTCTTTCTATAAGTAACACCTTCGGGAGTAACTGGATAAACAACCGGTGCACCCAAGGCCTCATCCGATGTGTCACCGGCGACCGAAAATTCACGTTGAGCACAGCAATGGTTACCACTACCGAGAGAGTGACTAGAACCATGGTGAAGAGGAGGTACTTGCCCAAAAGAGGGACTGTGAGCGAGGTCGGCGGAATGATTTCGGCGAGCAGCAGGAAGAACACGGTGAGGGACAGGAGGATGGAGATGCAGAGGGACACCTTCTCGCCCGAGTCGGACGGCAGGTAGAACACTAGAACGGAGAGGAACGAGATCCCCACGCACGGGATGATGAGGTTCACGGTGTAGAAAAGTGTCTTTCTTCGCAGAGTGATGTTGAAGATGATGTCGGGGTAAGGCTCCTCGCAGCAGCTGTAGAACTTCTCGTTGCGAACCGCCGGCACTCTCATGATGTCCCACTCCACCGACAGGTAGTAGTCCTGCAGGTCGATGCCGACGTCTATCGTGTCCGAGTCCGGCGACTGGGCGATATGGCGGAGGTCCACCTGCAGACAACAACACAAGCTCAGTGTACTAGTAGGCTATGTAAAAACACTGTCAATTTATTTCCAAATAAGATTCGATTTTCAGAAACATTAGGGAAGTGTGTGGTTAACTAAGCGAATCAGTTAAACAAGAATTTCAATATTCACTGAATCAATATTTCTTATCTGCTCTAAAAGTACAGTGGAAGGTCTTAAGTTCGACATTCTATAGTTCGACTGCTTACATAGAAGAATTGGACACGCCCTATACGGCCACTAAGAGCGTATTCCGAATCTCAGCGCTGAGTAATCTGATGGCATCACGGTGTTCCGAATTTCATCGATGGAATCACGGATTATTTTCTTAATTAATAACAGTGTATATCTCCAATAAATGATTTCTTAGCATCGCCACAGATACACTTGATTGTACTTGTCACTATCTCTGTCACTAGAGAGTTCTTGAAATTTATATTTTCCCCACCATTCATAAAATATTTTGATATGATACCTCTTGCACTAAAGGGGAGATATATAACTGAAACTTGATTAATATATTTCAGTATTATTTGTATTTATCCTGGTAATAATGAACAGTTTGACTCGTAGACATTTGGTTTTTCGGCATTAACTTTCCATGATTGTATGTGAAGATTCGAAGAGAACGTCAGGATGTAGACCTTCGGCTCCCCCTACTACCAATAAAGCATAACACAATGTCAATACGGCGGTTGCTGTCGTCTGCGATACAACGAACTTTTTTGTTGATTTGAGTTCGTTATTTTTTTTCTGGTTATTACATGCTTATTCATTCATTCATTCATTTCTTTTATACCATAGATCTTACATGAGCAATGAAGCTTTAAGATGTGGAACAAGTCAAAATTTTACAATATTACAATTACAATTTTTACAAATTTTTATAGTTTTACAATTTAGTAATTTTCTAAAATTTTTACAATTTTGTGCAAATTTTTTACAATATTTTGGCGAGATGTAGTGAGATGAGGTGAGGTCCGAGGATTCGCCAAAATATTACCCGGCATTTGGCCCCTGGTTTGGGGAAAACCTCGGAAAAACCCAACCAGGTAATCAAATAAAAGGGGGGTAATCTAATCAAAGGGGTTGATGCCAAGAACTCGCCATAAACCATCCGGCTTCAGTCCCACGGCTGTGGACAACCTCGGAAGGAACCCAAGCCCGAAGTTGTTTTAACTCTGGCTAAGTGGTTTTATTATTTTATTTTATCAGTCTTAGTATTTATTTTATTATTGTTAACATTTTTGTTTTATTTTTATTATTAATTAATTAATTTGTGTACTATCTTTGTATTACCTCCGTCACGGTTATTCTATTATTATTATTATTATTATTATTATTATTATTATTACCATTATTTATATCATCAACACTATTATTGATGTCTGTAAAATTTATGTAGACTGTACTGGACTGTACCCGAGCACGAGCATATGCTCATTTCGGGTATCTATTCTTATGTACTATTTCAAATGTAAATCTATACTAACATTAAATCTGTAGCCGAAATTTTTCTGGTAATTTTCGATTTTCCAAAAGTAATTGGTCCTAACATACAGTATATAATTAACCGTCCTGAAACCGAAAATCACTTTTTTGAAATTTTTCTTTGTATGTCTGTCTGTCTGGATATTTTTTACCTTTTCACGCGATAATGGCTGAACCGATTTATATGAAAATTGGAATATAAATTAAGTTCGTGGTAACTTAGAATTTAGGCATTCAAAATATTTTATTTGAAAGGGGGGTTATAAGGAGGCTTGAATTAAATAAATCGAAATATCTCGCTTATTATTAATTTTCATGAAACATATTACATAACAAAAGTTTCTTTAAAAATAATTTCCGATATGTTTTATGCTATGCAAAACGTTGATAGGACCGATATTTAATGAGATAAATGAGTTTCAAAATTACAATAACAACGCCATCTAAGGCGGTGTAATGAAATAAAAAACAAATGACTTTGTCTATAAGGGGCCTTGGACAACTACAATCGAAAGCTATGAAACATAGTCTACAGAGAATGTTTCTGTGTTTGTATGAAGTAATATCGGAAGCTAAATTAAACGATTTGTATAATTAATTATTAATTCACCATTGGAAAGTGTAGTTTCTCTAGATGGACATAATTCTATAATGTTATTACAGTAACTTCTGAGTGAATCGAGGACAGGTAAGATTAAAATAGTTTCTTATGCACAGAAAACTTGTAGGCTATTCTGTACATTTGTTCTTTTTATTTTTTTTAAATAATTTTTATGACCAAATGAGTGATCTCTGGATCAAAATGATCGCATTTTAATTTTGTTAATACAATTTAAATTAAGTAACATAATAAACGATTTATCCTTCTATCAAACACGAATGTTCCCTGGATCAAATGTCCTATTTTAATTATATAATTACTTTATATTTATTTCTAACGGGTGCAGCGGAGCGCACGGGTAAGGCTATTTGTGAATAAATTTGAAATTTAAATTGAAATGTAGTACTATATTTCCCAAGTAGACATCATTACGAGGGGATCTCCGAAATTACAATACCTCTTACCAGCTTTTTCAGCTGCAAGCATTTTATTGTATAGTTGAATATACAATGAAAACGTACTGGGAAAACTAAAAGTCTCAACTGAAACAATTCCCAGGAAATTAACAGAAATTAAATACGAGCATTACCTATGTAGGGTGGTCACAGGGCGAGGGTGATGATAAAGAAGATTATTTTGGTTATTTTAGTTATCACATAATATTTTTAAAATATCATTTTCGGAATCGGAACTCTTTAAAATAAACGAGACAAAGAGTAAGCAAAGTAATGAAATCGAGGAATAAATGAGTTTTTGCGAAACACTGACAGACGTTTCATCAGGCCGTAATGAAGGCATAAATTCCCCTGCCCTCCGTCCTCGGTGTAATTTTAGTGACAGTTAATTAAGTTTTTATGAAAGGGAAAAAGAGCGAGAGATCCATCTGCCCCGTGTCCGTCTCCAGAGTCGTAAGCTGTAACGTGTGTTAGCCGGGTATGTGCTAGCACAAGGGGTCAGATAAACACAATAATAACTAACTCAATTCGAAGAATGAGTACAAAGAAATTCCACAACTGGGGTATAAAATTATAAGTTTATTAAGCATCTATCATGAGTGGAAAACATATTGAGAAAATGAAGCACAGGCAAAATAGTAAGTTCTGTCATATAAAAAAATAATGTAACTTTCTGCAAAATCACGGAATAAAATAATAATAATAATAATAATAATAATAATAATAATAATAATAATAATAATAATAATAATAATAATAATAATAATGATTTATTTTAGCTGGCAGAGTTAAGGCCGTAAGGCCTTCTCTTCCACTCAACCAGCAAAAAGTATACAGATTTGTGTATCAACTTACAAAGAATTCAACAATTTGATTTAGATAAGAGTTACATGTAAACAAGAGTTATTTACGAATTAAACAACAAAATACTATGAACTATTAATTAAACACTGAAATACAAAGTATGTAGCGGAATTAAGCTAAAATACATAGAATGTTAATATATTTCAAATAATATTAGATAATAGGAAGAGATTATTATGAGACAATTTTGAAAATACAGCACTATCAGGATGAATGTCTAAAGGAAGGAGTAACAATGTAGTCAGTGATAGTTTAAGTCAGTATGATTGGAGTGAAATGCTAAGAAGGTTATCTTTTAAGTTGTTTTTAAAAGTGTTTATTGTCTTGCAGCCCCTAATACTTTGTGACAGGGAATTCCATTGTCGCGAGGTGGATTCTGTAAAAGATGATGAATAACAAGATGTTCTACGAAGAGGTATACTTAACGCGCCACAGATAAGTGATCTGGTATTTACGTCGTGGTTAGAGTATAGATAAGAGAAACGAGACGAAAGGTAATTTGGTGTTGAAGTGTGCAGAATTCGAAAGAGCAATGACTAGGAGTGTAAAGTTCTGCGTTCTTTAAGTCGGAGCCACGAAAGACTTGCGAAGGACGGTGATATGTGATCATATCGTCGGATGTTGCACACGTATCTGACGCACATATTCTGAACTCGCTGTAACTTGACTGATAGTTCAGAACTTAGGTCACTTAACAAAACGTCACAATAATCGAAGTGCGGCATTACTAGGGTTTGTACTAGGGTAAGTTTTAGTTGCTGGGGCAAGAAGTTTCTTAAGCGACTCAAACAGTGAATGGAGGAACAGATTTTTTTATCGTTTCTTTAATAGCGGACGGATTGGTTTCAGAATTAGCCTACATAGTTTGCTGGCATAAAACAGGGTGGACCATAATTGATGGGACGCATTTCAAGTGCATATTTCTAGACATGGACGAGGCATATTTATTAAACACAAAATACCACAGTCTACTATATACAGTCGCGAAGCTCAATATGTAGTAAAAATGCAAACATGGGTAGTTGCCCACCACTAGGATCGCTACTATCGCCTCATCATCGCATATCTCTCTCCTAGCAGCCGACAAAATATGTTACACTTTCGTTGTCGTGTTCTTTTGGAAAAATTAACACCTTCCTTACATTATTGAAATATTAAATGCATAAAGTTAATTTATTATTTTAATGAAGTATATTAAATTCCACCATAAACTCGAAGATATCTGCAAGAAATAAGTTAATATAATTTTTGTTTGTGCAAAACGAACTGAAATTTACTATAATAGCTTCACTCATTCAAGATTATAGCGATAATTAACTATGAAACCGATAAATATTAATTTGCATTTCTCTTTACAACAATAATAATGGAAATATGAATTAATGGAGTAACTTACGTGTACCGGTACTTGTAGTGTAGGCGTACGTAGTTAAGAAAGTGGGATGAGGTTAAGCAATAATAATCACACCAGAATTGGAAATAAAACGTGATCAATAAATTTCATTAAACCGAACTTTATTTTTTACGTCTTTAGTAAAATAACACATAAAAATAATAACAAAATAGCTACAATTAAAAATATATCCTCTGAAAAAAAAGTAGACCTAACCTTTATTTCTCTGGAAATTTAGCAGCCTAAGTAACAGAACTTTAACCAGTATCTAATGTCCTTTCGGTTAGATTGAAACATTTCATTGTGAAATTTAAGGATATAATGTATTCTAACAGTCACAAACAACTTCAAAATTAAGACTTTTGTTTCTGCACAGCATTCTTGTGGAAATCCAGGAACCTTTCTGAATCTTGCGGAAATCGGAAAAAGGATAACTCTGGCCTCTTTCTCTTACTGTTGCTACAATTTATAGCACTACAAACGTCTCCTCCTTGTCCCATATTATTATTCCAATTATTGTATTTTAGCCATTAACGTTTTCATTACAACCAATAACGAACATTTCACAAGCATCAATGTGAAATACGCAACGAGCTAGCACTCGATAGAAATACGACACAGTCCAAAGTCGACCATGGACAGTCTATTGTTTCTAGTTGCTAACCGCTTGGAACGCTTTACCACGAGATTTGCAAAAAAAAACACCTCAAGCTTCGCGACTGTATATAGTAGACTGTGAAAATACTGTAATTTATTATGTAACTTATAACCAAGCACTATGTTCAAGGTTTGAATATCATACCCTATCGGTGAGCACGACCTTGACAAGAACATTTTTGGGCTCTCTTAGGAGAAATTCACACAGAGAAGACAGACAGCACGTGGCTCTAGCGTCGGGCGGGGACATGACGCGAACATGACGTAAGCAAAGCATACTGAAGAGTCAAAAACTCTTGGAACACTTGCGCGTCGCAACACTTGTCTTCTTCAGACAATGATGTACAAATAAAAGCAAAATTTGTCATTTTTTTCCATTTAGTAATAAAAATTAATCTAAAAAATTGAAAAAGGATTTAAAACTAACGACTTCTATAACCTTGATTTAGAACTGACATTACATCTCACTGTATTCCCATTAAATGATAATGGTGTCATTTACATGAAATTAAAAGAATAGGCTAGTATCTAAAACTTAGTGGGTGCTATGCATAGACATTTCGCTAGCCCGCGCTACGAGCGTGCTAAACTAGCCCCGGCTATCGACTGGTTATTTGTACAGGATTCATATCATATCATATCCCTAACACTGGTTCATGAATACGAAAAACGTTAGATCATCCACCGGAAGCCAGCGCTAAGAATGTCTATGAATATGACCCTAAATTATTAAACTCACTGACACTGTAGAGTGAATTTGCCATCAATGCCATGAGTTTACGTGACATTCTTCTCAAAGTTTTGAAAAGCCTCGGACTAAACCCAACCAGGTAATCAACCTAAGCGGGATCCGAACCCACGGCCAAGAGAAGCTCCGGAATACGAATCTAGATCGCTAACCCTTATGTTATGCCTGTAGTCATATGATAATAATAAGCTTATCTGAAGGGTGACACATACGGAATGAAAACAGACTTTTACAAACAAAGTAGGATAAGGGACATGGTATACTTAGCAACCTGGTTGTTGTGTGTTTCCTTGAATGTTTGTGCGAGATCGTGCGTATTTGCTTGCTTTCCGCACAAAAACAATACGCTGTAAGTGTGAAATACCACATTCAGTATTCCCAACGTAACACACATAACAATTTCCCTCTTCTTACCGCTTAAGCGCGACATTCATTTTACTGCTTTAGGCTTTTAACATATTATTTTTAGAGATGTTTAACATAGTAATAAGTATAAATTGGAAACTTACCACTGCAATTTCACCTAAATTGTAATGTTAATTATTGTTTTTAAATATTTGCAAAAATTAAGTAAAGTCTACTACTCCACGAAACTTATTGCATTCCTGATACAAGAGGAAGCCGTGAAAAAATCAACGAGATTCCAGATGCCGATGTTATTACTGCAATATGTTATATAAATAATATTGTTGAAATATTAAAATGAAAAATAAATCATTACATAACCTTACCGTTTGTTTTAAGTTCGCATTTATAGACTGGGGGGAAAAAAGACAGACGTATATCACGGCCTGCTGGAGTATAGTAAACACAGAAAACATTTTATAGCAACAATGTTGAAGAAAGATATTTTGGTTTTCCGAAGTTGCCGTCATTAAACAGAAACCAACATGGAGACTTCGTTGCAATTAATTAGAAATTCGTCTTTCAGGTATGTAATAAACGATCTTCGCACAAAATAATGTACGATACACGAGCGGTATGTTTGTTTTCATGTTCTCGGAAATTGAAATTCTTCTTTCAGGTATGTAATAAACGATCTTCGCACAAAATAATGTACGATACACGAGCGGTATGTTTGTTTTCATGTTCTGGGAAATTAAAAAAGCTCAACTACGTTTCGCTTTTTCAATCTTTTCCTCGACCATGAAAACGTCAACATACCGCTCTTGTAACGCATATTACTATTGTGTTGTGTAGAGACTAGAAAGTATAAGTTGGACAAAATGAAGTTAATTTTGTAATTAAATTTAACACAAACATAAAGCATGAAACATGAAAATTGAAAACCAAAAAGAATGTATGCCTTGCTTTTCTTTGATTGGTTATTTAATGACGCTGTAGCAACTACTTTGTTATTTAACGCCGATGTAATTGGTAATAGTGAGATACAGGGACATCATTTTATTTTCACTTCAATTTTTATTGTACCTGAGTTTTTGAATGTACTTCACTCCCACCCCTTCTACTAACGAAGTTCAACCGTCCTGCACACAGAACCAAGACCGCATATACAGTCAAAGTAGCCTTACGGTCATAGTAAACTGTACGTTCCAAAAATATGTTCGCGTTTTCCAGTGACGAAAGAGCTTTCAATATTGAATCATTTTCGCACAGGTACTGTCGTCCATTTGCCTACGTCGCATCCCGGTTTCCCCCACCCGCTTCTATTCGCCTCTCTGTAAGGAATTGGACGTCTACGTAATATTATACCCATACATTAGTTTAAAATAACTCAAATAGAAAGATTTTACTAAAGATGTTACTAAATAAAAGGACCTCGTCAAGTAAGTAACTGTCATGTGATTTCCCCCCTGTCTACGACCGTACGACATAACCACTTGGACGGACAGTGGATAGCATCTCTGAGTAATGTTATCTGTGCGGGTCGGGCAGAAGTGAAGATTGAATTTACAGTACGTAAGGTACTCTTTTATAGAGTAGGTGCAGAATTATTTGAATATGAGTTACAGATATGAAGTACGAACCTGATAATTGGAATTACATACAATAGTGTATAGTGCGATAATATGCACATTAGAACTGAAGCCTGTATCGAAATGAACACGCACCATTTTCAAAAATGTGTTTAAATATCCATATTATGATTATTTTTCAATTTAACTTCATTCTTTATATTGTACGCTAATGTGCTGTAGACAGTATAATATACACTGCATAACGTCAGCACGGGTAGCTCAGTTCGTGAGTAAAAACACTCATTGTTAATACTATACTGTATTTCGATTAAACAAAAACCTAATGAAAATTATCAAACTCAAAATCGCGATAGTTCCTAGTTTACGTAAATGGACGAACTACTTTTCTTCCCTCCTATACCTAGTAAAGTGATTTGTTTGTATATTACGTCAGTACCATCGAACTCCAGTCGTGGAAGGGCGTAGCAAACGGTGTTTCCGGTTCTCAATCATAGATCCAAAGGTATAGCCAGGTTAATATTAGAAATTTTAGTAAAAATAAAATGATGTCCCTGTAGTAGTTGGCGAGGTAGAAGATTCGCCATAAATTGCCTGACGTTCGCCTTACTGTTGGGAAAACCTCGTAAAAACTCTAATTATTCCAAGCGGGAATCAAACCCACGCAACTCCGAATTAACTCGCAAACGCGCTACAGCCGCTGGTTAATTCCCTTTCTATAGAAATATAATCTAAATCACGACAGATGATAAAAAAATAAGTCATTGAAAAAGGGGATAGAAAATGCTAGTTTCCAAATAAGCTATTGTCTTTCACTACTAAAACTTTTAATCTCGTTCTTGTCTGTAGTTTAGCCTATATCATCGTCACCGTGTGGGATAGGTAAAGCAGTGGCTGTTCCTCGGGGGAGGGAAGGGAGGAACATCCTCCTCACATTTTTCTTCTTTTGAAAATAAGTACCAAATAAAATATGTGCCTTGAAATTCAAGGAGGATTCGATAATTTTTAAGTTCACAGCTATAAGAAAACCTCGGTTGATCGAGTTTTAAACGATGCGCGCTCATGTGCTGCTAGAAAACTGTGAGGAAGATGCGAGATTGTTTGTGTGGAGGAAAGTCAATCCATTCCTCCTCTACTGCAGTTAGCACACATAAACAACAGCGCACTAGCGGCCAGAGAAAGAAGCAGAGTTTTAAAGCGAGTAAATGAACGGAGAGGGAGGAGATCCTCCTCTGAATCAGCGCATGGGCGGGAAATAGAAACCGACTGGTCGTGCAGCAAGCTCGCTACCGCTGCCACCTAACGATACTGCATTCAACCAGACTATAACAATCTAGGAGGAGGCACAATAAAACAGTTTTAACGCAACGCTATGAAAGACACCATATAAACTTTTTTTAAAATATAAATAAAAAAATGTTATTCATTGCACTTTATATAGGCTACTATTCATGGTTTGAAACTTTCAAGGATATTTGAAAGTTAGAGTCGTGTTTATATAAAACAAAGAGGAAGTAGTTCTACGTTAGTATCTCAGATCTTTTTGGCCCCTGAAATTTACTTCCGTTCATTGTGTACTAGACAGGGCAACAGCCAAGTTGTCAGTTTTGTACAAATTTATTTGAAATTGAAAGTAAGTAGCTACTCCAAACTACATTATTTTTAACATAAAAAATTGAACACCGGCAACTTTGAACAATGATGGTAGTATGACTTTAGAAGAACTGATATTCTTCAAAAGCATGTGCTACTGAACTTGTAAAATGTAAATGTGGCAACACAGACCACGTGGGTGGGTGCAGTGTTCTCGCTTTCCTCAGATTATTTCCCATTCCCATTTCCGTGGTCCCGATTACGTGTTAGTAGCTAGTCTCTTCCAACACGTGTGATGCTTTAGTGTGCTCGAAAAATGCTGCGAGGTGAATTTCCTTGTAATTGTTAATTTGTGCAATTATTCAACAATGAATGGAAGTGAAAACATTATATTTTAGGGAAAATTTAGGAAACCCGGTTTACAAAAAAAGATTATTGCTATACAGAAGGGAAGGCCAACCCCAACACTGCCTGGTCTTACATGTATGCATGTTGGCTAATTTGTAGCATGTTTCATTCAAGAAGGTAACATTTCGTCCTGTTACCGTCTTTCCTCCTCTTAAGAAATACGCAGGAGCCGCCACTGAGGTAAAGCCATTTCACCAGGTACGTTTTTGTTGTGAGAAAGAATGAATGTCTGGCAGGTGTGAAAACATTACTGCCTGCGATATGCATACGTTATGAAGGTTTTTACCTTCAACATGAAAAGGAGACATGCCGTACTCCATAGAACGTTTCTGCTATAACCGTAAAATTTCAAATTGTGCTATACATTCAATAAGGGGAACACGCAAGGTGATATAATACACGAGAGCGAAATCGCTATCAGAATAAGAAGTCATAATTTTATATGTATATGGTACAATAAAAGGAACGATGGTGAAAAGGAAAATTTGGTAAAGGAAAATAAAAGTCTTTCAGCATGTTTCAAGACATATACAAAGAATTATTGCGTGTCACAGGGGAATCGGAGTAGCCAGATAAAATTCTTGTGTTGCCTTTACCATGGGCTCGCATAACAAACGTTGTAAATTGGGATTGGTTAGAATTAGTTTAGTAAACATGTTAGTAGGTCGAAGAAAATACAAGAAAGAAATAAAACCTACACTGGACCTTGACTAACAGCAGTTATACAGAGTGTTCATTTCAAAGTGTGTCATGACGTCACTTGTTGGGTCACCGATTTGAAGCGAGTTTCAGCTTATATGTTAGAGAAGTTGCCTATTATTTAAGGCGTTCTTCAATCTGAACTTGAGAACGTGTACGGTATAACTTGAACGTCGTAGCAACAGATGGCGGTCTGTACGGTCTGTGTGCTACCATAACCTCTTTCGAACTGTGTTTTGCGCCGGCAAGTCGTACGCAGGGTTATTTGTTATCATCGGTTGCGTACGGTAACATTCCACAACACAAATCAAATGCTCCGTGTCCATGTTGACCGTCGAAGTTAATGTCAACAAATACGTAAGTAATCGTCTTAACCCTCTCCCCATATCCCGACAGTACGTATTTCCAAACAGTTCACATTCCTGCCACTACCGGCGTTACCGTACGTATCGGTATGTACTCTTCAGAATGAACGCCGTACTTGCTAGCCAACTTTTCTGCCTCTTAGGTTATGCACCTCTGCGGAAGTGTAGGAAGATTGAATTCTCTAGGCTCATCGGCTAGCCACATGACGGCATACAGCGAGCCATGACACATTTTGAACTGAACACCCAGTACTAAGGTTGGATAAAAAGTAATGACAATAGTTCGATATTTCTGACATGGCTTTATTCACAGGGGTACAACATTTACGTACCTTCTATATAGTCGCTCCCCTTATTTATTACCTTTTTCCAAATGTTTGGAAGGCGTCGTACACCATCAGCGCGTCCATCTTTGTTGATGTTCCGTATTGACCGCCTTAAAGCACGGATAAGTTCATCTCTGGTATTGTACCGGGTCCCTCGCAGTGGTTCTTTCACTTTGGTGAAAAGATCGTAATCGCATGGATCATATCGGGTGAGTACGGTGGATGTTCCAGTAGTCCGCGTTTTCCGTCTGCCTTGGAGGTACAGCGTGGTGCAGTATTACCCCTTCAATTTCATATGCCACAATGAACATCACTTTCACATCCCTGCCTTCCCGGAACGCTTTAACCCATCGTGCCACTCTGCGATATGGCAACGCTGCATCGGCATATGCTTCATGCAGTCCCTGAAAACATTCTTGTGCACTACGACCTCGTGGCACTTCAATTTTGATCCAGGAAAGTTGCTCTAGTTTTGTAAACGTGGTCTTAGGGCGCTCGCACTATCCCTATGAAAGTCAACGTTCTACACACTGCAGTAGATTGATAGAGTACTGTCGCCGCTGGCTGCACTAACTCATCTAACAGTCCTTGTTCATGTCCACACAGCTGGCAACTCTCGAACGCACCATCGTCACGTGACAGCAGTGTTGCCATTACTTTTTATCCAACGTATGTATGTACAATGATGAAGGATGGATAGAACGGAGAAACATTCTCTCCGTCACCGGGACTCGAACCAGGGTTTTCAGCTCTACGTGCTGACGCTTTATCCACTAAACCACACTGGATTCCAGTTCCGATGTCGGATAGAATCCTCTCAGTTTAAGTTCTACCTGTTAGTTTTCCCTTTGGTGGCCTATTCTCATGTACTGTGTCACAGAATATGTGATAGTGACATAATGTCCAACGCACTATGTGCAGAGGTGCACTCATTACGAGTGACTAAGTGGTCGGGATCCCACGGGATGAGCGCCGTCTTGAATCACTAGGTGATTACTTACGCATATCATATTATTATGATGTACCGAAGTACATTATATATTTCCGTGGAGTAATTCTGCGTTATCATATGATGAAGGATGGATAGATGGATAGTTACGTATATGTCCGCCATGTTGAACATTTTTCCTTGGATAAATATATATCCAGCCATCAATGACTGGATAAATTATCCAATAATTTAGAACAGGATAAAATGTCGAGGTTGCGAACAAAACCGGTCATTTTCACCGAAAACAAAAAATGTGTTTTTCATGGTTTCAGTATGTTCAGAGAGGCATCTTTCTGAATATGTTACAGTCCTTATTCTAACACGGTGATTTCCATGAGAAACAGCATGATAAAATCAGTATTACCAATAAAAACCGGATAATTCCATATCATAGGCTACTAATGCCGATCTTCATTGTCTTTGTCGTATCAAAAACGGACATTTCCAACACTTTGTATGTGTTGCAATCACCAATCATTTCAAAATCGATCATTTCCACTTCTATGTGCAAGTGACTAGTATGGTTTACAGCTATAAATGTCAAATAGCTTTTTCCGAATAAAAGTGAGCATTTCCCTCATATTTCCAAACGAAACCGGGCATTTCTAAATACTTTTGTCTATAAAATGCACGAAAATAACTAAAACCATGATTATTGGCACCATTAGAATAACGGACGTAGCATGCACGACACATAAAATTGTCGTTCACTTTGGGGTAAAGTGAAGACTCGATACAGTTTTTCCTATTTCCTGAAAAAAAATACTAATTAAATTGGAACACTCAAGTAACACACATTTGCAAAAAAATATTTTCTCAACTTCACTCCTTGTTCCATATGAAAGAATTTCTACCACTTAGTCTAAAAAAAAAAAAAAATCTTATTCAGAAGCTTGTAATGCCCCATTTTGATTATTGCGATTCCTTGCTAACTAATGTAAGTTCACTCTTAGCTGAGAGACTACAACGTGTTCATAATGTGTGCATACGATTCATCTGCAATACTCGTAAATTTGACCATATAACATCTTCCCTCCAGTTACTTTCATGCGTGCGTCTGAAGGAACGAAGAACAATACATTCACTGTCTCTTTTATTTAGAATCATGCATACTTCTACTCCGAATTATCTGTTATCGCGCTTTCAATTTCCTACAACTCTTCGAAACCGACATCAAGCACTTCTTTCTATCCCTCATCATAGAACGTCTTTATATTCATCTTCCTATACTTCAGAAATACCTCGCCTCTGGAATTCGTTACCTAATGACGTCAGGGACTGCCGGGCTTTATCACAATTCAAAATTAAATTGAAAAATTTTGTCTTAGTTAATGTTTTTAGGTATTGCTAGAAGTATTGATTTGTGGTTTTTTTTTTCTTTTTCTTTTTTAATCTAGATTAAAATTCCAAGTTTCTTTTTTATGTTAGTTAATTAGTTAGGATACAATTAATTATGATACTTAATCACTCATTTAAAGTTTGTGTGACTGCAACCTGTGTATATTTTTGTGTGGCTTTACTTTGTTTATAGTGTGTTTTCTCTCTCTCTTTATTTCTTGTGTAGCTTTATTTTGTATATAGTGTATTTTTTTCTGTTTATTTATATTATTGTATATGTATTCCTGGTGTTGTGGAAGAGAAGGCCTGATGGTCTTAACTACACCAGAATAAAGAAATAAATGAATAAATGAATAAATAAATAAATAAATAAATAAATATATAATTTTAATAATGACCGGTTTTGATCGATTATCTTGAGTTTGTAGAAACAGATTTTCATATTTATCAAGAAGATAAGAAGTTATCCAACGTTCTAGAAACCTGCCGGACGTCGCTCGAAGTGTTGGACGAATAATGGAAAGTTAAGAAAAATTATTCTTAAAAAGATTAAGATATTTCTTAAGATTTCTGACTCTTCAATGGCTATAATGTAGTTCACAACAAAGCTTGAAATGAGTAGAGTTTCTCTAAGTCTTAATCAATGTATTTATGTAAGTTTCTTAGCTGATCGGAAGACTTGTTTTATAGGCTATTTAAGATAGCAAATAGAGTGTACGGACCAGATAGCCGTCATACGTCCAGGATCCGAACTTCATGAAGCACGTCTGCTCGTCGAACGGGAAGTACTCGACATCGATCTCGCAGAAGGACTTGTAGATGGCCGGCGGCTTCCACACTACCTTCCCCGTGTGGTGCAGGATCGCTTTAGTCATTATCGTCACCTCGTAGTTGCCGTCGGCGCTGAAAAACACAAACACAACCGACTGAAAACAACACGCCTTACATGCACAAATATTAACTTGTATACCATGAAAATAATAGTACCGTAAAATGGGGCGAATAGGAACGAATTTTTACCATAAAATTTACTTAGTCTTACGTTATTAAAAAAGTGTAAAATTGTTAAAAAAAAAAGGCATATGCCTTCGACAGACGGCCCGTTTCAACGCTATGTCACGTCATCCTCAGTGTCTCTTGAACCACTGGTGATCTTGACTCTACGATGTGCATTTGTCGATGGTAGGGGTGGGGGTGTGTTGCTCCTATGGTGGGGGTTGGCTGTTTGTGTGTTATGATTTTTATGACGTCGAATAATGTGTGTGTATTGAACAGCAATTGTGTGTTAAGTGTATATTGTGGGTATGCTATTGTATTCTTATATATTTCGTATTGTTCTAGGATGTTTAACTGTGAACTTTTTGGTGTGATGTGTAAAATTTCCATATCTGTTTCTATATTATTGTAGTCATGATTATTGTTGATAATGTGTTCCGCGTAATTTGATGTGATGTAGGGTTTGGTTATAGCTTTAATATGTTCATTATATCTTGTGTGAAAGGATCTTCCTGTCTGTCCCATGTAAAAATGTGGGCAACTATTGCATTTTAGTTTGTACACTCCAGTTGAATTATATTTATTTGAATGTTTAATGTGATTATTTAGATATTTCTGTGTTGTGTTAATTGTTTTGTATGCTATCTTGTATTTTAGTTTTCTGAATGAAGTTGCAATTTTGTGAGTATTGGTATTGTGACATGTTAATCTTATATATTTATTCTCACGTGGTGTTTGTGTTGGTTTGTTCTGTTTTTGTTTTGCCTTTTTTATTAGTGTGTCTATTATGTTAGGGTTGTATCCATTGTCTTGTGCTATATATTTTTACAAATGCACATCATAGAGTCAAGATCACAGTGGTTCAAGAGACACTGAAGATGACGTGACATAGCGTTGAAACGGGCCGTCTGTCGAAGGTATATGCCTTTTTTTTTTTAACAATTTTACACTTTTTTAACGTAAGACTAAGTAAATTTTATGGTTTTAACAAAGTGTTAACGAGAACTTTAATCAACGAATTTTTAATATATTTTATTTCTTGTTTGTATTTATTAACACTACAATTGTGTATACACCCGGTGGCAGTGATATATAATATACAATAATACCATTACAATTATACAATAATTACAGCAATAAAAGAAAAATAAAAAAATAAAAAAAATAAATAAAATAACATAAAATAAACCTAAATTTCTAACTATAAATAAATAGATACAATAAACCTAGGACTATAAATAAAAACTATTCTATAATAACGCCTATAATAATCAAAAGTAAACCTAACTTATAAGTACTTCTATTTCACCCAACTATTACCAATTTAAGTAATTATATATCATCTAAATTATTTACAAATCAACTTAATTACATATCATCTTAATTAATTACATATCACCTTAATTTATTTACATATCATCTTAATTAATTACATATCAACTTAATTAATTACATGACACAACTTAGATAATTACCGTGTCCTACAATTACATTTTCAGTCTAATCTTCTCAACCTTTCTTTAAATGTATTCATTTTGAAAGGGACCACCCTGAAAGATTGCCGCAGGTAAGCTGTTCCAGTCTACTATTGTGCGGTTAACAAAGGAAAATTTTGCCACGTCCGTTCTTTGTTTTCTACATTTAAACTTCCTAATGTGATCTTTGTGTCAAACAGTAAATGAATTTTAAAACTACGCTGTATCACACACGAAAACGGCCCAAAGTCCTCACTAGAACAGGGAATATTTCGGCAGACGGGTAACATCAATAGTCACTTCAACTCCGTTACGTTAAATGACTCGGACCTGACATCAAAGACCGCATTATCGAAGTGTGAGTGCCATGCTATAGCATTATGCCACTCGGCACGTCACCCACTGTTTGTTGTTGATGGTGCGTGCGTAACCAGTCGCAGATATGTCACCCACTGCTCTATGTGTTACAATAACGTAATGTCACGTATCAGCTTCAAGTCAATAAAGCAAAGGATCTGTGACATGAAACATAAGAACCAAATTGCAAGTATCGCTCCCGAGAGTGCACTTGACATACACTGCCTCATACTGTTGAAATCTAAAATACGAGGGAGGATCGGAAAGTAACGTACAACAGTTTTTATGCAAAATATTTAACAGGTAAGAAAAATAAATCATGCACAAATTGCTACAAATTTTATCTATTTTTCGACATATGAACCAAGTCTCTCGACATATTTTTTCCATCGTGACACCAATTTGAATATAATATATTACCAGACAGTGGATGCGGGATGACTTAACGAAAAGTGAAATTGTTTCGTATCAGTGTATATGGCAAGTGCCGCGTCGTGTACCTGGCGAGTACAGCAGCGTACAAAACGAAGGAACCCCGGTCCGTTCATAGTAACATTGCAACGCAATGTGTGCAATTGTGTTATCCTGCTGAAGTATTTAGTATGAGTTGAATATGTTGCGCTGATCCATTCATAATGTAGAAGGCAAAACGTTAAATTCGCTCAGAGATACGAAATGCAATTAAGAAGTATGAGAGTGACATTTTATGTATTAACGAAGACAATATCGTGTGTAATGTATGTAAAATTGAAATAAAAACCAGAACAACTCGGGCTATAGAGAAACATTGCAACAGTACATCGCACAGGAAATGCGTTGAAATGAAATCTGAGGAATCATCTACATAATTATCATCATCATCATCATCATCATCATCATCATCATCATTTAGTTGTGCGGGTCTAACGACATGTGCAACACGATGCTCAGTACAAATATTCCTCTAAAGAAATTGAGTGATCCCCATTTTAGAGTTTTTCTTCAGAACTTCTCTCGATACAAAAACTGTTTAAGCGATAGGCGAAGACGATTCAGCTTCGACAACTTCCGAGAATATATCGTCGTTTACTGCAACGCTGGTAATTGCATCAATGATGACGAGGACTGAACCTTGCAAGGTATGTACTACAGTACGTTATTTTTTTTTTCCTTTTGACTGTACGGAGATACCGTAGCATGTTGACGTCGTCTGTTTACGTTGAAAACCTGTTGAGCCAATGGTCTGAATGAAAAAAAATGTAACATATAGTAAATGCCCACCTACATTCAACGATAAGTCATCCCGGATCCACTGTCTATATATTGCTCATAGAACTCAGTTTCCTAGCATAGACACCTGCGCACGACCGATTTCACTTTTTCATTCGAACGGAAGCGTTGCCCTCCTTGGAATTTCTTCATTGGTCCGAAGAGATGGAAATCAGATAGTGCAAGATCTGAACTGTATGATGATTGATTCAACACCTCCCAGCAAAATTTCTCAATTTTTTCACGAACAGAATCTGCAACATGGAGACGAGCATTGTCGTGAAGAAGTCTTAAATTTGTAGCATCTCTGTTAGGACGTTTGTTTCGAAGGACACGACGCAAATATGTCAATGTTTGAGCAGCTTTTCACACGTAGACGTTGCTATGCAAATACTGCATTGCCTCTTGTTCCGCCAGAGCAACACTTGGTCGGGCCACTGCTGTCGCGCAATATTCGAACTAAGTATCTGTCATCTTTGTACGTCTGGACCAGACCTGCAGAACTGTAGCTCCTCAATCCCACCCACCTTTTCTACCAGTGCGGTCATGGCGTTCTAGTTACGCTCGGCCGCATCAACATTCATTCTCGCGGCGGCAGGTATACAATACGCTATCAAGAATTACAAATGAACAGATAATAAAATCCTTAGGAACATACCTTTAGAAAGTAAGAGAAAAATGAATGAGGGAAATAAATAAGTTAAAAGACATGTAAAATAAATTTAAAAATGTATGTGTGCATATACTGTAATGAAAGAAAGTCTACCTATGTATATATCGTCCTATTACCGGTAAAGCCGATTAAGTCCACTTTTTGTGTAAAATAAGTTAAGTACAGTTCCCGACTTGTTTTTCCGTGCTCTGTATTGTACTAAAATGAAAAAGTCCGAAATGTTGCATGCAGGCAACAAACCAATTACTTTATTTGAAGAATTTATTATGATTTTTGTGCATTAATAAAGTTTTAATTCCTGTTTTTAGAAAACCTTGCATTACTGGTCTTAACTGGTTTTACTAGTAATAGTAGGACGATAAATAAATTGTACGCTGATAAGTGAGTGATATCTGTATGACCGGATATCAATGCTGTCATTGAACATTGTAACGCACTCCAGCCAAAGAAAGAAAGAAAGAAGTAACTAAACAAATGCTTAATGAAACAAATTATAAAAAATAAACAAATAATTAATAAACAAATAACTGAAAAAAAACAAATAAATAACTAAATTAAAAAATTAATAAATGATTAACTAAAGAAACAAATAAATAAATGAATTACTAAATAAATAAGTAAATAACTAAAGTATTAAATAAATAAATAAATAAATAAATAAATAAATAAATAAATAAACGATTAATGAAAATAATTATAAATAAATAAAGAAATAAATAAATAAACAAATAACTGAAAACAAACTAAATAAAAAATTAATAAATAATTAACTAAACAAAGAAGTAAATAAATGAATTACTAAATAAATAAATAAGTAAATAACTAAAGTGATAAATAAATACATAAATAAATAAATAAATACGTAAACAAACTATTAAAGAAAATAATTATAAATAAATCAACAAATAACTAAATAAACAAATAATTAATAAACAAATAACTGGAAACAAATAAATAAATAACTAAATAAAAAATTAGTAAATAGTTAACTAAACAAATAGATAAATAAATGAATTACTAAATACATAAGTAGATAACTAAATAAGTAAATAACTAAAGTAATAAATAAGTACACAAACGATTAATGAAAATAATTATAAATAAATAACTAAATCAACAAATAATTAAGAAACAAACAACAAAATAAAAAAATTAATAAACAATTAACTAAATAAACAAGTAAATAAATGAATTACTAAATAAATAAGTAAATAACTGAAATAATAAATAAATAAGTAAATAAACAACTAATTGAATAAACAGGTAACTAAATAAATAACTAAAATAAAAAGTAAATAATCAACTAAAAAATAAAGAAATAAGTAAATAAAGTACAAAGTAAATGAATAAACAAATAACTTTAATAGGCTACATAAATACCTTAATTAAATAAGTAAATAACTAAAATAATAAATAAATAATTAAAATAATAAATAACTAAGTAAATAAGTAAACAAACAAATAAATAATAAATGCATATAAATACATACAAAAATAAGTAAATAAATCAAAAGTAAATAACATTTCTCCAGGATTAAAATTAGTAATACGAGTATATCCCACGTTCAAGCGATCAGTCGGAAATTGTTGCATATCTTTTAAAATTATTTATGTTTTCTGCAATCGAAAGATACAGTGCGTGTGAATAGTCGCTACACAGTCCATCAATGAATGCATATTAACATATCTACATGAGAATTAGACAATCTTAAGAAGATTATTCTTTAAAGAAGCGTGATATATGTACAGGTGGAGTGTCAACACTCCGAGTTTTTAGTTGCAAGTTAAGGTTTATAAAGTAGGATTCTTGTGTCCGGTAAACCGTCAGGCGCACAGTAGTTCACGTCCACAGAATTCCCTTGCAGCGTTTCCAACCATGTTAATAGAATCACAGTATTCACAAAGAAACCAGGAAGTGGTACTCACTTGTTGTACAACACGATGTCGGGCAGCCAGATGTGTTCTGACGGGACGTGCAATGTGTCCACACCACCGTAGTCATCCGGATTCCATTTCAGCTTGTAGTCGTTCCATTCCTGAAAAATGCACAGAAATAACAGCTCACATTTTAACATATCATGTATTTTCTACTTGGCGGGTCTCATTTCTCTTCTTACAGTCTTACTAATAAAAACTCTATATACAGACGTTTAACTGTCTTATACAATGAGTAGCTCGTTTATAAGTCGTGTGTAAATTCCTTACTAATAATCACTACATACGTCGTGTATAACAGTACAACTGTTACACAGCTACGTCATAGTTTCGTCATTACTTCGTTACGAAAAGTAATACAATATCTGAGGTTCTCTATTACATCCGGTAGAGTGCTCTACTGTGGAGTGTGAAATATCGATAGTACAACTAGCTCTAATCGATTACCACACTATATTTTGGCCAAAGAGTACAAGCTACAGCAATATTATTCTACTTATTCTGTGCTCTTTGGTTTGTTCTTCTGTGGTTACAAGGCATCCATCATCATAAAATGACAGTCGATATGAACAGCTGTTAGAGGGGCGGCCATTTTTTTCTCCGTATACAACGCTTAAACAAGGGGTTTCGTGTATATAACTACTGCAAAGCAATTCCCATTGTATAGTTACAGCCTGTTTATACGTCCATAGCTTATTCACGGTTTATTAGTAACGTTTTCTGTCTCAACGCTGCATAAGTCTCGTATATAAACTATACACGGTTTATTAGTAAGACCGTTAGTATAAAGGGCGAAAGATTTAAAACAGTGAATGCTACGTCCTTCTTATTTAAATATGAATACTTTTCAGCTCTCCAGTCCCTAATTCGCTGAAATTCATTGGCTTTCTATACGTGTACCAAAACTCTCCACGTAAATTTATTATTAATCGTGAGTAGTCTCTGAAATGTCAAACAATAGTGGCTTACAGATAGACTACTATGTAGGAAATCTTTTGGAATGCGTGTCAGTCATTCCGCGTGTTGCTTCCCTTTCTGTTTGGTATGTCATTTCTTGAAGACTGAATAACTTTAAGCATTCTCTTCTTTTCATTTCTCTTTAGGTCTGTGTATATTTATTATATATAGCTTAAGATTCACTGCCATTTCCTTGTAAATTTATCTTTCTCCGAATCTTCAGAGGCGTTAAAACTCTTTAGCTATCATTTCCATTATCTGACAGCTTCTTCAAAATACACCTCAAATACGATAGGCGATGAACTGCAGACATATCTTATTTCAAGGACATTAATTAATTATTTAAAATTCTTTATGTCGTTGTCTTGTAGCATATTTCGGTGTCAGCGTACATATTTCTGATGACGTCTAATAAATCTTTTGGGACACCTCGTGTTTATACAGAGTGTTTCCGAGGTGGTGTTACAAACTTTCAGGGATGAAGGCGAAGGGCACATGTATCAATTTGAGATAAGAAACCATGGTCCGGAAATGACTGAGTCGAAAGTTGTAAGCAAAGTTAGTTGTGTGGAAATGGAATTGTAATTTGGCACCACGTGCCCTCCTTCCCTTAACTTTTGGAACAATCGTGGAAAAGTTATATGGGCCGGATGTCTCCTACGTGGATACTTGCCGGATACAATCTGTGAGCTTGTCTACTGTTCCCATTGGCTCATCCGTATTCGAAAATCAGGTCTGCTTATTCCGCTCTCGTGTACTCCTCCATTTCACTAGGACTGATCGACTGGACACTGCAACTTATACACATACACTGCTGTCTACAGACGTGCATATCAGGACCGACCATGTCCGTTACACATTACGCTACCTGCATTGCTTTAGTGTAATTTCCTGTCCCCATCCCTCAGACAGCGCATTGAATGGAATACTGTAAGTAGACAACGTAAACAACGCCAGATGAATACAGTATGTGTAAGATGTACAGATAAATAGACATAAATAAGGGGTACAGAGGAATAAAATTATTTCATTTCCACAGAACTATTTTTGCTTGTAACTTTCGACTCGGTCATTTCCGGACCAGGGTTCCTTACCTCAAATTGATACATGTGCCCTTCGCCACCATCCCTGAAAGTTTGTAAGACCAACTCGGAAACACCCTGTATAATTTCAGAAAATTGATCTATTTGTATGGTCCACACCTGTGGACCCCCCAGTTCTAATACCATTTATAGGATATATTGAAACAATCAGAAACATAATTCGACCTGGAACAAGTAACGGTCAGCGCGTCTGGCTGCGGAACCAAGTGGCCCGGGTTCGAATCCTGGTCGGGGCAAGTTACCTGGTTAAGGTTTTTTCCGAGGTTATCCCTCAATCCAATACGAGCAAATGCTTGGGTAACTTTCGGTGCTGGACCCAGGACTCATTTCACAGGCATTATCACCTTCATTTCATTCAGACGCTAAATAACCTAGATGTTGATACAGCGTCGTAAAATAACCCAATAAAATAAAAAATAAATCTATTTGTATGCCATCAAATGTTTCAACAAAACCTATGAAAAGAAGATGCAAAAGATTTTCTTTTTAAATAACTGATCTCAAAACTTATTTCTTGACATGTTTTTTTTTTATTTCATTATTCTATTATATTATACTCCACACATATATAAATATAATAAAATTTTGAAATATTTCAATCTTCACTATTTCATTGTATCCCTTCTAATATTCACGTAACACCCAATTAAAAGTCATAAGACGTAAGACAGGATTATGAATGAAAACTCAGGAAACCCTAGTTTGTAACAGAAGATAAAATTTAGAGGTATCAACAAAACTGGAAATGCTACTTAAATAGAAGAATAGAAATGAAATATAGAGAAAAAAAACATATTTTATAGTATAAATATGATATAATATGAGAACTTTAGAAGCCAGAACAGGTTACATGAGCTAACCAATTAACTTGACGATTACGTCATTTAACTTCTTATGCTATGGTATTTAATATTTCGATATTACTCGTACATATACGTGAAATACCTTACAAAATAATGCAATACTGTTAATTTCTATTATTTATTTGAACCTTTAAAATCCTCCGAATGTGAATATGTTCTCTATTTTGTGAAATTAATAATTCTGTGACCTGCAAGTCCACAAACGTCTATTTTAATTAACCCTTTCGACCTGACACGGCAAATATTTCCTCCAGCCGATGTTAGCGACACTTTTTACATTTCGCAGTTTGACCCTTCACGTATTCCTTTAACGATAGCGCTATAACCAGAGCTGTAAAATGACTTCTAACTGAATTTTTATGACGTCTCTTTCCAGAAAGCCAGGTCAGAGTCGTAACAATGTGCGTGGGACATAAAAGATCATGCTCAGAACATCCTGGAGAAAGTTTTGTGTAGATATTAAGTTCGTCACGATTGCTGAACTATTGCAGTGTCCTAAACTGTATCTGCAACAGAAAGTTCCATAATGAAATTCAGTTCCATTCAATCAATTAAAATGGACACCTGTGTCCCAGTTTAACTTTCAACTATTTTAAGCGGCAAACGGGACGAATTTAGATGGAAATTACTTAATATACCATTATGTAGCCGTGGTGCGGTGTATTTTGTGGAATAGTGCATTGCTTCCAGTTTAGTAATCACGTTTGTACAAAACAGTGTTGCTTTAATAAAACATTTATTACCGTAAACCCAGTTTCATTGTATTTATTTTTATAATCAATAGCGGAATATTATCTTTGCTCAGTTGTTTGCATTAGTTAAACGTAAGAAGTCCAACAAAGAAGGAGATCCCTTGCGTCACATACAGAGTAAACCATAAATAAAGTCATTAATTTCAGGAGGGTTACCTTTGAGATATTTCAAACAAAAATTTTAAAACAATTTTGTTACTTTTTTGCTTCCTTTTCGAGATAAAAATTGTTTTACATTCAACATATAAAGGCATGTTTTGGGAAAGCCATTGATTTAATTCCCAATGTGCTCAGCCAATTTAGGAGAACAGTGAATTATAGATAGATATTTATTTGTCATCAACATTTATATTAGTTTTGGTGTACCACAACTAGAGCGGTGCATTATGAAAATAAATTGTTGAAAGAATTTTAGTTTTTCCCTTTATACAGGGTGTTAAAAAGTATCCAATATTTTAGGAGGTGATAGTATGCATCAAAACAAGAAAAAAGTACACACCTGTGGAGTATCGGTCAGCGCGTCTGGCCACGAAAGCAGGTGACCCGGGTTCGAATTCCGGTCGGGGCAAGTTACCTGGTTGAGGTTTTTCCGGGGTTTTCCCTCAATCCAATACGAGCAAATGCTGGGTAACTTTCGGTGCTGGACCCCGGACTCATTTCACCGGTATTATCACCTTCATTTCATTCAGACGCTAAATAACCTAGATGTTGATACAGCGTCGTAAAATAACCCAATAAAATAAAATAAAAATAAATAAAAACAAGAAAAATGGCTAATAAACACGGGTCCTACAACACATATACTACTTTCTGAGATCTGAACACTTGTTCATAGGAGGTGCTCAATGTGACATTCATTTATGGCGATGCATTTTTCTGCCCTAAAATACAGCAAGCTACCAAATAATCATACCGTAGTTGACACCCCTGGCATGAAATACTGATACGTCGCAAGGAATACTAAAAAGAAAAGTCTGGTTGCGGATATGAGCGGGGTTCAGCAGCGATGGTGTTGTGAATTTTTGTAACCAGCATGTGTGGGCTGATGAAAATCCCCATGCAGTTGAAGAAACAAGGCATCAGCACCGATTCTCAATCAACGTATGGGCAGGCGTTCTTGGCAATAGATTAAGGGCCTTACGTGCTACCATAGAGATTAACTGGGGATCGTTATCAGGATTTTATAATTATTGTATTGCCTACCTTGCTGGAGTATGTGCCATGTCAGCAAAGACTACAGATGTGGTTCATGCATGATGGCACACCAGCACATTTTTTTTCGCACTGAGCGTGAACACCTGACGTTGACATTTCAGGACCGCTGGATTGGTCGGCGAGGCCCCACACCTTGGCCTGCTCGTTCCTAAAATCTAAATCCCTAGACTTTTGGTTATCAAGAACAACCAGGTCAATTTCAAAGAGTGTGGTTCCTTACGCTGAAGGGCAGAGGAATGCATTGCCATGAATGGACGTCACATTGAGCACCTCATATGAACACGTTTTCAGATATCGGAAAGTGTGTGTTGTAGGACCCATGTTTATTAGACATTTTTTCTTGTTTTGATGCAAACTAGTACCTCCTAAAATATTGGGTACTTTTTCTTAACACTCTGAATGTGCAGAAATTTTATCCGAACAAATATCTGCACATTTAAAGGACAAAGCTTATATTCTTTCAATCATCTATTATCATAATACATTGTTATCTTAAATTGACTGAGTATATTGGGAAGTAAATCAATGGCTTTCCAAAAACACACTGTGAAATGCTTCATATTAAACTATGTTTATCTCGGAAAGGAAGCAAAAACGAGCATGACTGTATTAAACTTTTTTTTTAATATCTCAAATAATAACTCCCTGAAGTTAATGACATTACTTACAGTTCAACATGTATATTTTTTTCTGATGATAGAACTTGAGTCGCAGATGACTAAAAATTCTTAATCTATACTAATAATAAATCTGTAGCCGAAATTGTTCTGGTAATTTTCGATTTTCCAAAAATAATTGGTCCTAACATATATAATTAACCACCCTGAAACCGAAAATCGCTTTTTTGAAATTGTTGTTTGTATGTCTGTCTGTATGTTTGTTACCTTTTCACGCGATAATAGCTGAACCGATTTCGATGAAAATTGGAATATTAATAAAGTTCGTTGTAACTTAGATTATAGGCTATATGGAATTCAAAATACATTATTTAAAAGGGGGGTTGTAAGGGGGCCTGAATTAAATAAATCGAAATATTTCGCTTATTATTGATTTTTGTGAAATATGTTACATAACAAAAGTTTCTTTAAAAATGATTTCTGATAAGTTTTATTCACTCAAAAATTTTGATAGGACTGATATTTAATGAGATAAATGAGTTTTAAAATTAAAATAACTGCCATCTAAGGCGGTGTATTGAAATAAAAAACAAATGACTTCGTCTATAAGGGGCCTTGGACACAACAATCGAAAGCTATGAAACATAGCCTGCAGACAATGTTTCTGTGTTTGTATGAAGCTAAATTAACCGATTTGTATAATTAATTATTATTTTATCATTGGAAAGTGTAGTTTCTCTGGATGGACATAATGCTATAATGTTATTACAGTAACTTGTGAGTGAATTGAGGACAGGTAAGATTAAAATATCTTCTTATGCACAGAAAACTTGATATGTTATTCTGTATATTCATTTGCTGTATATCTGATAATAATGTTTATGAACATATTCATTTTTATCTCAGAGAATTAACGAACAACGAGAGTGTATTGATTTAGTATGCAGTAATAGTACGTTAGCTTAGCAATCCATTATTTTATAATTCAAATTTTAACTATGCTCAATTGAATCGTGTTAAAATACATAAAATACATATGCAATAAATGCAATGCAAAAAAATTGGGTAATGAGCCAAGCAGATTATGTTGCGCTGTTGTAAAAGTTGTTCCTCCTGAGATTCAACAGCTCCCACAACAAATTAAAAACTTTCTAATTCGAGTACATCCGTTATCAACACACTTTTCCATAATATAATATAATATAAACATAATAATAAATCTGTAGCCAAAATTTTTCTGTTAATTTTCGCTTTTCCAAAAATAATTGGTAATAACAATTAAGAAACATGTTAAAGGAATTGTCATTGCACCAAATGAGTGGTCTCTGGATCAAAATGATCGCATTTTAATATTTTAAATACAATTTAAATTAAGTAACATATTAAACGATTTATCCTTCTATCAAACACGAATGTTCCCTGGATCAAACGTCCTATTTTAATTATGTAATTACTTTATATTTATTTCTAACGGGTGCAGCGGAGCGCACGGGTACGGCTAGTAAATAAATAAATTTTGGTCTAACTGGAATCAGAAAAGTTATAGAATGACCTCACCTATGCATATGTCGCTTATATTACACAAATTCATTCTGTGAAATTTTTAAATAGTTGGTTATTTAACGACGCTGTATCAACTACGAGGTTATTTATCTTCGATGAGATTGATGATAGCGAGATGGTATTTGGCGACATGAGACCGAGGATTCGCCATAGATTACCTGGCATCCACCTTACTGTTGGGGAAAACCTCGGAAAAAACCCAACCAGGTAATCAGCCCAAGCGGGGATCGAACCCGCGCCCGCACGCAACTTGAGACCGGCAGGAAAACGCCCTAACCGACAGAGCCACGCCGGTGACTATTATGTCAAATGTTTACAGATAAAGTGAACCTTAACGCTGAGCTACCATTTCAAATTCATTCATCAAGATTCTACTATGAAAGAAAAACCTCTCCTCACCACAAAGTAAACGTCGATTTATCTGAAACTTCCCCAATTATAAATCAAATCTCACTGGAATCATCAAAAGGGTTTCGATCTCCGCCTCCCTCGACACTGAAGCCAATATTCAGGCTACATAAAAGGAGACGAAGGAGAAAAGCAAATAAAAAGACAGAAAGAAAATGTCTTCTACTTTAAGTCTAGTACCTCCGCCAAAGCACCGTCTGAATGGCCTCAGGACTGAAAATACCCCTGCCAGCACATGTACTTATGTGGGAGAGAAAGGTTTTATTCTCCCACGGTAGTTTACACAGGAGATGATATCTTTAGCCGATGCCACCGTTCAATCAATGCTGCTGCAGATAAATTCAATTCTACTGTAACTACAGTTGTTGAAATAATTCCGATATTTAAAATATTTAAAATACGACTGTAACTCTAAGAAACACAATATAAATCATGAAGAAATAGTACATTTTATTTTTATTTTCATCAATTTATATTCGGATGACCATCTCGCTATCACCATTTAAATCAACACAAGACAAAAAGTTTCCAGTCGATGAAACGTTGTTAAATAGCTGATTAAAATATACAGGATGATTCATTAAGTTTTACCGCCACTTAAGAAGGTGTTTCGTGAGAAAAAAATGTAAATAAAGAAATAGGATACAGTTAAGTCGCTACAGGTTATTGAAAATTTTAAATTAGAGCAAAATCTTATACTAGTAACAAATCTGTAGCCGAAATTTTTCTGAAAATTTTCGATTTTCCAAAAATAATTGGTCCTAACATATATAATTAACCGCCCTGAAACCGAAAATCGCTTTTTTGAAAATTTTGTTTGTATGTATGTCTATCTGTCTGTCCGTCTGGATGTTTGTTATCTTTTCACGTGATAATGGCTGAACCGATTTATATGAAAATTGGAATATAAATTAAGTTCGTTGTAACTTAGAATTTAGGCTATATGGCATTCAAAATATTTTATTTAAAAGTGGGGTCATAAGGGGGTTTGAATTAAATAAACCGAAATATCTCCCTTATTATTAATTTTCATGAAAAAATTAAATGACAAAAGTTTATTTAAAAATAATTTCCGATAAGTTTTATACTATGCAAAATTTTGATTGGACTGATATTTAATGAGATAAATGAGTTTCAAAATTAAAATAACAACGCCATCTAAGGCGGTGTAATGAAATAAAAAACAAATGCCTTCGTCTATAAGGGGCCTTGGACAATAACAATCGAAAGGTATGAAACATAGCCTACAGAGAATGTTTCTGTGTTTGTATGAAGTAATATCGGAAGCTAAATTAACCGATTTGTGTAATTAATTATTAATTCACCATTGGAAAGTGTAGTTTCTCTAGATGGACATAATGCTATAATGTTATTACAGTAACTTCTGAGTGAATCGATGACAGGTAAGATTAAAATAGCTTCTTATGCACAGAAAACTTGTTAGGCATTCGTTCCCTATATTTCCTAAAATAATTAATTTTTATGACCAAATAAGTGATCTCTGGATCAAAATGATCGCATTTTAATTTTTTTAATACAATTTAAATTAAGTAACATAATAAACGATTTAATCTTCTATCAAACACGAATGTTCCCTGGATCAAATGTCCTATTTTAATTATGTAATTCCTTTATATTTATTTCTAACGGGTGAAGCGGAGCGCACGGGTACGGATAGTTTAATAATATAATTACAGAAAACGCAAAAAAAATGGATACAGTTTCTAATGTTGTAACTGATTAGTAGGGCCGTGATATCGGTATATTTGTATTAGTCTGAGGTGAACATACGACGTCCAGGTCAGAATGTAGTCGACGTGTTTCAAGTACAGCAGCGGAAGCGAATTTGACACGCGCCTAAGCAAGCAAGTTCCGTGTTTTGTATACGATTATTGCGTGTTATAAAATCAAGACAATACAATCATTGTATATAAGGCCTAATATCGGAAAGGTCTAAAATGCTGGTGAGGTTGAGAATAATTGTTGGAAATCATACTTAGATTGTCACAAATGTGGTAAAACATAAGTCTGAAAAGATGTTTTTCTTTTTTATATTTAGAGTTTTGCATTACAGTTTTAGAATGCCGAAAACGTATATGGCGTACAATTTTGCTTTGCCTATATTTAACTGTTACATTAATTTATTTATCACATTAATTCCGTACCTTACTTTTCTTGCATGTTGTTCACCTGGTTTCGGTATGAGGTTAAAATCCCCAAACCAAAGTCATGTAAAAACTCAATAAATACTGCGTAGACGCAAAACTGGTGACTGTCATCTGTTGCACTAGTCGGGAACAAGCTCAAAATACGCTCATGGTCGTGCCTGTCATCTGTTGCAATAGTGAAGAACACGCTGAAAATACACTCATGGTCACCATTTCATTATCACTGAAGTAACAAGGTAAAATATTATTTTGTAAAAACTCAAAACTTAGACATTTAGTTACGGTCGAACAAAAACAGTTGTATGCATCTTGTCTATAATGGCAATTAACACGCTTACGTTCGCTTCATAAACATACTCGCGTCTTAATCATTACTATTCAGGGTCGTTGCATTATATACTATTGTACAGGGTGATTCATGAGGATTTACCGCCACTTACGGAGTTTATTTCCGAAGACATTCTGAGTAAATCCTCGTGAATCACCCTGTATAATAATAACTTTTTAAATTTTACATTTCATATATTGGTATCCATTACGTTGATCTCTGCATAACTACGAAAATAACACGAACACCTTAATGGTAGTATGATAATCTTTCGTAATGTTTGTTATGCTATTTACTACGAAGGTACTTAAAAATATTGGAAGCCTAAGAGGGCACGGTTGCAGAGAATGTTGAGAAGCACGGCTGTGAATAACTGGCTAGTAAGACTCGACAACCGTAGGCCTAGTCAAGTAAGCTGGCAGAAGCACTGCGAGAAACTATACTCCATCGATAATGCAGATTACTCCTCATTATGTTTGTTACCATGGAGACGGGAAATGTGCCGCGGTTGTTCCGAAGGATGAATCTGATGACACGTATTAAAATGATCTTGGTGTTCTGTGCCCAGTAACATGCAGTACACAAGGTTCATAGGATTGGAGCACATATAGAAATGAAAACTGCAGCCCGCCTAAAGTCCAGATCTGAAATATAATATTTTAATGCTACTAAATTTGGTTAATAGACCAACAGGCTTTGGAATGCAACAGTCCCGAGTTCAAACCCAAGCCATGATAGGCATTTTTAACTACGAAAAAAACCTCGGAATCCATAACAAAATTACAAAACACCTCCACATATGCACAACACATCACAAATGCTAACCACACCCACAGAGACATCAACACAGACTTGGAAATACTACAAATCCAACCAAAAGGCCAGAAACTCAACACACTAGAACAATATGAAATACACAGACACACGAAAACACACCTCAACGAAATTCTCAACACACAACTCAACTTCAAAACACACACTCTTTGACTCTACACTATACCACACGAACGCACCCTCACAGGAAACAGAACAAGAGGCGCCAAGACCAACAACGACCAGTTCTGAAGATGACCCATAAATAGGTCGAAACATGTAAACGAGATACGTTGGAGTTTAAGAGGAGAGGATGGTATTTTTTGGTGAAAAATGAGTGAATTAAAAAAATCTTTAAAATACTCTGTGATATGTGTGGAATGCATAACATAACATTTTGTGGGTATTTGTGCCCTTATCGGATGTTGAGTCGCCATTTTTAAACTTCCTGCGTTATAGATTTTTAAATCACTCGCCCACTTTTATTGTTGTTTCCGATAAATTATATTTTCAAAAATTTTTTTTCTTTAAAATACCCTTTAATATGTGTGGAATGTATTGCATAACATTTTGTGGGTATTTGTACCCTTACCGGATGTTGAGACGTCATTTTTAAAGTTCCTGCGCTATGGATTTTAAAATCACACGCCCACTTTTATCGGTTTCGAGTAACTTCATTTTTTTTGCTACCAGACAAAATGGATATAATTTCTGAACTATTAAAGATACATGCATGAAATTTAGAACACACATTCTTTAGACTATTAGGAAACTTTTCTCTGTAACAGAATTTTGTTAATTGATTTCATTTTAAAAATACGTCCGTTTGTTTGCAAGAAAGGAAATCAGAAAATTGTTATTCAATTTTAATTGTTTATTTTACAAACGTAGGGACTAATATCAAAATTCTGTTACAGACAGTTTGTAGAACATGCTTTTGCAAATATATTACAAAAAACTATTTGAATCTATCTTTAAAAACGGTTTAGATATATCGGTTTTAGTACAATCCTGCATTGGGTATATTTTTTTTTTTCAAATTTGGGCCCCCAAACAATTTTCTTTTCAAAATATTTTTATTTGGTTGAGTTGCCACAGCTATGAGCTCTCTACATACAAAAAATTAATATTTTATACCAAATAGGAAAAAAGTTTAAAAAAATACCATCCTCTCCCCTTAACAGAGGAAAGTCTTATCATACATATTCCGAAGTAATACAGTGTTAAAAGTTGCGTAATCAAGATGTATAGTTCATTATTCTTTTGTGTAAGACTGTACCCCTTACTTACTTACTAACTTACTTACTTACTTACTGGCTTTTAAGGAACCCGGAGGTTCATTGCCGCCCTCACATAAGCCCTCCTTTGGTGTCTATCCTGAGCAAGATTAATCCATTCTCTATCATCATATCCCACCTCCCTCAAATCCATTTTAATATTATCTTCTATCTACGTCTCGGCCTCCCTAAAGGTCTTTTTCCCTCCGGCCTCCCAACTAACACTCTATATGCATTTCTGGATTCGTCCATACGTGCTACATGCCCTGCCAATCTCAAACGTCTGGATTTAATGTTCCTAATTATGTCAGGTGAAGAATACAATGCGTGCAGTTCTGTGTTGTGTAACTTTCTCCATTCTCCTGTAACTTCATCCCTCTTAGCCCCAAATATCTTCCTAAGCACCTTATTCTCAAAGACCCTTAACCTATGTTCCTCTCTCAAAGTGAGAGTCCAAGTTTCACAACCATACAGAACAGCCGGTAATATAACTGTTTTACAAATTCTAACTTTCAGATTTTTCGACAGCAGACAAGACTGTACCCCTCATAAAAATAATATACAACATTTATTGACGACATCGAGATGACAACGTCTTCAATCTTTGCCTGTAAATTAGGCCACAGGAACTGTCTTGATGAACCTATAGTGTAATGGTATAAAGTTTTTTGATCAGGTTATTATGGTGCTACGTGTCAGCTCAGGGGCGCAAATATAAGCACCGCATGCATGTAATTTCAGTCCCGAGAGATGGATATTACACAAGGCCCGTACAGAATTGCTAACACCATGGATGTATTTTGCATTCACATTATACGCAAAACCACAGGAGAAATTAACTTAGGGGAAGTCTCATCTCTCCTAACCCTCCTCAATCCCACCCCACCCCTCTATCTAAACAACCGCATCCTGCCTCCGTATGAGGGATGAAGGAACAAAGTGTAATTTGGTAAATTGCATGATTATTAACAACGTAGGCTTTGTGAATTATTTGCATATTAAATTACAGATAACTGTAGCTGGAGTTGTTTATTCGGTAAACTGTCTGCATCTCAACTCATCACGAAACTATTTATACAATTCATACTAATTGCCGCGTTGTTCGGCCTGTTTAGTTAACTGGATCCTTAAAAATGATAATTGTTCAAGAAATGGATGGAGTCTGAGGTTAATTTGGCAACTGCAATTTCTCCAAATGAAAATCTAGCACGCAAACTTAATATCGTCATTATTATCTTGCAAATATATAGATTATGGCAGGCATGTCAATTGATGCCCACAGGAGCAAGCGCGCGCTTTAGAGCCCAGGAGAGCCTGAGTGCTTTGCAGGAGAAAGGAAAGAGACAGACGAAAGAGGTGGTATATGCCGCTTGGTCGAGCTATATTCAGGGATGCCCAGCAGTTATTCAATAGATAAAGGGAAGAGAACTAACTAAAACTGTATCCATGTTAATTTTTAGATTTGCCTGAGAAGTATAAGTGCATTATAAGAATGCAAGTTTTAATTTTAATGCTCATTTTTCACAAGTTTGAATTTTTTATTCAAAAGAAATATTTTCTCAACTTTTCGTATAGAAAAGTGTAATTTTCAGATATAGGCCTATTTATTTAGCAGACTTACAGAATGTTTTCGTAAATCTAATATACCGTATATACGTATTACTGAAGATAGTGTATTCAAAATTTTGAAAATATTCGCATGGAAATTGTTTGTAAGGAAATGAATTAACAAAGCAGCTACTGTTACATCATAAGCAAAAGATACGTGCCCATGTGTTGTAAAAACGTCAGCTCTATAGCTTGAGCAGATTTCCAGAAAATAATTTAATATTCTGATGATAGGAAGTTACTCACAAATATCACCTTAAAAGCATAATGCGATAAGGGTTTTGTTATGTAATATTAGTTACACTTAAAACAGATACAGTACCTAGGTAACTTTGCTTTGTACTGTAATATTGTTTTGATTAGTTTATTGATTACTTTTGTAAGGCTAAAGATACCATCAATATAAATTCCAACTTATCATGTCATACTCAATCTCTTTCTTTGGAATATCACTTTCTTTATGAATGATGTGTTTCATCCACTTAATACAGTATAAAATTATACTACTATGGAATTTAAGTGAATATTCCTTCTTAACTCTCTATTATGTTATTAAGATTTAAAACACAAGTGCAATATTAAGAAATCAGTGTTAGTACTTTTGTTTTACAGACAATATAGATAATATTAAACAGAAAGAAGCCATATAAAAATAACGACATAAAATTTCACGTTCCGTTTGAAGTTTGTGCACCACTGTTTTCTTAATCCAACAGGTTGCTTATTCATATACACAACCCTTCCTCTTTCCATACTTTGCGCTTGCTGCCCGCGCACGACGTCAAGGTCAGAAAATGCGCTTGCTTTGACATCACTGGATTATGGCCTCCGATCGAAACTGCTCAAGGTCCCACTTGAATGGGACATGATGATGATGATGATGATGATGATGATGATGATGATGATGATGATTATGAGGATGATGTATGTTGAAAGTGATAATTAAGAAATAAATAACATAACAGAGTAATGTTATAAAAGGAAACTGCAAAATCTCACATATTTTTAGATAGCAAATATAGAAGCGGCTTGGGTCAAATCCGTATGTCAACTAGTAGATGAAATTGAAAAAGAAAGTGGACGGGATGTACTGCAGGAAGGATAGAGGAAAGGATAGGGGTTGTAATTCATTTCTAGATTGACAGGGACTGTGGAGAAACACTCTCTAACTTGGAGTATACGTCATCTGACTGACTGCCAGGGAGTTGCTTCAGTAGTTCACAGCAGAATGACTTCTTTCGCCATCTGACGAAGAATAAAGACACTGCAGGAAGCAGCGACTAGTTTTCCGAGTTCTTCCCGTTATTATGTCTGCTGATAATAAGAAAGTGATTCGAATAGTTTTATTAGTAAACAAGTTCTGCCTTATGAAGTGCTATATTATTTTTCATTATTTTTTTTACGCTGTGACAAAAAAACTTTTGTGCGAGATCGTGCGTATTTGCTTGCTTTCCTCACAAAACCAATACGCGGTAAGTGTGAAATACCACATTCAGTATTCCCAACGTAACACACATAACAATTTCCTTATTCTTACCGTTTAAGCGCCATATTCACTTTACTGCTTTAGGCTCTTAACATATTATTTTTAAAGACGTTCAATATAGCAATAATTATAAATTGGAAACTTACCACTGCAATTCCACCTAAATTGCACTGTTAATTATTTAATTTTTTATTGGGTTATTTTACGACGCTGTATCAACATCTATGTTATTTAGCGTCTGAATGGAATGAAGGTGATAATGCCGGTGAAATGAGTCCGGGGTCCAGCACCGAAGGATACCCAGCATTTGCTCGTATTGGGTTGAGGGAAAATCCCGGAAAAAACCTCAACCAGGTAACTTGCCCCGACCGGGATTCGAACCCGGGCCACCTGGTTTCGCAGCCAGACGCGCTGACCGTTACTCCACAAGTGTGGACTGTTAATTATTGTTTTTAAATATTTAGCACGGCAAAAGCAACATTGGTACTAGGATTCACAAAATTGCAACCACAGTCTCCAGTGCATCGACTTCCTGCCAGACGGAGGGTTTATCAAATGCTGCCATCTATAGTGCTAATGCTTCAACTTCGACGGAAACTGGAAAATCAATATTCATGCAAAAAAGTTTCACAATAGAAAAAACTGGTGGTGGTGCTCCAGTGACTCTGAATAACTGCACAAATGTGACAATTAATTTCAATGTGCAGAAATAAATAATTTTGTTATAATTTCAATATGCAGAAATAAATAATTTTCTTAAAGTATTAAAATGAAAAATAAATCATTACATAACCTTACCGTTTGTTTTAAGTTCGCATTTATAGACTGGGGAAAAAAAGACACACGTATATCACGGCCTGCTGGAGTATAGTAAACACAGAAAACATTTTATAGGAACAATGTTTAAGATAGATATATTTGTTTTCCAAAGTTGCCGTCATTGAACAGAAACCAAGATGGAGATTTCATTGCAACTAATTAGAAATTCCTCTTTCAGGTATGTAATAAACGATCTTCGCACAAAATAATGTACGATACACGAGCGGTATGTTTGTTTCCATGTTCTCGGAAATTAAAAAAGCTCAACTACTTTTCGCTTTTTCAATCTTTTCCTCGAACATGAAAACGTCAACATACCGCTCTTGTAACCATATTACTATTACATCAAGTAGGGCAATAGCGAATAAAGTGTGCTAAACTAATTTTGCATAATACTGTAACTCTCCCTAACAATTTATACGGCCTACATGTTAAAGACTAATTAGATAGCCAAAAGCAGGAAACAGTTTGAATATATTAAAACAGAGAAAAGTTTTGTAAAGTTTGACAGGCAATTAAAGAAAATAATGCTATGGATATCTCTTAAAGAAAATAAAATTTATTAAAGAAGGAACTTACATAATTTATTGTGAATATCTATTAGAAGTTATTGGTCTGTTTATTGGTGCAATAGGAACCATCACCACTGGTCTGCTTTCTTTCTGCAAACGCTTTGAAATACCAGCTAACGTCATTAAATATGTAGCTATTGAGTCCTTGAAGATATTTATTTTATTGGGTTATTTTACGACGCTGTATCAACATCTGAGGTTATTTAGCGTCTAAATGAAATGAAGGTGAAAATGAAGGTGATAATGCCGGTGAAATGAGTCCAGGGTCCAGCACCGAAAGTTACCCAGTATTTGCTCGTATTGGGTTGAGGGAAAACCTCGGAAAAAACCTCAACCAGGTAACTTTCCCCGACCGGGACTCGAACCCGGGCCACCTGGTTTCGCGGTCAGACGTGCTGACCGTTACTCCACAGGTGTGGACATTGAGTCCTTGAAGATATCAATTTACATCAGTGATGACCAAAGCGGGTGTCGTGATTACATTGTGTAATCACAAACTTACAACCGGGTACGAGAGTTTCCTGTACAATGCCGTATGTTTCATTCACGTACTGAAGACAAGCAGTGGCGGTATTATGTCGCTCTACAAACTCTGTCTCTACAAACAATAAGAGGTGGTTTGGTAAGGAATGAGGAGAACTTTTTTGTTGTTCTGTCGGACAAAATGTAATATGTTTACTTTGCTCAACGGTTCAATTAGGAGTATATAGAAACATTAATTGCCACGCTGAATAATGTGTTATTATTATTATTATTATTATTATTATTATTATTATTATTATTATTACTGACGACTAAGTATGTGTCTATAATTCTTCTGTAAATGCATGAATATTGATATATTTAGATCTTCTCCCTAGAAGGATAAAATTATTAGGTTTTATCTCAATTTTAATCTTCTTAATCTTTAGATGGGGTAACTATTTATTAGTTATTCATTTAATAATATATTGTAGAAAAACCGATTCAATATTATGTGCCAACGAACTGTTAAACGCCAGGAATTGACATGTCTTAAATCATAGCCAGGAAGAGAAAGATAAATAAATGTAAGGAAGTCAGCTACCTAATGGGGTTTGAAATATCTCGTGCTCTAACGCCTTTCAATAGAACATAATTTCTCAAAAGAGTAATGATTAAAATAGCTTAAATAACTTGTCCATAAGAATTTTTTAATTTTGAAAAACTACGAATTTCTTGACCAAGTATCGAGACAAGAATTTAGAAAATTCTTGATTATATTCAAGAGGAAGGTTAAAAAAGAAGCAAGAAAAATCGTACATTATTCACTGGCTCTTGATGACAGCGGTGACATTACTGATACAGCAAAGCTTGAGATTTTTATCCGCGGGATTGATCAAGATGTTAGTACAGGAACCACCACTGGTTGTAGTTTTCATGCCAAGTACCTTTCCTCCGTCTTCTTACTTCATAGGCTGTCTGCCGCATGTAATCATTGCAGCTCGAGTTTTGGTCACCGCTGATTTACATTCTCCGACATCATCTATATTCCACGTCCTGTGTTACCTTTCTAGTGCCGCTTTATTTATCCTATTACAATGTTAAATTTTATTGACCACTATATTACAAAATTTCTTAATTTTTATAATATTTTATTCGATTTTAATCTTCTTTCTATTATTCCTTGTAATATGGCAACCTCAAAAGTTGGGGAAAACATTAATTAAAATTAAACTGAGCTCAAAGCTAATTAATTTTTGTTCCCATGACTATTTTCATACTTTTGAGCAAATATGAACTAAACATTTTGCCTCAAGAGGTCTTTTTAGTGATTTAAAAACTGTACTACTACTACTACTACTACTACTACTACTAACTACTACTACTACCACTACTACTTGCTACTTACTGGCTTTTAAGGAACCCGGAGGTTCATTGCCGCCCTCACATAAGCCCGCCATTGGTCCCTATCCTGAGCAACATTAATCCATTCTCTATCATCATATCCCACCTCCCTCAAATCCATTTTAATATTATCCTCCCACCTACGTCTCGGCCTCCCTAAAGGTCTTTTTCCCTCCGGCCTCCCAACTAACACTCTATATGGAGTTCTGGATTCGCCCATAAGTGCTACATGCCCTGCCCATCTCAAACGTCTGGATTTAATGTTCCTAATTATGTCAGGTGAAGAATACAATGCGTGCAGTTCTGTGTTGTGTAACTTTCTCCATTCTCCTGTAACGTCATCCTTCTTAGCCCCAAATATTTTCCTAAGCACCTTATTCTCAAACACCCTTAACCTATGTTCCTCTCTCAAAGTGAGAGTCCAAGTTTCACAACCATAAAGATCAACCGGTAATATAACTGTTTTATAAATTCTAACTTTCAGATTTTTCGACAACAGACTGGATGATAAAAGTTTTTCAACCGAATAATAACAGGCATTTCCCATATTTATTCTCTGTTTAATTTCCTCCCGAGTATCATTTATATTTGTTACTGTTGCTCCAAGATATTTGAACTTCTCCACCTCTTCAAAAGATAAATTTCCAATTTTTATATTTCCATTACGTACAATATTCTGGTCACGAGACATAATCATTTTAAGACTGTACTGCTAAAAAAAAAAAAAAAATTAGCGGAACAGATATTTAGTCTGCTGTAAATTCTTGGTACAAGGCAATAGCTGTGCTGTAAGGGTATCATCATTTACGTTAACATCTTTTCTATTCAGGAAACACGACACAAATGAAAATCAAAGCTTTCATCTTCATCGTTGTCAAATGAAACCAGATAATAATACATCCATGCTGAAATCCAGTAGGATTTAGTTTAATCTCCTCCGTTTGACTATGGCTGTTTTAGAACATATCGGAGGCTATGGTCATTGTTGTAGTCTGATCCAAATGTTATCACCAGCGAATAGGGATTATAAAGAATGGACACTTCGCGTCGGTACCTTTGATGTAGCGGACCGATTTCAATGACCTTCAAGCCAGCTAAAGCGTGAGATTCTGCTTTCTCCCTAGAGTTGGCGCTGACATCACACCCGCTAATAGCAGTCGACACAGCGGAAATATAACACATATAATTAATATATCTAGGCACATTATGTATTCAAATAAAATAAATTGGATCCATAAAATAATAAATCCGTCATTAACTGTAATGTCTAGATTGTAGAGTTCCTTTATAATGAGAGTTGAGACGTTGACCCCAACAACAATTAAAATATGTAATGATTTGATAGCACTGAAAATGGAAAAACAAAACTCTTACGAGAAGTAAAACCATATACCTATATTATATTATATACAAATATTAAACGAATTCCATACTTAATTTTATAATGTATTATATTATTTTATAATATAATTTATGATATCTGAAATATAAAATATTATTATTACAACTAGTTTGTCACTGAGAAATAAGGAAAAGCTGTTAACTTGAATTTATTTGAAGCAAAGCGTTACTGGATTATGCAATAAGGTAGGCAATGTTTGGATCCTGTGTCTCAACTCTATACTCAATTCTTATCTTAGCGTATGCTCGATTACACTAACCTCTAGCGCTTGAAAGTGGAACTATACGCCGGCGCACAGAGAAACAAAACACAGGAAAATTCGCTCAGTGTCCGTTCTTTATAATCCCTATTCGCTGTTATCACAGTCTAGTATATACAGTCACGAAGCTCAATACGTAGTAAATATGCATCCATAGATAGTTGCTAACCACTAGGATCGCTACTGTCGCCTCATTACAGACAATGCGAAATAGTACCTCCACAGTCTATTGTTTCTAGTACCCTCACAACTCAAGCTTCGTGACTGTATATAATAGACTAGACTGTGACGTTAGTGCAAAGGAACTATAAAATGGTTGATATCAACTGAGAATCAAGACAGATTTTTAGTTTTTTCTACTCTGCATCAAATTTGGATAACGTCAAAAAAAGTTATTAAACGTAACAAAAATGCCACTGCTTTTTTCCACTAATTTTTACATAGCATCGCCTAAATTTGAACCTGTATTACTACGACTGCAGAGTGAGTGCTTTAATCTTTTGACTACGTGCCTAAAATTTAATGCAATACACAAATTCAGCGTTACCCTGTATTATTCGTACATCAAATGGAAGTACGCTTCTCTTGTGAAACACAGGCGGAATTTTCTGCTGTTAAACAAGTTATGCAAACGACTATAAACATGATTATACTCAGAAACTCCGCGCGTATGGTGGAGTAATGACAGATAATCCGATTTCGCTATCACCACTTCATCAGTCTATAAAACATTGTCCGTTGAGCACACATTGGACAGAAATATAGGTGGAAAGCTATTAGCATATTGCAACCCAGGGGTATACATTCCACGTCTCTCCATCAAACGTCCGGTCGATTAGCGCGCTAAAATTTGTAGTAAATGTGGATCAAAATCGGTACTTAGTCTGTCAATTTCAGATTGGGCAATTGTCTGAAATTAAGGGGTTACATGGATAATAATCTCAACTGGGACATGCAAATCACAGAAACCTGCAGAAAAGTATATTATATTATCCATGTGCTATAAAGGATAAATGTTCATCTTCCCTCTTGCTTAAAAAAGTCCCTTGTGCAGACGCTTGTATTTCCCTATTTTGACTATGCTGACATTTTACTGACTGATCTTTCCAGCTACAACAAAACGAAACTTCAACGTGCTCATAACTTGTGTGAACGTTTTGTAAGCAATGTTCGTAAATATGATCATATTACCCCATCCCTGGAAACAATAGGTTGGCTTAGACTAGATAAGAAAAGAAATTTACATTCACTTCTCCTTCTCTTCGAAATCTTGAACTCTTCTATTCCTTCGTACCTGTCATCTCGCTTCACTTACCTTTCTTCCCACCACAATCTGAACACACGCTCTCGTCATGAAACAATACTAACAATACCATCCCATCGCACCTCCTCATACTCATCCTCTTTCACAATAGCCCTGCCAAGATTCTGGAATTCGTTACCTGCTAGCATCAGGGATTGTCGAAATAAAATTCAATTCAAACGCAAACTTACTAGGCACTTGGTCGGTAATTGAGACTCGTTCATACATGATTTCTAGTAAATAGTTCTCTTAATCTGTCACAAAATATTTCAATATCCGGTAATTTCATCACTATAGATTTTTGTTATTCTAGGTTTAATTTGTAATTCAGTAAATACAAAAATATTCTTTGTTCTTAACTTCTATGATAAAATGTCTAGCTTTCATTAATCAGGTAATCTTGTCGTACTTTAATTTGTATTGTAATTGTAATTGTAAATTTAATATTAATTGTAATTTTATTGTTCATATCATAGTTGTAATCCCCTGGTAGAGGGGCAAAGAAGGCCTGACGGCCTTATCTCTACCAGGTTAAATAAATAAATACTAATACTAATACATATACCTTCGGAACTTAAGAATTTACACTCTAACATCTCAACGTACATATTATCGCCGCGCTCTCATGGTTAACATGTCGGCATCATACAATAACGTGCGGTGTGATTTTAAAATATAATTTTGCCGACCGATTGTTGCTCTGTAGGTTTCACTCTAAGCGTCACGTTTTCACGTCTACTTCCTCGATAAGGTTAAATGTTAAATGTTATGTTTCATTTAACGACGCTCGCAACTGCAGAGGTTATATCAGCGTCGCCGGATGTGCCGGGATTTTGTCCCGCAGGAGTTCTTTTACATGGCAGTAAATCTACTGACATGAGCCTGTCGCATTTAAGCACACTTAAATGCCATCAACCTGGCCCGGAATCGAACCCGCAACCTTGGGCATAGACGGCCAGCGCTATACCAACTGCGCCAACCAGGATCGACTCCTCGATAAGAATTAGCACTAGTTTGCTATATTGTTAAATGGTTATTATTATTATTATTATTATTATTATTATTATTATTATTATTATTATTATTGTTTCATGTACCGCGCCGTGGCGTCGCGGTCTAAGGCATCCGGCCCTGAACTCGCGTTACGGAATGCGCGCTGGTTCGAGTCCTCATGGGGGAAGAAATCTGCTCATGAAATTTCGGCCAGTGTATGGGACCGGTGTCCACCCAGCATCGTGATGCACTTGGGGAGCTACGATAGGTAGCGAAATCCGGTTGCGAATACCAGCTATAATGGCTGGGGGGATCATCGTGCTAACCACACGATACTCCATTCTGGTTGGATGATCGTCCACCTCTGCTTCGGCATGTGGGCGTGAGGCCAGCAGCCGGCTGGTCGGTCTATGCACTTCACGGGCTGTAGCGCCACGGATTATTATTATAGGCTAGTTCGTGTAAGCAAAACTCAAATGAGACAAAGTAAAGTTTTGTATATCCTCACGTGACGCTGGCTGACTCTCTTCACAACACCACGGACATCTTATATAGCAGTTCTCTTGGCGATCCCACTACACATGTTTCATCAAAGTTTGAGGTTTTCATCACGTCATTTGCCGCACTAGATACTTCTGACCCTGGCTTCATATTGGCGTGACCTTTGGGGTTCTATAAATGTAAATCCGTTGAATGTGTTATGCGCCGAATGTATTATTCAGTGGCGATTTATGTCCTGGTTTCAGATTTACGCAACTAACACCCGTACGACCACAATTATTATGTTATTTTAAGGGGGTAACATCCAGTTTAAGTGATCCAAATTTTTTTTTGTCCAAAATATGAAGTATAGGCCTACAATTTCACCTTTCTGTCAGCGAAAGAATTTTCCAAATGTCTCCATTAGCTTTCGAGTTACAGCCAAAAGCATGTATCAGAAGAGTGCTAGACAGCACCGCCTTGGTAAGTTTGTCGGTCGTTCTGCGAAACTTAAAATCTTCAAACCATTTTCACCAAAACTCAAAAACTATTAAAGACATTTTACAAAAAATTTTTCATAGTTTTTGTGTATATTATGAACCGCAATTTCAATTAATGTATTTGTTTTCTTATTAAAAGAAATACAAACATTTATGAATGAAAATTTTCAGGAAATAAAAAAAAAATAATACTTACACTATAAATAATTTAATGATACTGATTCACGTTGTTGCCAAAATCTAAGGGAATTACCAGATGAAACGCATTAAAAATATTTTTAACTAGAGGGTATTAGAAGAGGAACGATGACTGGGTGTAAAAAAATTATCAAAATTTCGAAAATTTAAAATATGGCGAGTGCTTAAATCCATGCAGCGGTTCTGGTAAATGAAGAAATGAATTACAACTTCGTAAAATTTCAACTTTTAACCAGAAAAAAAAAAAACAAAATAAAATCAACATTATCTTATAAGGTCAAATCTTTTTATACAAGTAGTGTTTTTGATATAATATATTTGCGCCAGCTTTCTTAGAAACCATGTATCTTTGGCCTTTAAATATTTCAGCAAATTTAATATTTCCGGTTTATCTTCCCTTAAAATCAGCTGACCCTGTAGTTACACGGTTATGTTCCATTCGTACATCACTGTAAAATAAACCTCTATCCATATATTTCATTTCTTATATTTTTCTGTTGCAGTTAAATCAATGTTGCATGGTTGGAGTGCCGTTTTCAGAATGTAAAATTCATTCATATAGTTGTAAGGTAACTGGGACATCTATTAAGAAGTTATATTACAAACAGTCACTTGTGTTATCAAATTTCTTTTGGAAACATTCTATGTATTCCATTTAGTTCACATAAAGATTTTGTTTGTGTGTGGTTGTTTCGTCTCCACACTCCTTCCAACTCCATCTTTCTTTCCTACGTCCAATATTTCTCCGTCCTTCGGCTTTGTCCTTCATTACTATTGACGAGAGTCATTTCCCCCTCATGTGTTATCTCTAGAATTATAACTACTGTTGTATCATTCATACCATACACAGTATTTCACGTTTACTGTACCTACAGTACTTAGAGAACTAGTTCTCGGATGGCTGTACATCGATATATCTATATCGAAAGTTCATATTTACAGAGATAATAGAACAAGCGACAAGAGAGAGAAAGTGTTGCTGTCCCAGACATTACATTATATCTCCACTTACGACTGACGTCATAATCACGTCAGTGAATCTCTAGTAATAAACTTACGTTTCTTGGAATGCATCTTGCTTCATCTAACAAAATGTGTTCGTGTGTGTGTGTTTCCAATGCCTACCCACTTCACATACGTGATTCGGGTACCGCATATTGTGGATAGATGGCAGTAAACATGTTGAATGTAGAATCTTACAATTTATTAACTTAAATCATTTGACAGTAGTGAAAAAAAAAAAAAAAAAAAAAAAGGACCGACCCTTGTAACTGATTTCAGACCTTGTTCACTCCAGAGCACGATACACTGGTAACTAAGACTTTCGTGGTTCGAATCCTGCCTGGGAAGGAAACTCGTTTTTGTTCCTTATTCAAATTTATTCCCAATACTTTTCGATTGCAGCGATATTTTACTACTTAACTAACTTATTATTCCCACAACATGAATTTTACCAGCTATCGAAGAGTATTGGGAATGAATTTCAATAAGGAACAAAAAAAAAAAAAAAAAAAAAGTTTCCTTCCCAGGCAGGATTCGAACCACGAAAATCTTAGTTACCAGTCTATCGTGTTCTGGAGTGAACAAGGCTCTGAAATCAGTTGCAATGGTCGGTCCGGTTATTTTTGCCACTACTGTACATTTAGGATACTTAAAATACCGTTATTATACCCACACAATTCTTTTAAACTTCCCAGTTACACTTTTTATGACAAATCTGTAGTCTTTTTAGTTGTTAATTTCAGACTGCAAATCAATTATTAATAGTTCGATATTATTCCAGAGCTCACAGTTTCATTCATATTTGGTTTAATGTTATTTGCTTTCGAAAGCCTAGCGTTGTTTTGGAAATTTTACGTCATGACAGAAAAACCTTTTCTTTATATTTACATAACACGTAAGTCCCTAACTGTAGAACTTTAGTAATAGATATTTTGAATTAATACGTAGGCCTATAACTTTAAATGAGTCGACAAAACGGCGTTAGATTTCTAAGCAACTGTAAATATTTCAAGACGTTCTCACATGTCTAATAATATTATATGAATATTATATTTATTTCCAATATCTTTCAACATCCTGAGAATCCTCACTACTGCAGTCTGTATTTTGTTCTTGTGTTTTTCTTCAATCCTCTTTCACAACGATGTGTAAAAACACGACTGGCCACTGTCTCATGAAACGTCTTGTATATTCTATCGTGACTTATTCCTGATACTTTCTCTACTGGAATGTATTCAATCTCTTCACCATATCCTTATCTCGATCGAATTTCATATCCAACAGTATAGAAACGAGAATCTTCTTAGGAACTTTAACTACAATACTTTCCAATGGATAAGAAACTTACAATAACAAAATACGATTTTTGTTTCTGTTTATGCATAAATTTGTTGGTTATTTATAATATCCAATCAAATAATTGTAGTACGCAAATTTCAGGAAAATAAATAAAACCAGAATCCCAGAAATAACTAAAATCTAGTTAGAGGAATTGAAAGATATTCTGATCCATTTGAGATTTATGTACGGGTGAGAAATTAGCTCGACATATAGGTAAAATTTTTCAAATTATTTTAATGGAGAATGCTATTAACTAAAGAAGTATCAGAAATTCTAATGAAGGTTCATAAAATTTTGACATTACCTCATTTGATCTACGACTCACAATGCTGAACACGAATGGAAGAGGAAAAAAAAATAAGGATGCAATTTTAGACCAGTTAAAAGAACTGAAAACGAAAGGAAGAGTCATCTTCACAGTTCACTTCATATACAAACGAGGCGCTCAAGGTGATCTTCATAACTTGCGTGATACACAAGCGGGGAGTTCAAGGTAATATCTAGAACTTATTCAATACAAAAAGTTCAAGGTTATATTCATAACTTTAGTTGATGTACAAACCGGACGTTCAAGGTGGTCTTTATAAGTAGCTCAGTTGAAATAAAAACCGGTCGTTCTAGGTGATCTTCATACCTTAGTTCATGTCTTTATAACTTAGTAGATATACAAACCAAACGTTGAAGGTGATCTTTATAACTTAGTTGATATACAAACCGGACGTTCAAGGCGGTCTTTATAACTTAGTAGATATACAAACCGAACGTTGAAGGTGATCTTTATAACTTAGTTGATATACAAACCGGACGTTCAAGGCGGTCTTTATAACTTAGTAGATATACAAACCGAACGTTTAAGGTGATCTTTATAACTTAGTTGATATACAAACCGGACGTTCAAGGCGGTCTTTATAACTTAGTAGATATACAAACCGAACGTTGAAGGTGATCTATAATATAACTTAGTTGATATACGAACCGGACGTTCAAGGCGGTCTTTATAACTTAGTAGATATACAAACCGAACGTTGAAGGTGATCTTTATAACTTAGTTTATATACAAACCGGACGTTCAAGGCGGTCTTTATAACTTAGTAGATATACAAACCGAACGTGGAAGGTGATCTTTATAACTTAGTTGATATACGAACCGGACGTTCAAGGTGGTCTTTATAATTCAGGAGATATACAAACCGGACGTTCAAGGCGGTCTTTAAAACTTAGTAGATATACAAACCGAACGTTGAAGGTGATCTTTATAAATTAGTTGATATACAAACCGGACGTTCAAGGCGGTCTTTATAACTTAGTAGATATACAAACCGAACGTTGAAGGTGATCTTTATAACTTAGTTGATATACAAACCGGACGTTCAAGGCGGTCTTTATAACTTAGTAGATATACAAACCGAACGTTTAAGGTGATCTTTATAACTTAGTTGATATACAAACCGGACGTTCAAGGCGGTCTTTATAACTTAGTAGATATACAAACCGAACGTTGAAGGTGATCTATAATATAACTTAGTTGATATACGAACCGGACGTTCAAGGCGGTCTTTATAACTTAGTAGATATACAAACCGAACGTTGAAGGTGATCTTTATAACTTAGTTTATATACAAACCGGACGTTCAAGGCGGTCTTTATAACTTAGTAGATATACAAACCGAACGTGGAAGGTGATCTTTATAACTTAGTTGATATACGAACCGGACGTTCAAGGTGGTCTTTATAATTCAGGAGATATACAAACCGGACGTTCAAGGCGGTCTTTAAAACTTAGTAGATATACAAACCGAACGTTGAAGGTGATCTTTATAAATTAGTTGATATACAAACCGGACGTTCAAGGCGGTCTTTATAACTTAGTAGATATACAGACCGGACGTTGGAGGTGATCTTTATAACTTAATTGATATACAAACCGGACGTTCAAGGAGGTCTTTATAACTTAGTTGATATACAAACCGGAAGTTCAAGGCGGTCTTTATAACTTAGTAGATATACAAACCGGACGTTCAAGGCGGTCTTTATAACTTAGTAGATATACAAACCGATCGTTGAAGGTGATCTTTATAACTTAGTTGATATACAAACCGGACGTTCAAGGCGGTCTTTATAACTTAGTAGATATACAAACCGAACGTTGAAGGTGATCTTTATAACTTAGTTGATATACAAACCGGACGTTCAAGGCGGTCTTTATAACTTAGTAGATATACAAACCGAACGTTGAAGGTGATCTTTATAACTTAGTTGATATACAAACCGGACGTTCAAGGCGATCTTTATAACTTAGTAGATATACAAACCGAACGTTGAAGGTGATCTTTATAACTTAGTTGATATACAAACCGGACGTTCAAGGCGGTCTTTATAACTTAGTAGATATACAAACCGACCGTTGAAGGTGATCTTTATAAATTAGTTTATAGCCTATACAAACCGGACGTTTAATGTGATCTTTATAACTTAGTTGATATACAAACCGGACGTTGAAGGTGATCTTTATAACTTAGTTGATATACAAACCGGACGTTTAATGCGATCTTCATAACTTAGTTGATATACAAACTGGACGTTCAAGGTGATCTTTATAACTTAGTTGATATACAAACTGGACGTTCAAGGTGATCTTTATAACTTAGTTGATATACAAACCGGACGTTCAAGATGATCTTTATAACTTAGTTGATATACAAACCGGACGTTTAAGGTGATCTTTATAACTTAGTTTATATACAAACCAGACGTTTAATGTGATCTTTATAACTTAGTTGATATACGAACCGGACCTTTAATGTGATCTTTATAACTTAGTTTATATACAAACCGGACGTTGAAGGTGATCTTTATAACTTAGTAGTTATACAAACAGGACGTTGAAGGTGATCTTTATAACTTAGTTGATATACAAACCGGACGCTTAATGTGATCTTTATAACTTAGTTGATATACAAACCAACGTTCAAGGTGAACTTTGTAACTTAGTTTATATACAAACTGGACGTTCAAGGTGATCTTTATAACTTAGTTGATATACAAACTGGACGTTGAAGGTGATCTTTATAATTTAGTTGATATACAAACCGGAAGTTGAAGATGATCCTTATAACTTAGTTGATATACAAACCGGACGTTCAAGGTGATCTTTATAACTTAGTTGATATACAAACCGGAAGTTGAAGATGATCCTTATAACTTAGTTGATATATAAACCGGACTTGAAGGTGATCTTTATAACTTAGTTGATATACAAACTGGACGTTGAAGGTGATCAAAACTTAGTTGTAACACAAACGGGAAGTTCAAGATGACCTTCAGAGCTCAGCTGATATACAAAATGGGCGTTGAAAGTGATCTTCATAACTTAGTTGACATATACATAAACCGGGTGTTCAAGGTGATAATCTTCGCATCTTAGTTTGTTTAAAGACGTTTAAACGTTACACAATTTCGATAATAACAGGGCTACTTGAAAATTTTGGAGATTTAATGATAATAATAATAATAATAATAATAATAATAATAATAATAATAATAATAATGAGAACATAAAGCAGCAGCAGCAGTAGTAGTAGTAGTAGTAGTAGTAGTAGTAGTAGTAGTAGTAGTAGTAGTAGTAGTAGTAGTAGTAGTAGTAGTAGTAGCTGAGGAAAGTTGAGGCAAAATATTGGCAATGGAGAACAATATATTAGTATTATACATAATAATTTAATTTTGTGTTCGTTTTTCTGCTCTTAGAGTATTTAGAAAGGAGTAGTCTACATTAGAAAAAATCGCCTCCTAAAATACTAAGGAGCGTGAATTCAGTACTTTTTCGGTAATCACAATTTTGCTCCTTTTGCATCTCGCAATGTTGACACAACCCAACACCGCTGCGTGGCGGTTTGCGTGTCACCCCTTCTCCCGGATGAAAGGCCGCATGTGTACTTCACACGTGCTAATGCAACGCATCAGGAGTAATGGCTCTGCAGCTGATACACTCCAAGCATTTCAACGAGCTCACAGCTACCCGAGTAGTGTATGCTCACTCTATTGTCCACTTTTTGCTGTTGTGTGCAGCGCAAAAAAGATTCGCTTTCTCCCTCTGCTCTCCATTATACCAACTCTGTAGGCGATGCTACAAAGGAATTATTTTGAGATTTTGAGAGAAACACAGTATACACGTTACAGTAGTGGTAAGTGCATTATTACAGAATCGAGGAAAAGTGTGAATAAATAGTAAGAATTCGAGTACAGTGAAACCTGTCTAAAATGGCCATCTGAAATTACCTTGTAAAATGGCCGTTTTATCAGGTGGCCGCTTGATTAAGGTTGCGATTTTTATGAATCAGCATGAAAATACTGAATTTCATTCACTTTTTAATATTGTCCGCACACAACAATCGTGCATATTAATGTCAGCCTCTTCCATTCTTGCAACTAGCCTTTTCAAAACTCGCTTACGGTACCTCAGTTTAAATTAATGGATAATACCTTGATCAAGGGGCTGGACGTGTGATGTCCGCTCTAACCACCCATTACTAGCAAAAAATTGCTTACATTGAGTTCTTTGGTAATTTCAAGAGCTTTCTCTTGAATTATATACCCGCTTACTGGCAATTTCTTCGCCCTCGCACACTTGAACCATTCGTAAACGAAATCATTCACATTACTAAACACAGAGTGTCTCTTCCTTTTTTGGCCACCACGCATAGGCTATTTTTCTCTCATTCTTTTAATATTTCATCTTTATTCTTAATTATACCGTTTATTTGTGTCCTTCCACATTTGAATATTTCTGCAATTTTTCTCGCACATGTTCCCTTCTCACTTTCTTCAATCATTTTTCGTCTTGCCTCTAAACTTAACACCACTCTAGATTTATTGTTAGATATGATTTCTCTCTCAAACTAACTTCACAATTCCTCTGAATCAACTGAATGAAAAGAAGAAAAATTCGTAAAAGCTGGCCCAAATAGAGAAAGATAGAAAGAGAAGAAAAAAATTAAAAAATTCGAATGGTTAACTACTGACCTAAAACATATTGACATTTTCGATAGAAAAAGTCCGTGTGTCAATCCTTTAAAAACGAGTAAGAATTTAAAGCTGTGCAGGGTCGGAGTGGAAAGTGACAAAAGAGTCATAAAACAGTAACCAACTAACCCCAAGATATGGAGGGTGTACTGTTGTACACTTAGCTATTGTCCTCGTGACATTGCTTTCTGCCCTCTAACCATTGAAAAAATAGGTCAGACAGTTTCCGTGAAAAGATTTTTTTGGACAGTGACTGTTATAGTCAGGTTCCAATCCAAATAGACCCCGGCCGCTAAATAAAGAGAGAATTTGTATTGATCTTATGGAAAATCCAATTGCTTCCAGAGAAAATTGGCCTTTTGGTCAGGTGGCCGTTTAAATGAAGTGACCGCAAAGGCAGGTTTCACTGTATTTTCTATTTCCGGTATTGTTAATTAACACTTTGTATTACATAATATCTACCAGTGGCAGCTGATTGACTGAGGCAAGTGAGGCCGGGCCTTAGTCACTTGGCTTAACAGAAATCAAATTGTGTGTTTTTATATCATGTACTAGTTATTTGAATGAAGCATCGCTGTAGAAGCATTTTAAAACTTTGTGATGTATATAGACCTGTTTTGCAGTAAAATTTACTCCTGAGGCCAGAATCGCTCGTGTCGGGTCTGGTTGTGGTGTATATAGACCTGTTTTGCAGTAAAATTTGTTCCTGAGGCCAGAATCGTTCGTGCCGGGTCTGTCTTCTGAGTTTCCTGTATTTTCGCGGGGTTTGAGCTTGCGCTTAAAACGTTGTAGCCGAGGCACAATTCGTCTGGCCTCGTGGCCTGGTCAGGTTTCACTCCTCACATCCATGGGCCGGCCTCAAGGGTAGAGTGGGGTGGGAATAGCAATGGTGACTTGTCTTCCTAAATAGGTTATAAATAACACAAATTCCAGCTCTTTGGCAGGCAGAGACCCACACTATTCCCTCCCCTTATGTCTCAGTTTATGACTTAAGCGAGGGTGTTGTACTATTGTCCTCTATCCGCTCTGGTACAGTAGTGAATCTGGGCCAATGTTGTTATATATTTCGGGAAAATATAAACAGAAACAAATGCGAGAAATAATGCTGGTGTAGTTAATTCATTGTTAGAGTGTCCTTTTTTCAAGAATAAATAATATTGAAACAAAGGAAGTTTTAAATAAAGAGAGAGCCTACCGAGATACCTACGACATCGCTGACCATTTTTCTCACAGATAATCTTAAAACGCGAGTTTCTATTGCATCCTGGTATGGGCAACATAAATTGTTAAGTGGTAATGTGGAGCAAAATAAACTTCTCTGTTGGCCTTGTTCGTTGCTGTCAGGGGAAAAAATAAAAAGAACAGAAAGGAGAGGATTTTCAACACATAATGTGGGTTGCTTCATCACACTGAAACAATCACTGAAATTCACAGCATAACAGCTTATTTGGTGTGACATTATTTTTCATCAATAGTAGGCTAATAATAATAGACTAATAATAATAATAATACTAATAATAATAATAATAATAATAATAATAATAATAATAATAATAATAATAATAATAATAATAATACAGTATCATGATATCTGTACTAATAATAAATGTGTAGCCGAAAATTTTCTGGTAATTTTCGATTTTACAAAAATAATTGGTCCTAACGTATATAATTAACCACCCCGAAACCGAAAATCGCATTTTTGAAATTTCTGTTTGTATGTCTGTCTGTATGTTTGTTACCTTTTCACGTGATAATGGCTGAACCGATTTATATGAAAATTGGAATATAAATTAAGTTCGTTGTAACTTAGATTTTAGGCTATATGGCATTCAAAATATTTTATTTGAAAGGGGGGTTATAAGGGGGCCCGAATTAAATAAATCGAAATATCTCCCTTATTATTAATTTTTGTGCAAAATGTTACATAACAAAAGTTTCTTTAAACATGATTTCCGATAAGTTTTATTCTTTACAAAATTTTGATAGGACTGATATTTAATGAGATAAATGAGTTTTAAAATTAAAATAACGCCATCTAAGACGGTGCAATGAATTAAGAACAAATGACTTCGTCTATAAGGGGCCTTGGACAACAACAATCGAAACAGGGGCCTTGGACATCAACAATCGAAAGCTATTAAATATAGCCTGCAGAGAATGTTTCTGTCTTTGTATGAAGTAATATCAGAAGCTAAATTAACCGATTTGTATAATTAATTATTATTTCACCATTGGAAAGTGTAGTTTCTCTAGATGGACATAATGCTATAATGTTATTACAGTAACGTCTGACTAAATCGAGGACAGGTAAGATTAAAATAGCTTCTTATGCACAGAAAATTTGATAGGCTATTTTGTACATTCGTTTTCTGTATTTCTTAAAATAATATTTATGTACACTCATTTTAATCTCAGAGAATTAACGAACAACGAGAGTGTATTGATTTAGTATACAGTAATAGTATGTTAGCTTAGCAATCCATTATTTTATAATTCAAATTTTAACTATGCTCAATTGAATCGTGTTAAAATACATAAAATATATATGCAATAAATGCAATGCAAAAAAAAATTGGGTAATGAGCGAAGCAGATTATCTTGCGCTGTTGTAAAAGTTGTTCCCTGGATCAAACGTCCTATTTTAATTGTGTAATTACTTTATATTTATTTCTAACAGGTGCAGCGGAGCGCACGGGTACGGCTAGTTAATAATATAACAATAATGAATATCATAAATAAACATTTCCTATCGGAGGCACTTAAACTAGTTGCATCTGGCCTCACCGAGGATTTCGATCACTGGCCGCCACTGATATCTACCTCGGCCAACTAACTAATGTCCTTTCACAACAGACTACAGAACGAGACTCAGAGAAGAATCGGAAATGCATGGAAGAGATTTCGGAGCTTCAGTTTCATTCTGACAGACAAGACATACAATTTAAAACTAAGAAGCGGAGTCATGATCAGCTGCATCCTTCCAGTTCTCCTATACCAGTGACCGGCATGTTCCGTGCTCTGTGACGTCATACGACGTAGCCGCCTTGCTCTTTGCTCGGCAATCTCTGCATACTGAGCACAGCGTGGAGAGAAGGTTCAACTGAACAGTGGTGGTGCGGGTCTATGCACTGACAGAGCGCGATCCATTCTTCTGAGGTAGTATGGGAACAGCACAATTACAATACATTTGTACGAAAACAAAACTGTACAACCTTGATAAATGAATTTAATAAAATATTTTGGTTTGTAATCAAATTTAATGTACTTACAATAATATGAAACTCATAATACAGCCACTTGCAGAAGCGTTTGCATATATAAATGAAATTCCGAAACTGCTATAATCATACAAACATATAAATAAATACTTTAAGCAGTACTGCAACACTTTATCTACTCGGACACATGAAAACAGTTCAAGTGTTTTTAACACACATTTTTCTACATAATATACAGATTAAACTATACTGGGTGTTCAGTTCAAAATGTGTCTTGGCTCGCTGTATGCCGTCATGTGGCGAGCTGATGAGCCTAGAGAATTCAATCTTCCTACACTTCCGCAGCTCAGGTGTATAACCTAAGAGGCAGAGAAGTTCGCTAGCAAGTACGGCGTTCATTCTGAAGAGTACGTACCGATACGTACGGTAACGCCGGTAGTGGCAGGAATGTGAACTGTTTGGAAATACGTACTGTCGGGATAAGGGGAGAGGGTTAAGACGATTACTTACGTATTTGTTGACATTAACTTCGACGGTCAACATGGACACGGAACATTTGATTTGTGTTGTGGAATGTTACCGTACGCAACCGATGACAACAAATACCCTGCGTTCGACTTGCCGGCGCAAAACACAGTTGGAAAGAGGTTATGGTAGCACACAGACCGTACAGACCGCCATCTGTTGCTACGACGTTCAAGTTATACCGTACACGTTCTCAAGTTCAGATTGAAGAAAGCCTTAAATAATAGGCAACTTCCCTAACATATAAGCTGAAACTCGCTTCAAATCGGTGACCCAACAACAGTGACGTCATGACACATTTTGAAATGAACACCCAGTATAGACCCTATCTTGGTGAGTAGTATGCAAAGTATATTTTAACTTTTGAAACACACCATCACTTTGTGTCACTACCGTGCCCAAGCTAAACGCTTTGTCGAGATTTTTTTCCTTTTTTCTCGCGTACTATTTTTGCAATATTTGGAGTCATAGTCTGGCTAACACACAAGCCAAGAATATGTTTCAAATTCAGATCAGACAGGTGGTTTCTATGTTGTGGTTTGCAGATCTTCATACAAGAAAAGAAGTGTTCACATACATATGTAGATCCGAATATGCTCAACATCCTACCAGCAAATCTATGCAATCGAGGGAATCTTGCCTGGGGAAATGAGCGAATAGGGATTATAAAGAATGGACACTTCGCGTCGGTACCTTTGATGTAGCCGGACCGATTTCAATGACCTTCAAGCCAGCTAGAGCGTCAGATTCTGCTTTCTCCCTAGAGTTGGCGCTGACATCACACCAGCTAGCAGTCGACACAGCGGAAATATAATACATATAATTAATACATCTAGGTACATTATGTACTCGAATAAAATAAATTGGATCCATAAAATAATAAATCCTTCATTAACTGTAATGTCTAGACTCTAGAGTTACTTTATAATGAGAGTTCAGACGTTGACCCCTACAACAATTAAAATATGTAATGATTTGATAGCGCTGAAAATGGAAAAACAAAACTGTTACGAGAAGTAAAACCATATACCTATATTATATTATATACAAATATTAAACGAATTCGATACTTAATTTTATAATGTATTGTATTATTTTATAATATAATTTATGATATCTGAAATATAAAATATTATTATTATTATTACAACTAGTTTGTCACTGAGAAATAAGGAAAAGCTGTTAACTTGAATTTATTTGAAGCAAAGCGTTACTGGATTATGCAATAAGGTAGGCGATGTTTGGATCCTGTGCCTTAACTCTATACTCAATTATTATCTTAGCGTATGCTCGATTACACTACCTCTAGCGCTTGAAAGTGGAACTAGCCGCTGGCGCACATAGAAACAGAACACAGGAAAATTCGCTCAGTGTCCATTCTTTATAATCCCTATTCGCTAGGGAAATCTTCTATAAAATGTAGATAGATCCTTTTTGTTTTCAACAGTCCCGTTCTACTGCTGCACTGACGCCACTGCGCTGGTGTGTGCTAACATTAATACGACTCAACTGCTCGCTCTCCCAAGCTCTTGCGATCTGACTGGCTCTTACGTCACAACTGCAGCATCTGCCGGCCACTGTCCTATACGGAGCACAGACATGGTCTCTGACGGAAAGAGAGCGGGACATGCTGAGAAAGTGCCAACGGAAAATGGAGAGGAAGATGCTCAATATCACACTCAGACACAGACTACGTAACGAAGACATAAGACACCTCAAAGACGCAGCAAAGACGGCCGACAAGCTGAAGAAGAAATGGGCAGGACACGTGATGCGACTCAACGCGAACCGATGGACACACGTACTTACGACATGGGACCAAGGATTGGCAAACGGAACTCTGGAAGACAGAAGACAAGATGGGCAGACGAACTTAAAGCAAGATTCGGCCATTTGTGGTCAAGAACAGCGAAAGACCGACGACAATGGAAACTAATCACAAAGTGACTTGCAGCCTAAACAGTGACTAGTGAACAGTGGACCCTTCAGATATGACATTACAAAAGTGACCATCATTCCCGGAGTGGCTAACCGGGAACTGTTTGTCAAGCCACCCTGCATAGTCAGGAGGCCCTTGCCCTTCATGGGATTTCGTGGCTAATTCTAATTCTAATATTCTAATTACATAATAATTTTAGCACGATCACATTTTCATTTTCAATAAGTTTCATAACAGACAAAATGTTATATAATCCTCAGTTTGGAAGATAGACAGATTGGGTCTTCTTCTTCTTCTTCTTCTTCCTATCCTCCTCCTTCTTCTTCTTTTTCCTTCACGAGTTAGACGTTATTATCTGTAGCTCCGTTGTTTGGGTCTTCCTATATTTATTTCCCTACCGGTTTATAATTCTTAAAATGAAATGGTAGTCTCTCTATGTTCATCCCTTATACATGGCTTATTCACTTGGTTTTATACTCTTTAGTTTTATTGTTCCGATTATTTTTCTTTATTTTAGTTGGTAATTCAACGACGCTGTATCAACTACTAGGTTATTTAGTGTCTATGAGATTGGTGATAGCGAGATGGTATTTGGCGAGATGAGGACGACGATTCGCCATAGATTACCTGGCATTCACCTTACGTTTCGGGAAAAATCCAATCAGGTAATCAGCCCAATCGGGGATCGAACCCACGCCCGAGCGCAACTACAAACCGGTAAGCAAGCACCTTAACCGACTGAGCCACGCGGGTGGCTCGTTCAGAATATATACAGGGTGTTTCTGGGCTAGTGATGATGGGGAAGGGACATGTATCAATTTGAGATAAGGAACCCTGGTCCGGAAATGACTGAGTCGAAAGTTATAAGCAAAAATAGTTGTGTGGAAATGAAATAATTTTATTCCTCTGTACACCTTATTTATTTTTATTTATCTGTACATCTTACACATACTGTATTCATCTGTCGTTGTTTACGTTGTCTACTTACAGTATTCCATTCAGTGCGCTGTCTGAGGGATGGGGACAGGAAACTACACTAAAGCAATGCAGGAGAAAGCGTAATGTGTAACGGACATGGTCGGTCCTGATATGCACGTCTGTAGACAGCAGTGTATGTGTACAAGTTGCAGTGTCCAGTCGATCAGTCCTAGTGAAATGGAGGAGTACACGAGAACGGAATAAGCAGACCTGATTGTCGAATACGGATGAGCCAATGGGAGCAGTAGTCAAGCTCACAGATTGTATCGGGACAAGTACCCACGTAGCAGACATCCGGCCCATACCATCTTTCCACGACTGTTCCAAAAGTTAAGGGAAGGAGGGCACGTGGTGCCAAATTACAATTCCATTTCCACACAACTAACTTTGCTTATAACTTTCGACTCAGTCTTTTCCGGACCAGGGTTCCTGATCTCAAATTAATACATGTGCCCTTCCCCATCATCCCTGAAAGTTAGTAACACCAGCCCGCAAGTAACCTGTATATTTAATTCCTTTCTTATATCTTCACTTTTTTATGGTCTATTTTCTTATAGCCAGCAACTGCTCTTAGAAATCGCATTTCACTTGCTTCAAGTTGGCTTTTATTTTTCTCTGTCATGATCCAAGTTTCGCTCCCATACAATAATTTTGACACAGACATTACTTTATAAAACTTTAATATTGTGTCTTTTCTTACTTCCATTTTTAAACATCTTTTTATAGTGCCATTAAGATAGTTAAATGCTTTAATTTTTTTTTGACGAGATTCTCTTTGATACGATATATTGTATTCTAAGTATTTAAATTATGTGATTTGTTCCACAATATTATCTTCAATTACAATTTTTGATCCGATACTCTCTTTTCCTTTGAATGCCATCACTTTAGTTTTACTTAGGTACACTGCCAAGATTTATTATTTTGCTATTTTATTTAATGCATGTATTGATTTCTGGAGATTATCTTCCGAATTAGATATAATAATCTGATCATCTACAAACATTAACGTTACAGTTTACAGTATAAACTACACTTTTCACAGGTATTTGGTCCCTATATGGGGTAAGGTTGCGTATATCACACCACTTAAGCATTTATAATTTTTATTGAACAATACAATTTTCATTTTCTGCATTCCTTTACAGAAATACATTCCCAGAACATTTACCTTTCATGTAAAATAGAATCCTTGAATTTGATTTAATAATTTTTAATTAAAATTACATTTTCGAAACACTTGTCAATGTTTCCATTTAGGCAACTAGTTTCCTAAATAGCACCTGAGGTTACTTAAATCGCACCTCTTTAAGTGCAGGGAACAGGATGAAGGAAAGCTTTTAATATTGAACATATTGAACAGTATTTAATATGAATAATGTAATAAATGCAAATTACAAGTTTATTGAAATTAATGAAAGAGAGTAACGCATCTTCAAATGAAACTGAAAAAATAGAGCATAAATTACCTAATATTTAAACTTCCTGACTGCGTTTTTTTATTGTTACACATTTGCCATGTGCTTCACCAGGCAGTTCAAACTGTAAACTGCGTCACCTTTTCTCCACGATTATCTCGAAGCCACCTAAGAACTGCTTCATGATATAGCTGTCTGAAATGATTTGAAGATAGAAACATCTAAAGGCTGGGCCTCTGAGTATTATGACGAGGAAGCTGAAATAGGAGCACATCATTTTCCCGAGATAATCTAGCTTCTAAATTTTTGGAATGGTTCGTATAGGTAGACATACAGAAGCAGCACTTTTTTCTATGGCAGGTTCGAGTGGCAAATAAAATGTTTGAGCTGTTCGACAAATAGTTCACTGTTGATGTAACCTGACTCAGAGAAAACAAACAACGATCCTGGAGGAGCACCAGCTGATAATGAAGGATGCACTGTTTGACGTTTAAAAATTATCACAGGCGCCACAAAACACCTGGTGTGCTTGTACAACACACACTTGTTGTATTAACGCCCTTTTCACCACTTGATATTACACCCATCTGATGCATTCCTAGCTCAGTTAAAATTTTTGGGCCTTCTTTTGTACGGTTAGAATTGCTACAGTTGCTCATATCGCACCGGTGCGAATTAGGCACCTACAAAGTGGTGCGAATTAAGAAACTACGTCATAAGTTATTATTTCCTTCATTCTAGCCTATAATCACCACATGTTCGAAAATAGTACTAAGTTAAATGTTCTTTAATATATCTTTTAACCAATAACATCTTAAGATTATGGATTCTTTTGCATACAAATCCGATATTTAGTTACAAAATGTTATCTAAATATACATCCACCTGAGCGATTATATTAAATACTCTATCACCACGTTGCTAGCACAAAGAAGTGGCAGAAATCAAGTGACATGGTGGAAGTTCATATGGTGGATTGTAACAATACCACTAGATGCTACACTACTACAGCAACTTGTTTTAAACTAGCAGTGGTTCCATTTAGGAAGCGGTGCGATTTATGCTACTCTACCCTAAACATTAGGGAGTTTCACTTAAGTGTAAGGACAGGAGTGAAACATCACTTTTGGAGAGGCGTAAAACTTTTGCTAGGGCCTGTAATGTAAAGACGTTTATAAAACGTGTAAGTATTTCTAAATGCGCTTAACACATAACGGAATGGAAAATTATTGCGTCACATATTTATTTCTGGGAAATCTAACAGGAAAATAATAAAACGATAGAGAATTCTTCCATTCAAACTACGTTAAGTATATTCTCTTAGAAAGACTGTCATTCAACACTTTCCAATCTGTAAATTTAACAAATGAAGGAGATAAAGGACTATCGTATGTTGATTTTGACCTACGTCATGCAATTAGAAAGTATACAATGTTTTAATTACTTGCCTTTGCTTACGCAGTTATCAAGAAGTAATAAGTTGAAATTATATTAAAAAGTGATATCAAAATAATGTTGGTGTTGAATGATATTTCTTTCTTACAGATCAGTTGCTTAAAGAAATGCACAGTTTAAGATTACTTTGTAATGCAATACATACCTGTTCTACCCACACATTCGTTGTCATGATCTGATTCTTCAGATTCTGAAACAAGAGAAAATCTGAATGTAAATCCATTTTTACGTCAAAAACAAAGATAAGAAAACACCTTTATAATATTATTACTATTTAATACGATAAAAATTCGTACCGGCACCGGGAATCGAACCCAGGACCTCTCAGCTCTGCGCGCTGAGCGCTCTTTTCAACTGAGCTATGCCAGGACACGATCCACGGCGCCGGCCGAACCCCTCTCGTAATGCTTTTACGGCCTTACTACCTGCATTTGAGACGATACAAGTCATATTTGCAGGAGCGCATATTTAAATGACTTTGTGGCCATATTCAACATCAGTTTGTGACAACTGCTAACAGTTAATACATCACATATTCATTTTGTATGAGGTCTCGCCCACGTCATTGAATATTACACGTCTACTATGAAGTAGCCAATATGTATTATTACTATTTAATACGAGAAAAATTCGTACCGGCACCGGGAATCGAATCCAGGACCTCGCAGCTCTGCGCCCTGAGCGTTCTTTCCAAATGAGCTATGCCGGGACACGAATTTTTCTCGTATTAAATAGTAATAACACATATTGGCTACTTCATAGTAGCCGTTAATATTCAATGAGGTGGGCGAGACCTCATACAAAATGAATATGTGATGTACACCTTTATAAATTAATCTAAAACAAATTTTTCTGCTTAAAAGTAACTATTTAAAATACTGAAACATGTTACGTTGTCCCGAATCTTGGCTACGTTACAAATTAAGCAAATGAACCATACTTTCATAAAGTATAAAAAATAAAATCCATGAATGAAAAAGTATGTCTGCATATTCACTATGAGTATACATGAGTTAAATGTAAGTGAACGTGTATTCAGTTGTGTGTGTTGCATAGGTGTTGCGGTGCTCAGATGCTGCCGTATGCAAAATATCTGCCGTCAAGTATAGTACACGGACCGCAATACGTTCCAGTATTTCTCCCCAACCGTTGGACTTCGGACATTCGTATACAGCATATATAAGGTTAAATTGGTGTAGGTTAACCAAAACCACATTATCCTGAAGTATTTTACAGTGTGGTTTAGGCGTCATAGATCTACTATTGACCAGATGTTTTGTATTCGACTGATAATGGAGAAAAAATGAGAGTATAAGGGTACAGTGCATCAGTTATTCATAGATTTCAAAAAGGCATATGACTCGGTTAAGAGAGAAGTTTTATATGATATTCTTATTGAATTTGGTATTCCCAAGAAACTAGTTCGATTAAATAAAATGTGTCTCAGTGAAACGTATAGCAGAGTTCGTATAGGTCAGTCTCTGTCAGATGCGTTTCCAATTCACTGCGGGCTAAAGCAAGGAGATGCACTATCACCTTTACTTTTTAACTTTGCTTTAGAGTATGCCATTAGGAAAGTCCAGGATAACAGAGAGGGTTTAGAATTGAACGGGTTACATCAGCTGCTTGTCTATGCGGATGACGTGAATATGTTAGGAGAAAATCCACAAACGATTAGAGAAAACACGGGAATTTTACTTCAAGCAAGTAAGGAGATAAGTTTGGAAGTAAATTTCGAAAAGACAAAGTATATGATTATGTCTCGTGACCAGAATATTGTACGAAATGGAAATATAAAAATTGGAAATTTATCTTTTGAAGAGGTGGAGAAGTTAAAATATCTTGGAGGAACAGTAACAAATATAAATGATACTCGGGAAGAAATTAAACACGGAATAAATATGGAAAATGCCTGTTATTATTCGGTTGAGAAACATTTATCATCCAGTCTGCTATCGAAAAATCTGAAAGTTAGAATTTATAAAACAGTTATATTACCGGTTGTCATTTATGGTTCTGAAACTTGGACTCTCACTTTGAGAGAGGAACATAGGTTAAGGGTGTTTCAGAATAAGGTGCTTAGGAAAATATTTGGGGCTAAGAGGAATGAAGTTACAGGAGAATGGAGAAAGTTACACAACACAGAACTGCACGCATTGTATTCTTCACCTGACATAATTAGGAACATTAAATCCAGAAGTTTGAGATGGGCAGGGCATGTAGCACGTATGGGCGAATCCAGAAACGGGTATAAAGTGTTAGTTGGGAGGCCGGAGGGAAAAAGACCTTTAGGGAGGCCGAGACGTAGATGGGAAGATAATATTAAAATGGATTTGAGGGAGGTGGGATATGATGATAGAGAATGGATTAATCTTGCTCAGGATAGGGACCAATGGCGGGCTTATGTGAGGACGGCAATGAATCTCCGGTTCCTTAAAAGCCAGTAAGTAGGTATTTTACATTCCTCCTGAGACACCCTGTATGCTATACCCTTTATCATTTACTACTTTTATAATTGCCGTGTCTTCAAAGGTAGTTGTAATTACAAAGCTAGGATGAGCTAGCAACAAGAAAGGAGTAAGGACAATATTGCTCATTATGCATAAAGGAGGTAATCAGAAACGTTGAGAAATTGCTGTTAAATTCACACGCGCAGATTTCCCTTTGCCGCAAGAGTTATTTCGCAGTGTAGTATGCCACGCCATGTGTACCTGCTACCTCTCACATGCGAATGTAAAGTAATTTGGACCGCTACACACGTGTGTACATGTTGCTTTTGAAGTGACATACAAGAGACACACTGGAGCAATAACGACGTTACTGTACTGTATTAAATTATCATAGTGCGCCGTGAATTGAGAGTGGAAGAAGAGCGCACCATTTTCGTTACGTGTCAGGGTAAAAGGAAGTCTTCTTTCGTAAATAGCTCAAATGGAAATGCACTTGTCATATTCAAGAGCTTTATGAACACCAAGACGTGGTATATTTTGTTGTTTACAATAACGAACAGGTCTAATTCAATTTATTTATTTATCGATTTATTTATTTTATCGATTTATTAATTTTATTGATATATTTATTTATTTATTTTATTGACTGATTTATTTATTTCATGCTAGACCATGCCGAAATGTAGTAATTATACACCTGGTAGCAATCATTTAATGCACCTCATTAAAGTACACCTATTCATTAAAGTTCAGATTTTCGATTATTCTCGGATATGCAATCGAAAGGCAACGAGGGAAACGTCACGGAGGCTGGAAATCCAATACTGTCGCAGAAGGTTATGTTCTGTAACTATAATAATTAGCGTTAATTGTAAATAATATTCAAATAAATTCAATTTGTCATCTCGTTTTTCAATTCTAAATCAATTTCCTGGTTATATCAAAATTAGTTCATGTTATTCTCTACATTACATCAAGGTCAATGACATTATTGTTCCTCGGAAAAAATCAATACTTTCGCGTCTGCGCACATCTCACAAGCTATGCACAAGGTCACTTCCGATATTCAGTCAGATACAAATAAAATGAATACTTCTGAATAATTTCAAGTTAGAAATATGGTCGAGCAAAAAAAGACGTATGAAACTTGCCTATAATGGTAATTTAGACTCTCGTATGAAAATTACGAAACTCGCTTGCGCTCGTTTCATAAACAAAGATACTTGCGTCTTAATTACTATCATTATAGGCTCGTTGCATAATGTACTATTATTGATTTATTTATGTTATTATTTATTTATTGATTTATTTATTTATTTATTTATGTATTTACTTATTGATCTATTTATTTTATTTATTTATTTCATTGATTTATTTCTTTTATTGATTTATTTATTTCTTGATTTATTTAATTTATTGATTTATTTATTTTATTAATATTTTTATTGGTTTATTTATTTTATTGATTGATTGATTTATTTATTTCTTGATTTATTTATTTTATTGATTGATTTATTTATCGATTTATTTATTTATTTCATTTATTTATTTATTTATTTAATGTACTGATTTATTTATTTTACTGATTGATTGATTGAGTGATTTAATTTATTTATTTATTTGTTGATTATTTATTTATTTATTTATTTATTTATTTATTTATTTATTTATTTATTTATTTATTTATTTATTTATTTATTTATTCATTCTGGTAGAGTTAAGATGAGACCTTCTCTTCCATACTACCAGAAGAGAAATACACAATGAAACAATGACAAAAATAGTACCTAATATTATTAGTCATACTTAAATATAAAAATCATATTCATGCACATTAACAAGCTTAATAGGCTATAATGAAATATTAATTAAACAGGGTGCATAATTGATTTACAATTCATATCCTAATTCTAATTTATGATAGGCCTAAATGACAATTTATGCAAACACACAGAATAACCTATAAAAATCGTCTAACATTACAAACTCAATTGCATGTAAAAGTATGTACAGTCAAACTTCTCCTTACGGACACCCCCAAGAAACGGATATTCCTCATATACGGACAGATTCTTATGTCCCAACTGAAATAATACAGAAATAATTATGAATTTAACTCTCGTTTACGGACACTCTCAGACACTTACACGGACAGCTGTTTCACAGTCCTAAAGCTTGCTTTACCTCCTGACTGCGGACAGAACTTGGATTTCAAGACCTAATGTGTTACACAAATGAAAAATTTAGTGCAGAAATGTTTTAATATGAAAGAAGACAATAAGGGTCTCGTAGGCTACCACTAGCCCAGCCGGCTACCCCTTTTTAGCTGGAAGGGGATGGATAAACAAAGTCATAAAATTTAACCTTTTCGATGAGTCCAAGGTTTCCGTGATTGTGACATTGTATTCGACATATGATAGGGTTAGTAGGATTATTCTCTTCACTTCAATCAGAGACATGGCACCTGAACGTAAAGGTTAAGTTGAAAACTGTAAATTACAGTACTGCATAACTGTAGACCTAGAATACAATTGCATGGCACAGTACTGTATTTTCCTTTTTCGGTCTTATCTACTGTAGTTCAAAGTTGCAAAGAATTTACTGTAGTACAGTAGACTGTACTTATAATTGAACTACAGTAATACATTTCATTTAAAGCGTGAAGGGATACATAATGTATTATAAATTTACCTTTAGATTGGGGAGCCCCCAATAAAAGACACCTCCCAGATGATATTAATTTTTATTGGGTTATTTTACGACGCTGTATCAACATCTAGGTTATTTAGCGTCTGAATGAAATGAAGGTGATAATGCCGGTGAAATGATTCCGGGATCCAGCACCGAAAGTTACCCAGCATTTGCTCGTATTGGGGTATATGATTATGTCTAGTGACCAGAATATTGTACGAAATGGAAATATAAAAATTGGAGATTTGTCCTTCGAAAAGGTAGAAAAATTCAAATATCTTGGAGCAACAGTGACACTCGGGACGAAATTAAACGCATAATAAATATGGGAAATGCCTGTTATTATTCGGTTGAGAAGCTTTTGTCATCTAGTCTGCTGTCCAAAGATCTGAAAGTTAGAATATATAAAAGTTACATTACTGGTTGTTCTGTATGGTTGTGAGAGGAACAGAGATTAAGGATGTTTGAGAATAAGGTTCTTAGGAAAATATTTGGGGCTAAGAGGGATGAAGTTACAGGAGAATGGAGAAAGTTACACAGCACAGAACTGCACGCATTGTATTCTTCACCTGACATAATTAGAAACATAAAATCCAGACGTTTGAGATGGGCAGGGCATGTAGCACGTATGGGCGAATCCAGAAATGCATATAGAGTGTTAGTTGGGAGCCCGGAGGGAAAAAGACCTTTGGGGAGGCCGAGACGTAGATGGGAGGATAATATTAAAAAGGATTTGAGGGAGGTGGGATATGATGATAGAGACTGGATTAATCTTGCACAGGATAGGGACCGATGACGGGCTTATGTGAGGGCGGCAATGAACCTGCGGGTTCCCTAAAAGCCAGTAAGTAAGTATGATTATTATTATTATTATTATTATTATTATTATTATTATTATTATTATTACTATTATTAGATATAGACAGACGAGCGGGCGAGCGGACAGACAGATACACAGATAAGATAGGACAGGAAAAATAAATAGGCTAGATTAGATAGGACAGGATATAACAGATAGGACGGGATTGTACGTCCCGTAGATTATGAAGGCAATCCGACTATTTAATATTATGTACCGTTTCATCCCCTTACCAACTTAAACGTAAAGAAGTGCAAGACTCCTCGGTAAAGAGCTCTGCACACGCAAGAACCTCGTTAAAGAAAGAAGAACACGCTCTATTCTAGCTTCCGTGCAAGCATGTAACTCGGATCGGCTGAATTAGTAGCCAACCACGCTGTTAGGTACAACAGGATACTGCACTACAAGTAAATAATAGATTACGTTTTGTCAAATTATGGTCATTATTTAATTTTCCAAGTAACTAATGTAAACGTTGGTTAATTATCTGCCAAGTAACTCGTCTGGCAATTCAACGATCTGATTGGTTTACTAACTACCCAAGTAACCAATTAACTCTCTAATCAGGCACCGATCCAATCACCCAATCAACTACGTCTATACAGCTCTGTAACTGCATAATCAATTAATGTCTCGTCTGATTAACTAGTTTGCTCTAAACTATTAGAACTCACTAACACATTAACTAACTAAATGACAAGTAACTAATAAAATAGCTTATATTTCAACACAAAAGAGCGAAATACCACTAAGATACGGGTCTATAACTTTTGTCAATTGAATAAAAATATGTAAATTTATTTAATAGCAGAAATGTGACTAATTGGTGACAAGTTAATAAAATGTAAAACTCAAGTAATAACATGAAGTTCACAGTTATCGGAATAATGGTCAGTAATTAATTTTTATTCAGGAACACTCATTTTTCAGGTTTGGTGTGGAAGAGAAGGCCTGATGGCCTTAACTCCACCAGATCAAATAAATAAATATGTTAAATATGTTAAAATATTATGAATAAAATTCAGAAATTACTTGTCTAATCTGATAATTACACGTTTACAAGTTTGCTAAAAAGTTGACTTGTATATCTGTTGTTTGGTTATAAAGAAAATGACAGCTTTTCTACAATTTCGTTAGGAATAGAGATACAGAAACATAAGGGATTTCAGTCCCAGTAATGAAAGAAGAAACTGAAATTTGAAAGAGAAAGTGTGAACTTCTTGACAGAGATTAAGGGTGTTTGACAATAAGGTTCTTAGGAAAATATTTGGGGCTAAGGGGGATGAAGTTACAGGAGAATGGAGAAAGTTACACAACACAGAACTGCACGCACTGTATTCTTCACCTGACATAATTAGGAACACTAAATTCAGACGTTTGAGATGGGCAGGGCATGTAGCACGTATGGGCGAATCCAGAAATGCATATAGAGTGTTAGTTGGGAGGCCGGAGGGAAAAAGATCTTTAGGGAGACCGAGACGTAGATGGGAAGATAATATTGAAATGGATTTGAGGGAGGTGCGATATGATGATAGAGAATGGATTAATCTTGCGCAGGATAGGGACCAATGGCGGGCTTATGTGAGGGCGGCAATGAACCCCGGGTTCCTTAAAAGCCAGCAAGTAAGTAAGTTTAGATTAAATAGAAGCTGAGGAAAGGTTCGTTTTGTATGGAAAACTAAACTTGCAGAAAATAAACGTGAAAATAATAATTATAATTTATGGTTTATTTAACCTGGCAGAGTTTAGGCTATACGGCCTTCTCTAACACTCAACCAGGAGTAAAACTGCGATACATATAGTCATATGTAATACGTAGAAGAGGAGAAGGAGCATCTTCTGCGGATCTGTGGAAAAAGAACTAAGGAAGAGACTAGTGAAGTGCTTTGTGTGAAGTGTGGCATTGCATGAGGCGGAAACATGGACATTACCACGAAGTAAAGAGAAAGAATAAAGCATTTAAATTGTGGATATGGAGAAGAATGGAACGTGTGAAGTGGACAGGCAGAAGAAGAAATGAAGCTGTGTTGGAAAGAGCAAATGAAAAAAGAACGATGCTGAAGATGATCAGGAAGAGGAAAAGAAACTGGTTGGGTCACTGATTGAGAAGAAACTGCCTACTGAAGGGTGCTGTTATATGAGTAGCATTTACATTTTAAATAAAGAATTACGATAACACAGACATTTCTGTAGCCTGGAATCACTTGACTGTAGTTTTGAAGTTATTATTTTAAAATTAGTTACACCCGTTCTGACCGTTGACAATGCCATTCTACTAATCCGCAGATGTGTAATCATCGGATGATAGCAGACAGACATGCTAGCTGCATATTGCCATGTAGTTCATTTAATCCTTCCGTCATTTTGGTATCGGTTTCATATGTGGAATATCGATCGTTGAGTTATTGAAAGCGAATCAAGGGCACTGGACCAGACGGGAGAGGGTCTCTAGATTGGGAGATTTTAAAGAGTAGTTGCTATAAAAACCCTGTTAAAACTGGATACACACACACGGCAACCTGTAGCAGGCTATCTCGTCAAATAATTGAAAGCATTAATAAAAGCTGAGAGAGGAAATTAAAAAAAAAAACATAATGCCATCATTAGCATCATTATGGTAAGTAGGAAGAGCAGTTAAGTAATGAAGGAGACAGTACTTGGTTAGTACGTCATACCAACGATTATGGTCTGTCCAAAACAACTTCCGACCTGACAAATGGCGCCTTTAGCATGTTACCATAGCAACCATTCAAATCAACCAATCACAAGAGACGCGTAACCATGGTAACGGGACGGTGTTGCCTTGTCTATGTTTACAAGTTGCATGTGAATACCAGGGCCTAGTGGTAAATACAGTGGCTGGAATGACTGAGTTGGCTGGTTAACGCTTGCTTTGTGCGAATTAAAAATATTATTTAGTTGTATTATTGTTTTAGTGTATCGATAATTATTATGTTTAAATTATATTAAACTATTATCTTCGTTGTCATTGGTGGAGTGTGTGTTTTCTAGTTTCTGCTAGAGTTTTCAAATAGATGACTTGTGCAATGTCGGAAGGAAGGACAGGCAGGCGGAGAATAAAGAATATTGGACAAGGTGTCCCGTTAAAGAGTCAAACGCGTGAGATGGTGTGTTATGTAAGAGATTATTTTGACAGGAGAAAAGATAATGTCAGGCCTCTTTTACCTTTGGCGCAAGTCGTAATGAGAACTGTTACTTATGTTAAAATTAATAAGAGCACTGTTACCAATATTTGAAAAGAAAAAGACCGTGCAGATTTTTAATTATAAATATTTTTACAGTTTACAATTTTTTCAACGCCTTTCTAACAATATTACATTGAAGAATACCGACACTCATAAAAGTAGAGGCTTCGTATTAAATTAAAACTCTTTTTACAGTTTACAGTCCTTTCAACGCTTTTCTAACGGTATTAACTACTACTTACTACTATTACTACTTACTACTACTACTACTTACTACTACTACTACTACTACTACTTACTACTACTACTACTACTACTACTACTACTACTACTTACTACTACTACTACTACTACTTACTACTACTACTACTACTACTACTACTACTACTACTTATTATTATTATTATTATTATTATTATTATTATTATTATTATTATTATTATTATTATTATTATTATTATAGGCTAATAAAAATAATAATGTAAACAAATTTTAATGCCTAGTGTTCAACAAATTGGTTAGAAATGTATGTGTTCATGTCAGCCGTTCATTACTGCACTCTATCGGCAGCGCTGTCGCTTACACGAAAGATGGGCAACATGACAACATTGCTCCCCCTTCTCAAGTCGGAAGTAGTTTTGGTCAAGGTATAGTCAGATTCCAAGTCTTTGTCAATTGACACTTCATTATTCTATTTTGCTTAAGATGGAAATCCGTGTATTGGAAGCCACCCTGCCTAAAACAGTCGTGTCCATCAGTGAGTTGTGATAAAAACGTGAGTCGCGAGCATCGAGCACTGCAAGACGCAATGTTTGCTCCCTCAACCCGTTCCACTACTCTCTGCATGATAGTGGAACGATGGCATCAGAGCGCTTGTACAGGGACATCATTTTATTTTTACTTCAATTTTTATAGTACCTGAGTTTTTGAATGTACTCCACTCCTACCTCTTCTACTAATTAAGTTCAACCGTCCTCCACACAGAACCAAGGCCGCATATATAGTCATAGTAGCCTTACGGTCATAGTAAACAGTACGCTCCAAAAATATGGTCGCGTTTTCCAGTGACGAAAGAGCTTTCAATATTGCATCATTTTCCATTTGCCTACGTCGCATCCCGGTTTCCCCCGCCTCCTTCTATTCGCTTCTCTGTAAAGGCTAGTGGCTGGGCTATCTTAGCTCTTTTCTGGGAACATTAATTTCTGTTAGGAATTGGACGTCTGTAATATTATACCCATACAATTGTTTAAAATAAGTTAAATAAAAGGGCCTCGTTAAGTAATTAACTGTCACGTGATTTCCTCCCTCTTTCTACGATGCTGCGACATAACCACTTGGACGGACAGTAGATAGCATGTCTGAGTAATTTTATCTTTTCGGATCGGGCAGAAGTGAAGATTGAATTTACAATACGTAAGGTGTCCTTTATAGAGTAGGTATAGAATTATTTCAACATGAGTTACTCGTACGAAGGACGAAACTGGTAATTGGAATTAGGTACAATAGTCTATAGTGCGATAATATGCACATTAGAACTGAAGCCTGTATCGAAATGAACAGCCACCATTTTCACAAATGTGTTTAAATATCCATATTATGATTATTTTTCAATTTAACTTCATTCTCTATATTGTACGCTAATGTGCTGTAACAGTACAATATACATTGCATAATTAATACGTCCGAATGGATAGCTCAGTTCGTGAGTAAAAACACTAAGTGTTAATACAGTACTGTATTTTGATTAAACAAAAACCTAATGAAAATTATCAAACTCAAAATTGCGATATTTCCTAGTTTACATAAATGGATGAACTACTTTTCTTCCCTCCTATACCTAGTAGTAAAGTGATTTGTATTTTACGCCAATACCATCGAACTCCAGTCTTGCAAGGGGGAACAAGCGGTGTTTCCGGTTCTAGACCTTTAGTCCAAAGATATAGCCAGGTTAATATTAAAAATGTTAGTAAAACTAAAATGATGTCCCTGTAGTAGTACAAAGGTTTTATCTTTACATGATATCAAGGTTACTGTCTGGAGTGGTTTTACGTCACATTTCATAATAGGACCGTATTTCTATGAAGAAATTGAAAATGGACAAACAAAAACAGTGACGGTAACCGGGCAGCGATATTTTCTAATGTTGCAAGAGTTTGCAATACCAGCGTTACAGAATCATGAAATCGAAAACATTGTTTTCACGCAAGACGGCGCTCCACCTCACATACACAATAATGTAAAAACACTACTGCGCAACACATTTGGTGATCCTGTAATTATAAGGCATTTTCCAAACAGTTGGCCTTCTAGGTCACCAGACATAAATCCAGCTTACTACTGGTCATGGGGTTATCTAAAAGGAAAGGTATTTCTTAGACCTACTACACATGAGGAACTGAAATAGTCAATATCGGAAGTCATTGAAAACATCCCTAGGAATGTGCTTACTATTGTCGTTTATAACAATGAAGAAAGGCTATTTCTTACTGAACAACAAGGTGGTGGTCATATTTAATTTTTTGGTGTTTTAACGAAATCCCATAAATATCGGCAGTCATTGAAACTATACCGAGGAACATGCTTACTATATGTATGTATGTATGTATGTATGTATGTATGTATGTATGTATGTATGTATGTATGTATGTATGTATGTATGTATGTATGTATAATAATAATACATATAAGGAGCACTCGAAAGAGTATTAAGTATGACTTTTATATATGTTGATCTTGTCACTGTCAGATTAGTCACTGTAGTCTGTTATGGATTTTGTTCTTTTTCCACACATTATAATGTGATAGCGTTCGCACTTTCGGTCGCACAGTGAGCAAATGCAGTCGTCGTCTGGATGGTGGAATCTTTGCGTCCTACATATCTTGTGGTGGAAGCCGTGGATAGCGAGTCTGGTTACCACGTGTCTTTGGTCCTGGCACGTCTCTGTCCACTTCCGGTCCGTCATTGCGGTTGTACAATAGAAGTCCGGGTCGATGTCTTCTTGCTTCCTACGCCGTGTCTCCAGGTGTGCTTGATATGGGCCTGTTGATGGTAGCATTAGTTCCAGCCTGAGGTCCTCTATGAAGAAACTCTCTTTGGCCAGCACGTAGACGATCCTGGTAGGGGACTGCTTTCCTACTCCTAGGACTCTCTTCAGGAACCTTGCCTTCACATTTTCTAACTTTGCAAGGTCGTTGTTCGTCAGTTTCTCCCATATTAATTCTATTCCATAGGAGGCAATCGGTGTTATGACTGCATGAAATAATGACATAGCTGTGGTCAGGGAGAGTTTCCCATGTATGTACGTATGTATGTATGTATGTATGTACCTTCCTAGGACTCGCGTTACGGAATGCGCACTGGTTCGATTCCTCATGGGGAAGAAATTTTCTCATGAAATTTCGGCCAGTGTATGGGACCGGTGACCACCCAGTATCGTGATGCACTTGGGGAGCTACGATAGATAGCGAAATCCGGTTGCGAATGTCAGCTATAACGGCTCCCCCAGCCGTTATACCACACGATACCTCCATTCTGGTTATATGATCGTTCACCTCTGCTTCGACATGTGGGCGTGAGGCCAGCAGCCGGCTGGTCGGTCTAGGCCTTCCACGGGCTGTAGCGCCACGGATTATTATTATTATTATTATTATTATTATTATTATTATTATTATTATTATTATTATTATTATTATTATTATATTTACACTGCAAGTGGGCAAGCACCCGGTGGCAGTGGTATACACAATATAAACAATAGGCCTACACAATAAAGTTACAATACAGAATACAACTATACAATACACAATACGTGTTAATTATGTAAGCATGTGCGGCTTACAGCTGTTTCGGTGCTACTTGACACCATCCTCAGAGCCTTCTGTGTCTCGGCGTCAAGTAGCACCGAAACAGCTGTAAGCCGCACTTGCTTACATAATTAACACGAGTAAGATCGCCATTTAATCAATTAATTAATAATAATAATAATAATAATAATAATAATAATAATAATAATACATATAATAATTAATAAGTGAACCTAATTTTAAAATACAACCTACATATGTATAGGCCCTACATAAGTTTCACATTGGTACTGACAATAGTCTTCCACTTTACTCTCATCTCACTCACTGTAGTGGCACTATGACGAATTTCACTGACACTTTAGAACACATACCGTTTATAGCGTAGAAGAAAGACTATTTCTTATTGAACAACACTGTGATGGTCATATTTAATTTTTTTTATCATCGACCATGTCGAAATGTAGTAATTATACACCTGGAAGTAGCCCTTTAATGCACCTCATTAAAGTACACCTATTCATTATAATTCAGTTATTCAGCCAATGAGAAATTACCATTGTATCATTATAAAACCGCAAATATCGATTATTCTCGGATATACAATCGAAAGACAATTAGCGAGAAGTCACGGAGGCTGGAAATCCAATACTGTCGCAGAAGGTTATGTTCTGTTACTATAATAATTAGCGTTAATTGTAAATAATATTCAAATAAATCCAATTTGTCATCTCCTTTTTCAATTCTAAATCAATTTCCATGTTATATCAAGATTATTGTTAATTTTACTCTCTAGATTATATCAAGGCCAATGACATTTGCTTCTAGGAAAAAATCAATACTTTCGCGTCTGCGCACATCTCACAATTCAGGTCAGTTCCGTTCCTCACTTACATAACCATAACATGAATACTTATGAATAATTTCAAGTTAGAAATATGGTCGAGCATAAAAAGTCGTATGAAACTTGCCTATAATGGTAATTAAGACGCTCGTATGAAAATTATGAAACTCGCTTGCGCTCGTTTCATAAACAAACATACTCGCGTCTTAATTACTACCATTATAGGCTCGTTGCATAATGTACTATTTCGTGTTTTAATAAAATTCCATTTCTTTACGAACAAATTGCATTTTTATTTTTGTGGAATCTAAACATTTGACGAACTTATTACAATTTAAAAATGGGAATTTACTTCTGAATAACCTTATATTACAAGAAACGTTCCTATCTACTTCACTGTTCACAAAATTACTGCATTTGTCTTTTGTTTCTCAACTAACAATATTAGCTACGTTTTTTGATGCTGCAAAATCAATCCTACGAATCCAAAGCCAGGTGAGGTCTACGACAACACCCGATAGCTATACTTTGGGAGGATTCCAATCTACAACGGTCTCTTTCCTATAGGTATAAAACTTTGTGCTAAACTCTGGATTTAAGATATTTAATTTTACAGAAAATTTCAGACAAAGGCACAAGATTAAAGGAAAGTGAAGAGAGGGCAATGCGCTCGCTCACAGGAGGGTACATTTCAGAGTAAATGCTTGTAAGCCTGTTCTTATTCCTTATTTCGAGCCCTCTCATCTCCTCTCCAGCCAGTTGTCTCCCTCTCAAGCTCGGCGGCGTCGTTTAATGTTATGGAGATTGGATACCGTCCGGGCAGCTGCCAACTCTTATACTGCAGGACTCTGTAATTATCATCAACCATCCTCTACTGGAGGATACGAAACCGCAGCAACTTCCACCTGATTCACAAGATTACGTCATACACTGCGAGCAACGTTAGCTTAGCTGTCTGTTGACAGTAGAGAATTCGAATCCCTTGCGGATAACGAGGAAGTACTCGAATACTTTGCGGAATCATTTGTAGAGGCAACTAATTTCCTTGCTCACTTACTTACAAATGACTTGTAGAGAACCAGGAGGTTCATTGCCGTTCTCACATAAGCCCGCTATCCCGAGCAAGATTAATACAATCCCTACAATAATAAGTAATAACCCACCTCCCTCAAATCCATTTTAACTACAGTCAATGCTCCAACAACTCTGTACACAAAGCAAAACCGCACAAAAACACAGCTGATGACAAACAGACAAAAAATCCCCATCTCAATTGACGGAACAACGCTACCATATGCAACGGAATACACATAACTAGGCCAACTAATTTCCTTTAAAGACAAGACTGGAAAAGAAATAATAAGAAGAATATCCTTAGCTTGGAAATCCTTCTGGTCCCTCCAGTTCATACCCCTGGACAAGACAATCAACAGAAGACTCAAATTCGAAGTACTAGAAACCTGCGTCTACCAACACTGCTATATGGATGCCAAACATGGTCGACAACAAACAGACAGATGAATGCGCTAGAAATATGCCAAAGGAAAATGGAACGAAAGATATTGGGAATAACTATGAGAGACAGAATTTCCAATGAGTCGCTGTCCCAAATGGCATCAACAACAAACGTCACACAAAGAGCAAACAAATTGAAGTGGAAGTGGGGAGGCCACATCGCGCGGACGAAAGACGAAAGATGGACATACAGAGCCACCATGTGGGACCCGCGCACAGGAGACCGGCACAGAGGCAGACCAAGGAAGAGGTGGGCAGACTTCTACACAACACAAGCAGGCCAGCAATGGTCCAGAATAGCAAGAAGCAGGGGAACATGGAGAACAATTGGAAGTCGACTACAAACGAAGACAGTGCCAGCCACAAACAACATCCCAAGTTGACTCAGTGATAGTGCATTCAATATAATAAAAGTGTTAGTGAAATCAAATTAATCAAAGTGACAGCGAAATCAACTCCAACCAGACAAAGAAACACTAGACACAACCTGACGCGGAGTAGCTCACCGCGTTAGTGAAACAGAGCTACCCTCTAGCAGGAGGCCTTTGCCCTTCAAGGGACACATTAGGCTATTATTATTATTATTATTATTATTATTATTATTATTATTATTATTATTATTATTATTATCATCATCATCTACGTCTCAGCCTGTCCAAAGGTCTTCTTCCCTCAGGTCTTCCAACTAACACTCTATATGCATTTCTGGATTGACCCAGACGTACTACATGCCTTATCCATTTCCTTGTCTGGATTTAAAGTTTCTAATTATGTCAGGTGAAGAATGCAATAGAATAGAATAGGAGTGCAATAGAATAGAATAGGAATACAATAGAATAGAATAGGAGTGCAATAGAATAGAATAGGAATGCAATAGAATAGAATAGGAATGCAATAGAATAGAATAGGAGTGCAATAGAATAGAATAGGAATGCAATAGAATAGAATAGGAGTGCAATAGAATAGAATAGGAATGCAATAGAATAGAATAGGAGTGCAATAGAATAGAATAGGAGTGCAATAGAATAGAATAGAATAGGAATGCAATAGAATAGAGTAGGAGTACAATAGAATAGAATCGAATAGGAATGCAATAGAATAGAACAGAATAGGAGTACAATAGAATAGAATAGGAGTACAATAGAAGAGAATAGAATAGGAATGCAATAGAATAGAATAGGAATGCAATAGAATAGAATAGGAGTACAATAGAATAGAATAGGAGTACAATAGAATAGAATAGGAGTACAATAGAATAGAATAGGAGTACAATAGAATAGAATAGGAGTACAATAGAATAGAATCGGAATAGAATAGAAGTACAATAGAATAGAATAGGAATACAATAGAATAGAATAGGAGTACAATAGAATAGAACAGAATAGGAGTGCAATAGAATAGAACAGAATAGGTGTGCAATAGAATAGAATAGGAATACAATAGAATAGAATAGGAGTACAATAGAATAGAATATGAGTACAATAGAATAGAATAGGAATACAATAGAATAGAACAGAATAGGAATGCAATAGAATAGAATAGGAGTACAATAGAATAGAATAGGAGTACAATAGAATAGAATAGGAGTACAATAGAATAGAATAGAGTCTAAAGAATCTATAATAGATTTAACTATGCCTAAATAATTTTCGATCTTGTAGAAATGATATCGGCCCTAGAGGTTCTCAAGCTCCGTAAACACCCACCCAACGTTCTGACCAGAGAGCTTGTAGCTATTTTCAAAACTACAGTGCTACTCAATCGCGAAGTTGCGCATTCTGCCCACACAGTGACATACCCCTGCGCATGAACTGACCTTACAGCTGTCTTCTGCAAATATTTTCCACGACAATCGATTTCAGACTACTGGGCACAAACATAATATATAATATGTGATTCCGCCTCGCAGTGATTACTAGGCCTACTGCTGTCAATTTCATTATTCTATACTGAGTGTTCAGTTCAAAGTGTGTCATGGCTCGCTGTATGCCGTCATGTGGCTAGTCGATGAGCCTAGACAATTCAATCTTCCTACACTTCCGCAGAGGTGTATAACCCGTGAGGCAGAGAAGTTGCCTAGCAAGTACGGCGTTCATTGTGAAGAGGACGATGTGGAGAGGGTTAAGACGATTACTTACGTATTTGTTGACATTAACTTCGACGGTCAACATGGACACGGAGTATTTGATTTGTGTTGTGGAATGTTACCGTACGCAACCGATGATAACAAATACCCTGCGTACGACTTGCCGGCGCAAAACACAGTTCGAAAGAGGTTATGGTAGCACACAGACCGTACAGACCGCCATCTGTTGCTACGACGTTCAAGTTATACCGTACACGTTCTCAAGTTCAGATTGAAGAACGCCTTAAATAATAGGCAACTTCTCTAACATATAAGCTGAAACTCGCTTCAAATCGGTGACTCAACAACAGTGACGTCATGACACACTTTGAAATGAACACCCAGTATAATGCTGCATTATACCATAATTTCTGGAGGTGTTAAGCAAGCTGTATGCGCCTTTGGTGAAGTAAAATATCTCACCAATAATTGAACGGTGAAATTGCAAAACGACTTAAGTCCCTAGAAATAGTTTTAAGAAAATTAAAGAGAATTTCCTTTTAGCCTCGCTGAATCATATATTGTTACAATATAATATTTTTATATGTAAGATAAATAGTTTTATTATAAAAATTCATACTTTTGTATGCTTCTTCAGGTCGTAAAAAATTTAATTATCTTCAGGACTTAAGTTCTTCTGCAAATTAACTTCAATCCTGCGTTATAATTATTAGGTTACTAACATATAAACATGTCTAACTAAATGTATTTATACCAGAATCATAAAATAACCTTATCGCAAATGTTCAACAACATTGTTTTGAACAATTTGTTAATCACAAGAGCACAGACAACTCTTAGGAGTGTTATAACGAGACCACAGCTTAGTTTCATCTTTCAATTCTTTGTTGTCTCCCATGCTATAATGTTTTCGTAAAATGTATGCACATCTTTTTCATCACGAATGTACTTAAGCATTTTACGAATATCTTGAATTTTGGTTTAATTGATGGGGGATAAACCACTGTGTTGGAAAGTGTGGAGAAAGAATGATGCTGAAAATGATCAAGAAATAGAAAGGGAATTGGTTGTGTCACTGGCTGAATAGAACTGCCTACTGAAGGATGCACTGGAAGGAATGGTAAATGTGAGATAAGTTCGGAAAGAAATACCAATGACAACAGACAAAAAGCAATTTGTCAGCTGAGTGTATGATTAGAATTACATACAGACGTGGACAGATTATTAGCAAAATTGAAGATTTTTATTATATATTTTTACAAAATATGATTCTTCAATTCAGACTGCACTTCACATTTTTGCGTATTTCCAAATTATTAGCAAAATTGAAGATTTGCATTGGATATTTTCAGAAAATTTGACTCTTCAATTTGGACTACGGTTCACATTTTGGATATTTCCAAATAATGAGCAAAACTGAAGATTTTTATTTCATATTTTGTCAAAATTTGACTCTTCAATTTAGACTGCAGTTGACACTTTTGCATATTTACAAATTTTTAGCAAAATTAAAGATTGTTATTATATATTCTTACAAAAAATGGCTCTTCAATTTAAACTACAGTCGACATTTTTGCATTTTTCTGTCAACTATAATGATAGAAATATGAAAAATTGTCAATTGTAGTGTAAATTGAAAAGTCAAATTTTGTAAACAGAATTATCATAAAAATCGTCAATAATGTTAATAATTTGTCCACGTCTGTATTATGTAAGTTTCTTCAGCACTTGACAGGAAAAACAACTTAAGTCCAGGACTAAAAGTCGTTTTATCCTTTAACCAAATATTCTCCTGCTAATAAAAACTATACAAAAGTCGTGGATTAAAGTCATTCTGCTACTAAACGATGCCTCTTGCACACAGCAACACAATCATGCTCTCAACTCAAAAATTCCAAAAATGTGGACTTCAGTCGTTTTGCAAATTCACCGTTCAATTATGTCCTCAAAGCTCATATTAACTGAAATGGGAAAAACTGAATCCGCTGAAACGATATTTTTGCTTTCGGCAGCTTAAACAAATAAATAAAATGGTTTCATTCGAAAACTGAACACATTTTAACTCGACTGACAGATCGGGAACACAAAGGTAACAATCATAGCAATACCTATATTTAAAGGATTGTCGAGTTACTCTAAAATTATGTATGATATTAATCCAGGATGGAAAAAGTCACAGGGGATTCAGAGAATCCCGAAGGGTCGTGAAACGTTTTGTGCTCGGTAGAGTTGGATGAGCCAGGATAACAGAGAGGGTTTGAAATTGAACGGGTTACATCAGCTGCTTGCCTATGCGGATGACGTGAATATGTTAGGAGAAAATCCACAAACATTAGAGAAAACACGGGAATTTTACTTGAAGCAAGTAAAGAGATAGGTTTGGAAGTAAATCCCGAAAAGACAAAGTATATGATTATGTCTCGTGACCAGAACATAGTATGAAATGGAAATATAAAAATTGGAAATTTATTTTTTGAAGAGGTGGAGAAGTTCAAACATCTTGGAGGATCAGTAACAAATATAGGCCTAAATGACACTAGGGAGAAAATTAAACACAGAATAAATATTGAAAATGCGTGTTATTAGTCGGTTGAGAAGCTTTTGACATCCAGTCTGCTCTCAAAAAATCTGAAAGTTAGAATTTATAAAACAGTTATATTACCGGTTATTCTGTATGGTTGTGAAGCTTGGACTCTCACTTCGAGAGAGGAATATAGGTTAAGGGTGTTTGAGAATAAGGTGCTTAGGAATTAGACTCGCATGACGTTATACGAGGGCATTGAATATTATACAAGAATTTCAAGTGCTCCAGGAAATTAGCTACATATGCTTTATAGTCGCTGACTCCACATTTGATAATATTGGATTTTAATTTGTATAGTTTTAGTATTTTAATGATTTCATTGACAACGCAATATATCTGAGATACCACACTAGGGATCTACTTAGCATGGCTAAGCACATTCATATTGTGACAGCGACGTGAGATTCGAACTCACGACCAGCGTCCCGCAAGAGAGCAGATCGCGCGGAGCACTGAGGGACGGCGCGCGGCGGAGAGAAGAGAGGGGAAAGGGCCTACGCGGCGAGGGAGTTTGCGCGCGCATCTGGTGCTGGCAGAGAGGAGAAGGATCTGGATTGTTCTCTGGAGTGTTATCTCTGGACACGCGTGGAACTTTCCAGGCTACGTCGCTGTGATTATAAAAGAAGAAACGCGAGCGAACTTCAGCAGTTTCAGTTGATTAGTCAGCCAGTCAGTAAGCCAGAGCAAGCAAGCCAGTCTTGTGTACCGGAGTTCGACTCGAGTGTGCGTCCGCAACTGTGTCAGCATCCGAAAGCCTGAGTTCGAGTGCAGTGGACCGCAGTTGGAGGGACCTGAGTTCGAGTGCAGTGGACCGCAGTTGGAGGGACCTGAGTTCGAGTACAGTGAACTGTCTCTGAAGGTCTGTGGTTCGAGATACTGTGAACTCGAGTGACTGAGCTAGAAGAACTGTGAACCGAGAACTGATAGTTCTGATTTGTAAATAGTGCTTTGTAAATATTAGTTAAGATTAACAGTTCATTGTTGTTCGTAATAGTCGAAGTAAATTGTCATTACCGTAAGTGGAGTGTTATAACGAATACTGTGTTGAGTGAAAATCCTATTGTTGACGAGAGCGTCTAAGGTGAATTGTAGAAAGGAATTACTGTTGGAAGAATAATATCCTATTGCTGAGTGGAAATACAATTTACAATATTGTTTTAAAATGAATTCGTTTTTAATTTTGACAGGACAATTAATGTTGATTAGATAACATAGTCACCATGTCATACTTTATTCTAGTCAAGGTAGTTTCAAATGTAAGCTTGTATTATAATTGATTTTAGATAATACTTAGGCTATATTTGTACCTGAAGATCCCCATTAGAGGCGAAAACGTTTGTATCAAGATTAAATAGGATGTAACACATCAATATATTTTCTCATATGTTTTTATTTCATATGTAATGCAATGCTTAAGCCATATTGACTGAATAATAATTAATCATATTTTGATATTTGTTATTAAAATATTTGAGGCTAAGAGGGATGAAGTTACAGGAGAATGGAGAAAGTTACACAACACAGAACTGCACGCATTGTATTCTTCACCTGACATAATCAGGAACACTAAATCCAGACGTTTGAGATGGGCAGGGCATGTAGCACGTATGAGCGAATCCAGAAATGCATATAGAGTCTTAATTGTGGGGCCGGAGGGAAAAAGACCTTTTGAGACTAGAGACGTAGATGGGAGGATAATATTAAAATGGATTTGAGGGAGGTAGGATAAGATGATAGAGACTGGATTAATCTTGCATATCAACAACTATAAATGACGGGCGTAATAACAACGTCGCCTAAATTTTACAACAGCAACATAGCTTTAATTAATGAACAGTTTATGAACGTTTCCAACCTTCTATTCAAAATAGCCGCCTTCAACATGAACCCCCTCCCCTCCTCCATATATACACAATATGTAGTGTGGCCACCACTTATCAGATTCAGTCTTTTTATTGCGGCTATTGGGAGACGTTGCTATATACAGGGACACCATTTTATTTTTACTAACATTTTAAATATTAACCTGTCTATACCTTTAGAGAACCGGAAACACCGCTTGCTCCCCCCTCCAAGATTAGAGTTCGATGATACTGGCGTAAAACACAAATCACTCTACTAGGTATAGGAAGGAAGAAAAGTAGTTCATCCATTTACGTAAACTAGGAAATGTCGCGATTTTAATATGAACATTTAAACACAATTTTGAAAATGGTGGCCGTTCATTTCGATACAGGCTTCAGTTCTTTTGTGCATATTATCGCACTATAGACTATTGCATCTAATTCCAATTGCCAGTTTCGTCCTTCGTACTAGTAACTCATGTTGAAATAATTCTGTACCTACTCTACGTACTGTAAATTCAATCTTCACTTCTGCCCGACCCGAAAATATAAAATTACTCAGACATGCTATCTACTGTCCGTCCAAGTGGTTATGCCGCAGGATTGTAGAAAGGGAGGAAATCACGTGACAGTTAATTACTTAACGAGGCCCTTTTATTTAAGTTAAACAGCTGTATAATATTACGTAAACGTCCAATTCCTAAGAGAAATTAATGTTTTCAGAAAAGAGCTAAAACAGCCCAGCTATTACAGAGGGGCTAGCAGAAGCAGGTGGGAGAAATCGGGATGCGACGTAGGCAAACGGACAGTACCTGTGCGAAAATATGATTCAATATTGAAAGCTCTTTCGTCACTGGAAAACGCGAACACATTTCTGGAACGTACTATACTCAGTAACTCAGTACTGCTTACTATCTGCGGTCTTGGTTCTGTGTGGAGTTGGAACTTCCTTAGTAGAAGGGGTGGGAGTGAAGTACATTCAAAAACTCAGGTACAATAAAAATTGAAGTAAAAATAAAATGATGTCCCTGTACAACTCATAGCAAACACCAGTAATCTACCACCCTCGATGCTAAGTCAGAATAGAAGTTCGCTTGCATGTCTTGACCTCACGGGGAATAGAGAATGGGAACAAAGGACTGGATTGTTCCTCTTGAAGACGAGAAAGATTAGAACTTCAGCTGTTGAAGTTTATGATGCGAACTGACGAAGAGATACTCAATTATACAGTTTTATGTCTGTTTTACGTTAAGATACATTATATAATGTGTTTTGTTTGATCCATTGTCATTTCAATATGTGTGTTCTTTTGGAGAGTGGTTGATATAACTACAGTTACTTACTCACAAATGGCTTTTAAGGAACCCGAAGGTTCATTGCCGCCCTCACATAAGCCCGCCAGCGGTCCCTATCCTGTGCAAGATTAATCCATTCTCTATCATCATATCCCACCTCCCTCAAATCCATTTTAATATTATCCTCCCATCTACGTCTCGGCCTCCCTAAAGGTCTTTTTCCTCCGGTCTCCCAACTAACACTCTATATGCATTTCTGGATTCGCCCATACGTGCTACATGCCCTGCCCATCTCAAACGTCTGGATTTAATGTTCCTAATTATGTCAGGTGAAGAATACAATGCGTGCAGTTCTGTGTTGTGTAACTTTCTCCATTTTCCTAAGCACCTTATTCTCAAACACCCTTAACCTATGTTCCTCTCTCAGAGTGAGAGTCCAAGTTTCACAACCATACAGAAGAACCGGTAATATAACTGTTTTATAAATTCTAACTTTCAGATTTTTTGACAGCAGACTGGATGATAAGAGCTTCTCAACCGAATAATAACACGCATTTCCCATATTTATTCTTCGTTTAATTTCCTCCCGAGTGTCATTTATATTTGTTACTGTTGCTCCAAGATATTTGAATTTTTCCACCTCTTCGAAGGATAAATCTCCAATTTTTATATTTCCATTTCGTACAATATTCTGGTCACGAGACATGATCATATACTTCGTCTTTTCGGGATTTACTTCCAAACCGATCGCTTTACTTGCTTCAAGTAAAATTTCCGTGTTTTCCCTAACCGTTTGTGTATTTTCTCCTAACATATTCACGTCATCCGCATAGACAAGAAGCTGATGTAACCCGTTCAATTCCAAACCCTGCCTGTTATCCTGAACTTTCCTAATGGCATATTCTAGAGCGAAGTTAAAAAGTAAAGGTGATAGTGCATCTCCCTGCTTTAGCCCGCAGTGAATTGGAAAAGCATCAGATAGAAACTGACCTATACGGACTCTGCTGTATGTTTCACTGAGACACATTTTAATTAATCGAACTAGTTTCTTGGGAATACCAAATTCAAAGAGAACCCCGATTATCCGTCACCCTATTAACCGATTGTTGGATTATTCGTCTATCATTTTCTCCTTTTTTGTTGCAGAAAAAATATTGAGTACTGCACAATACATTAGTATGTATTTTTTTATAGAGTGTGATATTATAATACAAGCCATTGTTCTTACACATTATGATCTACAGTTCGAGTGACCTGTGTAATTTCTCTGCAAAACGTCTTGCAGAAGTGCCAAAAGAATACAATAAGTTGTGCTAAGTAAGTATCGAAGATAAGTGCATATAATTGAGTGGTTTTAGAAAAGGGGAACAGTTGTTCATCTCACATCAGAATACGAGATTGGAGTTACAACGTGCGATATTTAATAAAAAAGTCAGGACAAAGTCTATAAATTAATTAAATCTATAACATGAGACCTATAGTTTTCCTATCTTTTCACAGAAATCCATCATAGGGAGTTTCCTTGACCCTTAGAAACCAATCATTGACATTCATTCATTCATAGTGTTCTGTCACTGCAAACCCAGCATTCTCCACTCTTTCCTATTTTCTGCCTTCCTCTTAGTCTTCGCATATGATCCATATATCGTAATGCCGTTTTCTTCTGCCCCGAAATCTTCTCCCGTTCACCATTTCTTCGAGTGAATCCTTTAGTAGCCAGTTTCTTCTCAGTCAGTGACGCAGCCAATTCCTTTTTCCCTTCTTGATCAGTTTCAGCATCATTCTTCCTTCACCCACTCTTTCCAACACAGCTATTATACTTAAAACTTCTGATCCACTATCTAATCTGTTAAAACACATGGCCACGGAGAAAATTTCGAAACTGCATTATGCAACACTTAATTCATCTAAGGATTATCCGATTTTTTTTATTAACCATTCAGCTCACCCCCTTCATTACCACGGATAATATAGGTTCTACTGTATAGGTGACGGGGGTGAAACATACAAAGTAGGACTTGTTTTAGGTACAAAGCACGTACGGTCAGAAGACCAGTGCATTGGATTTAATTTGAAATTCTGATAATATAGTACATCAGTATGTAGTGGAGACTGTTGTACCTTTAAACACTTTTCACATTTTATTATTTTTTGGGGGGGAAATGAAATTTTTTAAATTAAAAAATGCTTGAAATAATTATTGAAGATTCCTTTACAACCTGTTTTACAGATCTATTAAGGATGGAAAAAATAAAATGAAGAGATATGTAATGTGTTCAAAGGTACAACAGGATCATGTACCTTGGAACATACCCTCTTGTAAGTTGGAACATATTGAATATAGGTGGGAATATAGCTGTAAAAACTGACAATCATATTTAAAATGTATTTTCAATCATAAACCAGAGCAGGCTTCTCTGATTGAGATTTTATTTTGTGGAGAAGCAATAACTGCTTCAACAGCTTTCTTCAAGACATCCGAATCAATTGGGGACCTCTTAACTTCAGACTTACTTCGTGACATGACCTTAAAATAAAAGAAAAACAAAAACCGATAGTATCGTGTAATTTGGAACATGTTCCATGGTAGAAGATGTTTTGTGTTCAATGGTACAAGAGGGTGCACGTTTAAACAAATATGGCTCCGAAAACTAGAGAGTCAAATAAATCATGGAAATTAAAATATGTTAGGGGACAGTCGGGTAGTATCGGACATCGGGTAATATCGGACAGTGAGTTTCTTTCATCTACCACACGATGATAGTACCTGATTGACATGGTTACGTTTCTGTGATGTCGCATAGAGAAACGTAACCATGTCATTCAGGTACTACCATATGGTGGTATATGAAAGAAACGCACTGTCCGATACTACCCGATGTCCGATAATACCCGACTCTCCCCTATTTCTCACCAGATAGGGAACACACTGTACTTGATGGATAGTAACAAATACAATCTGGTTTTGTGTTAGAAAACATACATCAATGAACGAAATGTTTACTTTTGGTACTAAAAAACTTCTTTTGTCCACGGAACTCACACTTTGCAATAAATCAAACTGAAACTACGACCACAGCTACTTAGCGGCTTTCTCTATAATCTACTTCAGTTTGAGTCCTCTAGGTAGCAGCAAAAATTAAAAAAGAAAAAATGTTCAAAGGTACACTATGCTAAAGGTACAACAGTCTCCCCTATAATATTGCTCAATAAATCTATCTATCTACTAATGTAAGGATTACTAATTTTTTGGTCCCACATAATTCTCTGTTATAGTATAATTTGTTAATGACAGAGAAAATTCCGCTTTGGCGTCGGGGATCGAACCCAGGACCCCCAATTCTACGCACTGGGTGCTCTACCACTGTGCTACGCTACCACAGCACAGGATCGAATATTTCTTCTTTCGAGTATCAAAGAGTTGACCACTTTGACCTTTTTACTGGGTAAATAATTTATTATGTAAAATCCTTCATTGACTGTTACAATCTATGTTTAATCAGTACTATGTTTACGATGGAAATATCCGATGTGATTGAAAAAATCAGTGTGAAATATCCCCTTTAACAATCGGCTATCGGGTAGGGTCTGTCGTAATTAACACCATTTGCTCCAAAACGTTCGGTTTAGAACGAAATGCCAACGAGCACAATGAGAATGCATTGATTTCAGATACTGCGAACCTTCACCCTTAGAATATTGAATTTCTATATATTAATTAAAATTTAAAGTACCGGTATTTTATTCAATGAATATTTTTCTAGTTTGAATGGAAATGTGGTAATGCAATGCAGAGGATATGAATTTTTATGTACTTATATTAAGATTTCTTCAGATAATTTTCTGACAGTCAATACAGATTTTTTTATCTACGAAATGCGTGAATTGACAATAATATAATTCAGATATTTTTCTAGGAAAGTATGACGAAGTTTTGTCCTTGTTCTTTAATATAATATTCGAGGCTAATACATTGAGATATTTGTAGTTATCAACGTCAGGATTTATCCGTGCAAAATCCCTGTTAAGTAATGAAGAGCATAAAATAGAGTTACTTAGAACAAAGATAGAAAAAAAAAGTGTTCATAAAGTAGTGGTTCGGAGAAAATAAGATAAACCAAGTCTGCCAAAAGCCAAAATGGTATTATCTTTATTGATTATTTTACAACGTTTTATCAACTGCTAAGGCCATCTAGCGTCTGAGTGGGATGGAAGTGATAATGCCGGTGAAATGAGTGCAGGGTCCACCACCGAAAGTCACCCAGCATTTGCTCTCAATGGGTTGAGGAAAAACCCCGGAAAAAATCTCAACCTGGTAACTTGCCCAACCAGGATTTTAACCCTGGCCCGCTCGTTTTACAGTCAGGCATGCTAACCGTTATTCTGTAATAATAATAATAATAATAATAATAATAATAATAATAATAAAATATAATAATAATAAAATATATTAATAATATTATTATTAATACATTTATTTTATTTATTTATTTATTGATATTTTATGTCCTGGACAACAGCTATTGGCCAATAAAAGTCCAGCATACAATTAATACAATAAAACGAACAATTATGGTACAAATTAAATAATTAAGATAACAACAACATAATGTAGAACATAGATTACAATGTTTAATTTATAAGAATTAATACCATAATATTTTATGGAAAAGAGATTCTTACAAAAGTATTACCAATTTGTGTAGAAAGATTATGCAAATAATATTAGCAAAGACATTGCCATGTTCTAATAGTTCTATATATTGAATGGATCGAAATCGCCTACATGTAAGTTAGCATGCTTAATACATCTGGAGACCGGCGAGGAAGATTTAGAATTTCTAATATAGAAGAGTTTGTGATGTCTCATGTCCTTCATAGGAATACGAAGGCTGACACTGTTTAAGAAAGATTGACAATTAATGTCACCTTTAAGGACCTTACATAAGAATAAGTAATCGAGATCATGACGTCTAGCATACAGGCTTCGACATTTAAAGTGCTCGCATTTTTATCAACAGTAATCTCACTAGACGTTTTGATTTATCTAGAGAAAATCAAAACTCGAGTGGGATTTAATTGACTATTACACGATTAGAAGAAAGTATATAAAGATTAGAAGTAACGAAGTATTCCAATACAATAAAATATTAATTGACTTACGAAAATACAACTGTCTTCAAATGTATTATTGTACCATCTCAACATTACAAATATTACGCTAGATGCATGCTAGATGGCAGCAGTGAGCAATGCCTTCTCGTCAAGTTCTCGATCTACACGTATACACGATGGCAATAGTTACCAGTCAAGAAGACTTTGTTGATTCAGTTTCATTTTTATTATTAAAACTTCAATTATCCGAATCCCAGTAATCAACGTCACTTGACAGATGATTTTCAATAAATCTTAATATTAAACAATCTCTGATACGTGACTATCCATAATATCATATAGCAGAAGCTATAACATAACCTAACTAATATACTGTACACAAGTGTTAGAAAAGTTTTAATTAACGACAATGACATAAAAAATAAACATGAATAATTTTAAAAGGAATAATTATTGAATGTACAATTTTCAAATTTGAATGTGGTTGGTGGTTCAATTGATGTTATATTGGACGTGTGCGTAATAGAAGTGGAACTCGTTGATTTAGGCCTACATGGTGTATTCAACTTATTCAGGATTTCCGAATGAATAATTTTAAAAGGAATAATTACTGAATGTACAATTTTCAAATTTGAATGTGGTTGGTGGTTCAATTGATGTTATATTGGACGTGTGCGTAATAGAAGTGGAACTCGTTGATTTAGGTCTACATGGTGTATTCAACTTATTCAGGATTTCCGAATGGTGCTCTTCATTTATTTGTAAATCGGATTTCAGAAGATGCATAGGTATGATCAGTGATTTTTATTAATTCTTGTTCTTGAATGCCAATGCGAGTCATATTTGAAACTGCTGTGCATCGACTGGAGTGGTTTGTAATTATATATATATATATATATATATATATATATATATATATATATATATATATTTTTTTTTTGACGTCCAGACCAGCGCAGTTTCAAATGTTGGCAAACAAAGAAAAAAATGCTAGGGACGCGATAAAATTGTGCGATAAGCAGCCATGATTGGTTGAAATACGTCCTTTCGTACCGTTTTATTGGTCAAAAATAGTATGACGTAGTAAGAGTGTAATAGTCATAGTTATATCCGGAGTTATTACGCAGAAATCGGTAAGAACATAATGAAATAAATCTCCTTTGAATATTTTCCAGTTTTGCCGAATCAGAACTAGTAATAGAGTTCCAAACTACAGATGTATATTCGAGTTTCGATCTCACTAATGTAATAATAATAATAATAATAATAATAATAATAATAATAATAAATAAAAAAATAATAATAATAACAACAACACTGAACAACAAGAATTTTGTTCCGACTAAAAACAATGTGTCCCTCATGGTATGGTGTGCGCTGAATCCGAAAATGCATTTCTTTTCTTCGTATCACGTAAGGTTTTGAAGATATACTATGATTTCACTTTTCGATAACCGCTCTGGCGCGGGTTCGGGGTTGTAACCCAAACAAAAGATAATGCGTTTTATAACTTTACCTATTTCCGGTTTTGTATGCTTATTGGCATGTTCTCTTGTAGTTCTAATAAATGAACACATGTTGGTCCCTTCTATTCAGTAAATTTCATAACAGTTCAGAGTGAGGTCTACGCAATGAACAAACAAGGGTGTGGTTTTCAGTATTTTTAAAAAAGTTTACCATTTTGAGTTAAGGCAAATTAAAAGAGGGCATTTTCATCGGTCCACAAATTCGCAAAGTTATGGCTGACTCTTTCTTTGAGGAAAAACTTTCCGTTACAGAAAAAATGGCATGATGCGCTTTCAAAGACGTTTTCTCAAATTTTCTTGGAAATTCTAGGGCAGATAATTCCATCGAACTTATGGAAACCATGTGAAGTGCATATGAGAAAATGGGGTGTAATGTGTATCTCAAAATACACTTTTTACATTCTCATTTGGATTTTTTCCTCTTAGCCTTGGATCGGTAAGCGACGAGCATGGGGAAAGATTTCATAAGAAATACCTGAAATGAAAAGGCGATATAAAGGAAGATCATCATCCAGCATGCTAGCAGACTGTAGTTGGCTCCTTGTAAAAGACAGTCTCGGGTCTAGTTATAAACAGAAGTCATCCTGAAAATCATTTTTAATGGTAAGTTCAAATTCCGAGATTTTTCTCATTATACACAGAAAATATTTTTATTGTTGTGTTTTTTTGTGTTTTAAACTATGTAACATAATTTTTTCTATCCAGTACACATTTTTCAAATATTATGAGGCATTTTGAATCCCTAGTGTGTTGTAATTTTATCAGTAGTAGCGAAAAATAAAAAAAAAAGAAGTTAAAAAAATTAATTAACTTTCCCCGAAAAATGATACGTGATGGGGTAATTTGGATTTTAAATTCAGATTTAGAGCACACATATTAGTAGGCCTAATATTCACCTATTTTTGTTTCGGAGCAAGACAAAAAGTAAAAATTTGTTGTTCAGTGTAATAATAATAATAATAATAATAATAATAATAATAATAATAATAATAATAATAATAATATTCGTCATTTTCACCTTAAAAACTCACTTCTCTGGCCTGTTCTGTCCTTGTTCCCGTGAGAAATAAAAAAAGGAAAAAGAAATTGAACATCAACTTCTACAAGAGCTTGTAAGTCATATTATTAACAGCATATAACACAAAGCAAACAAAATAGAAGCGACGAAATTCAAGTTTATACGAAAGAAGATAGATAACTGCCAATTTGCCTAGAGCAGCGGTGGCGAAAATGTAATCGTGAGCCGAGCCACTGTTTAACCTGCAACGTGCATAGCACCTATGGAGGTAGGCGGACACCCAAAGGGCAAGTGAAGCAACTGTTTGACTTATTAACGGATTTTCATTTTCCTTACGTCAAGCACTTAAATATAATTTTATACATTACAAGGCTACAAACTAATGTTTAGTACGTGTAACGAAGAAAGAAATGAACAATATCACAATCTAAAATTAACTGTCTTCAGAATGTCTCTGCGACAAAGTTTCAAAATCAAGAATTATGTCACTTACTGCCAGTCGTAGTTGATCACGAAGGTATTTGTCTGTCAGTCGTGATCTAAATTTGGTTTTTTAGTATTTTAATTGTTGAAAATAATTTTTCACAAACGTAAGTTGTAGCAAACATGGCTTCAACAAAGCAAGCGAAAGAATGAAGCTTCGGATATTTATTTTTGGCAAAGATTTGAAAGTCCAACATTTGTCAAGTCCTTACATCTAGCATTCATTTGACATCACATAGTAAATCAGTGAGTTCAAATTGAAGGGCTAACCGCATTATTCGTACATCTGCTGTAAAAATATCGACGTACGTACAAAAATGATGATGATGATGATGATAATAATAATAATAATAATAAATAATAATAATAATAATAATAATAATAATAATAATAATAATAATAACTTAACAACACTTAACCTTTTAATATTTCATGAGTAACATATAGTATAATGCCGTTTTATGTTATACAATCGTTTTCCTCGTAATACTCGTGAACAAATCATACATTTAATATTCTCATCATCAGGGAAAGGATTTATATGTAAATACATATTTACTTATAAAGCTAATATAATTTATATTTTGCATTATCTTTATGTTTCACAATGTGTAGGGTTGAAAAATCCTACTTTTATTTTCCATATTTTTCCATATTTTAGAGTTTAGTACATATTTTCGTTAATTTCCATATATTTTCCATATTTCATATAAAACAGTCCATATTATATTAGGTTTAACAATAAAACAAAACAAAATTCCATTAACTTTTAAAAATACATTTCAACAATAGAGATTTAAACACATGTTCAGTAATCCCTTTAACATCAGAGTTATTTGAAAATTAGCAGTCCTATCAACAATGGGAAAGTAAGTTACAAAACTGTATTAATTTAATTTAAAATTTTTAACAGACTTCAGTTGTGCAGCTCAACAGTTAAATGCCAGTCAGAGTACACATAGGTTCAGTTTTGTAAATCATACTATAAAGACGGTAAATATGCCAAAAGTACGTCATTCAGTCAATTTAAAATCAAAACTAACAAGTTACATTTCAGAATTTAAAGAAGATGGTTTATCAACTGACAATAAAATATTATTTTGTAATTTGTGTCAGTGTGCAGTATCATCTACACAAAAGTTCCTGGTGCAACAACACATTACAACTAGTAAACATCAGGCCAACAAACAACTAAATTCCAAGCAGAGACAATTGTTTTTAACACAACCAACAACATCGAATGTAAGATCTGAGTTTAACATCGACCTGTGCCGTTCTCTCATCTCTGCTGATATTCCTCTCTACAAACTAAAGAATAAGGTCTTCAGGGAATTCCTTGAAAAATATACTCAACATACAATCCCGGATGAGTCAACACTTAGGAAGACGTATGCTCCATCCATCTACGATGAGACAATACAGAAGATAAGAGATGAAATTAAAGATAGTTCAATTTGGGTTTCCATTGATGAGACTCCCGACAAAGAAGGTAGACTTGTTGGTAATGTAGTTATCGGTTTGTTAAGTGAACAATATTCTGAACGAATTCTTTTACATTGTGATGTTCTAGAAAAGTGCAATAACAAAACTATAGTTAAACTGTTCAACGAAGCTATGGGTATCCTGTGGCCAAAGGGTATTATGTACGATAATGTGTTATTCTTTATTAGCGATGCTGCCCCTTATATGGTCAAAGCTGGACAAGCATTATCTGTTGTATATCCTAAATTGACTCATTTTACTTGTGTGGCGCATGCATTTCATCGTGTGGCAGAAGTGGTCAGAGACAATTTCCCTAAAGTAGATTTGTTGATTTCATCAGTGAAAAAGTATTTCTCAAAGCTCCCAGTAGAGTTAACGTGTTGAAAGAAATGTACCCTGAAATTCCATTGCCACCAAAGCCAATTTTAACTAGATGGGGTACATGGCTAGAAGCAGTTGAATATTATGCCGAACATATAGACTCTATTAACAATGTTCTCCTTGCATTGGACTCTGAAGATGCAGTCTCAATTGATACTGCGAAAACAGTTACCTGTGACATAAGTGTGAAGAATGACTTAGCTCACATTCAGCATACATTTTCATGCATCATAAAAACGCTCAAAAGTCTCCAAAATAGGCACCTTTCACTATCTGAAAGTTTTGAAATTATAAATAGTACTGTGGAACAACTGAATCGTGGTAGAGGTAAAGTTGCAGATGCAGTAAGAGCTAAGGTGGACACTGTACTTTCAAAAACCCTAGATATGAAGAACTACAAAAGGTTGTTGCTGTGATGAGTGGTGAATCAACAGTGAAGATTAACTTGGACTTATCCCCAGCAGACATTGTGAAATTGAATTATGTACCAGTTACTTCTTGTGACGTCGAACGCTCTTTTAGTCAGTATAAATCTATCCTCAGAGACAATAGAAGAAGATTCACTTTTCAGCACTTGAAATAAATGTTTGTAACCTATTGTTATGGTAACAGACAATAAAAATTGTGTTTTGTTGAAACTACATTGGAAGATAAGGTACGTCCATTATATTTTTGTTTAGTTTGATTAAAATGTACCAATATTTAACGTACATAGTCATTTTTTTTTTTATAATTTTAAGTCCATATTTAATTCCATATTTTGGTAAAAATCCATATTTAATTCCATATTTTGGTAAAAATAACTACATATATATTTACATATTTCATATATTTTTAGTCCATATAAATCCGTTCCCTGCTCATCATATTGGCAGCAAAAAAATGCGTCCTCCCATCCTACTTGAAACTTTCGTTTTTGTAGAGGTACATGGTTTCGAGAGAGACATATGTCACTCGCAGGTCAGAGACAAATACAAATGGAACGGAGTTTGACTCCAGTGAGTGAGAGGGTGGGGGTTGGGGAAGGTTAGAAGCAAAAGATATGCACAGCACATCATTGCGAGCCACAATGTGCTCGTGAGTCGCATTTTCGCCACGGCTGGCCTATAGTAATCAAATCAGGCACAGCTCAATTTAAAATTGATAATGCTGTAACTTAAGCCACTGTGAATAACAGAATATTATATTGTTATGTAGGCATAAATTACTATAAATTAGTTTATTATAAACTGCTGCATATCCGCATGAAATCCCATTATGTTGCTTTGAAAGAGACGTGCATCATTTGTCATAGAGAGCACGATTTCCACAAAGTTATGTGTTGTCATTATTGTATTAAGCCCCATAATGCATAGGGATTTAATTTATTATTATGGAGTTACTAATGTGTTATCTAGAGCAATAATAATAATGTCAAAGTTAAATTAATCGTGAAGCAAAATTAAAGTTAGTAAAAGTTATGCAATCTAAAAATTTCGTTGTCAACGCCTGTACAACTAAAAACTGCAGCCACCATTGCTACTGATTTTTATTCCAGTGTACGGTTGAAGAATTAAAGTTTCTAATGAAAACAATTTAAATTCAACTTTCTGTAATGACTTACAAAGCAAAGTGGAACTACTGTAATAAAAACGAAATTGCGAATACTTCGTACATTTATTTTAAAAATAAAATTGGAACCAAAGGCATAGTAAATAAAGATACCGTCTTTCCATATTTCAAATGAATTGGTAAAACTGTTATGAAATTCTCAATTTATTCGGATAATTAACATTTGTCAATATTATTTGAACTTAATGTATGTTAATAATGTTATATTAATAATAGAAATTAAAAGTGGTCGAAATAATACAGGGTACCTACAAAATACCTCTCCGGTTTCGAGCACATATAATTTACATTCTATGAATCTGAGGTGCATGGGAATAGTACCAATGGAAAGAGAAATTCCAAAAGTTTAGTGTAAATGCACTTGCCTGAAAGAATCCGTAGATGTGAAATGCCTGGGAATTATTGTTGATCAGCACTTGAAATGGGATGGACAAATCACCTTTGTGCGAGATCGTGCGTATTTGCTTGGTTTCCGCACATAACTAATCCGCGGTAAGTCTAAAATTCCACATTCAGTATTCCCAACCTAACACACATAACAATTTCCCTCTTCTTACCGCTTAAGTGACATATTCATTTTTACTGCTTTAGGCTTTTAACATATTATTTTTAGAGACGTTCAATATAGTAATAATTATAAATTGGAAACTTACCACTGAATTTCACCTATATTGCACTGTTAATTATTGTTTTTAAATATTTGCAAAAATTAAGTAAACTTTACAACTCCACTAAAGTTACTGCATTTGTGATGCAAGTAAAATTAAGGAAGCCGTGAATAAATCAACAAGATTCCAGATGCCGATGTTATTATTGCAATATGTTATATAAATAATATTGTTAAAATATTAAAATGAAAAGTAAATCATTACATAACCTTACCGTTTGTTTTAAGTTCGCATTTATAGACTGGGGGAAAAAAGACAGACGTATATCACGGCCTGCTGGAGTATAGTAAACACAGAAAACATTTTAAAGCAACAATGTTGAAGATAGATATTTTTGTTTTGGAAATTTGCCGTCATTGAACAGAAACCAAGATGGAGATTTCATTGCAACTAATTAGAAATTCCTCTTTCAGGTATGTAATAAACGATCTTCGCACAAAATAATGTACGATACACGAGCGGTATGTTTTCTTTCAATTCTCGGAAATTAAAAAAGCTCAACTACGTTTCGGTTTTTCAAACTTTTCCTCGAACATGAAAACTTCAACATACCGCTCTTGTAACGCATATTACTATTTTATGTAACAGTATCCGTAAAACTATTTACAAATTTGTAAACCTTCGCCATTACTTGCCTACTCATGTATTACGTTTGGTTTATTTGGCTATAGTTGAATCTGTTATCCAATATGGTATAACTGGATGGGGAGGCATTACAAAAACTGCTCTTCTTCCTCTAATTATGTTGCAAAAACGTATAATCAAAATTTGTTTGAAAAGGCGACTGGATTATCCAACAAATTTGATCCATTTCGAATTGAATGTTTTTAGAATTGATCAAATTTATAAATACTCTTTAATGAAATTCTATCATAAAAATAGAACGAAATTTGTAGCTCAGCCACATGATCATAATACTAGACGAAATGAAATTCTTAAATTAGTTGAACCTAAATGTTTCACATCTGCTGCTTTACTACGCAGTACAAATTATGGTCCACGGCTATATAATTCGATAATAAAATTTCATCCAGAATTGACTACTTTAAGCAGTGAAATTTTCAGATCCAGAATTAAAAAACTTATATGACACACTTCCCTGTATTATATTATGTACCATGAATTGTAAAACAAGTTTATTTCTATCTTACCTTTGTTACTATATCAACATGACCTGTACTAATTATACTACTAATAATAATTTAATATTAATCCATCAATCTCAACATCGTCTCTTTTTTCACTCAGTTATTACTAGTATTATTATTTACTAATTTTATTATCATCTTTATGTGAGCTTTTTTATTAAGTATTTTGTCTACAAAGTATGTGTATCTATGTAACGGAACTGTCCCCGAACACGAGCTTTGCTCTTTCGGGGTACTTATGTAACGTTTTGATGTATATGTTATTATTAAATAAATCTAAATCTAATCTAATCTTATAAAGATGTTCAATGTGTCTCCCCTTGGTAACAAGCCTATAGCCAAGTTCCACGTAGGTACGCGGATTTTCCAATCCTCAGATTCTGAGTTTGTCTGTTCACCTTACCAGGAAGATGAAACGTGTCTTCATCAGAAAACCTCAAAGTTTCTGATTGTGTAAGCGAACTTTCTAACCACGGGAAAAGTCAGAACCAAAAATATAATAAATTGACAAACTTTGAAATATATGGGTTGGATAAAAAGTAATGGCAACAGTTCGATATTTCTGACATGGCTTTATTCACAAGGGTACAACATTTACGTATCTTAAATATAGTCGCCCCCCTTATTTATCACCTTTTGCCAAATGTTTGGAAGGCGTCGTACACCATCAGCGAGTCCCTCTTTGTTGATGTTCCGTATTGACCGCCCTATAGCACGGATAAGTTCATCTCTGGTATTGTACCGGGTCCCTCGCAGTGGTTCTTTCACTTTGGCGAAGAGATCGTAATCGCATGGATCATATCGGGTGAGTACGGAGGATGTTCCAGAATCTCCCATTGCCAGCGACGCAAGAGGTCCTTGACAGCAGCAGCAGTATGACTCTTTGCATTATCATGAAGAATGATGGGGTTCTGTACCCCCAAGTGTCGTCATTTTCTCCTGAGGGCTGGACGAAGGTAGTGCTGCAGGAACCTGCAGTAGTAGTCCGCGTTTACCATCTGCCTTGGAGGTACAGCGTGGTGCAGTATTACCCCATCAATGTCATACGCCACAATGAACATCACCTTCACAGCACTTCCAACAAGGCCTTCCCGAAACGCCTTAACCCATCGTGCCACTGTGCGATATGGCAACGCTGCATCGCCACATGCTTCACGCAGTCCCTGAAAACATTCTTGTGCACTACGATCTCGTGCCACTTCAATTTTGATCCAGGAACGTTGCTCTAGTTTTGTAAACATGATCTTAAGGCGCTCGCACTATCCCTATGAAAGTCAACGTTCTACACACTGCAGTAGATTGACACAGTACTGTCGCCGCTGGCTACACTAACTCATCTAACAGTCCTTGTTCATATCCATACAGCTGGCAACTCTCGAACGCACCATCGTCACGTGACAGCAGTGTTGCCATTACTTTTTATCTAACATATGTAGTTCCATTAGTTCTCAATAGGTGACCCTATTATTGGAACAGTTAAAAAGTATTTGGGAAAATGTTGATATAGATTAAGTATAAATTATCTCATAATTGAGAGTATCAGCGGTTTCCCGCTAAATCGAGTGTTTTTTTTTTTTCACAATCGTTAAAGAGGAATGAAATTTTGAATTTTATAATGCTGGTATATTTATGTATAATTGTCGACAATGACTGTTACCTTCGTCATGTATTCATAGAAGTAATTCGTAACTAAAGAAGACACACTTACACCAATACATTATCGAACAATATCTATTAGTGGGTCAGGCATCTTTTAACATCAGTGTAAAACGCTCCTTTTTGTTAAAGTATTACCGGTCTCAAGTTTAAATGTTACAACAGTGAAAATTCATCAAGAAATTAATAAATACGTTTAGAACTTTAGAATAGCCTATAATTTATAATATACATATTAGTTTAATATATCATTGTTCATTGTAAATACAGAAAAATTGCATTACATATGATTACAATATGTATGTATTTATTAACACTACAATTAGGTATACACCCGGTGGCAGTGATATATAATACACAATAATACCATTACAGTTATACAATAATTACAGCAATAAAAGAGATATATAAAAAAATAAAAAAATAAACCTAAATTTATTTCTAACTATAAATAAACAGATGCAATAAACTTAGGACTATAAATAAAAACTATTCTATAATAACGCTCACAATAAGCAAAAGTGAACGTAACTTATAAGTACTTCTATTTCACCCAACTATTACCAATTTAAGTAATTACATATCACCTTAATTTATTTACATATCAACTAAATCACATATCATCTTAATTAATTACATATCAACTTATTGAATTACAAGACACAACTTAGATAATTACACTGCACCTACAATTTTATTACATTTTCAGTTTAATCTTCTCAACCTTTCCTTAAATGTACTGATTTTGAGAGGGCCACCCTGAAAGATTGCCGCAGGTAAGCTGTTCTAGTCTACTATTGTGCGGTTTACAAAGGAAAATTTTGCCACGTCCGTTCTTTGTTTTCTACATTCAAACTTTCTAATATGGTCTGCCCTGCCTAAGTATGATGGTGCCACTAATCTAGCATTGATGTCAGTCCATGCTTTGTGTCCCATTTGTGCCTTAAACAATGCGGCGAGTCTGGTTTTTCGTCGCCTTGATTTGAGAGATTCCCACCCTAAAACTTTTACTATCTCCTCACCATGTCCCTTTCCCATTTTGACATAATTTGCTGCCTTGCGTTGGACCTTTTCTATTCAATCGATTTGGTTTTGTCTGTACGGATCCCAACCTACTGTTCCATATTCCATAATTGGGTGAATAAGGGTTTCATTGGGCGAACAATATAATATAAGTGGAAAATTTTGTGAATTTAAGTATTTAATTTCCAAACAATTAAAAATTAAATATTAGCTATTATTAAATGCAATTTACAAGATGTATACGAGAATGATAAATAAAAGAATAAAGCCAATAGCAATCAATATGATATTAAAGGAGCAAATGAGCTTTAGAAAAGGAGCGTCATGTTTGGATGAGATATTTACACTGACAAAATTGATAGAAGGAAAAGAAGAATTTAATTGCGAGAAAATTTAGAATATATAGATTCATAAAATTCTTCGAAGACATAAAAAGTTTGCTAATAACTATTCCATAAAGAATATAACATCCAAGACATCTCGTGATAGCTATAACGAGTCCAAGAACGAGCCAGCTTAAGATTAATCACTAGAAGGAAGCTGACTGAAGAGATTCTCAACTACAAAGACGTAGAGAGGGCTGTATTATATTATATTGCATCTCCGAAGCTTTTTAATTTAGTACACTAACAACAAGTCGAGTACGAGCAACTCTTACGTTGATCCAGGAATTTAGTAAAAGACATCAGATTTTAAACACTCTTTTATATGCAGATGATGAAGTAATCATTCAAGACAGCGAGGTAAACTTCAGAATTCAATATACGCTTTGAATAAGGTAACAAGAGAATAAGGTTGCAAAATTTCAACGCAAAAAAAATTTTTATACCATTAAGTACGAGAAAAATTCGTACCGGCACCGGGAATCGAACCCAGGACCTCTCAGCTGTGCGCGCTGAGTGCTCTCTAACCAACTGAGCTATGCCGGGACCCGATTCACGACGCCGGCCGAACTCCTCTCGTAGTATCGTGTTACGGCCTTACTGCCTGCACTTGAGACGATACACGTCATGTATGTACAGGAGCGCATATTACATGACTTCATGGCCATATTCAACAACAGTTTCTTTAAACTGTTAACATCATATATGTATTAAATATGAGAGGAGTTCGGCCGGCGTCGTGAATCGGGTCCCGGCATAGTTCAGTTGGTTAGAGAGCACTCAGCGCGCACAGCTGAGAGGTCCTGGGTTCGATTCCCGGTGCCGGTACGAATTTTTCTCGTACTTAATGGTATAAAAACAAACTGACTAGTCATACTAGTCGAGTAAAATATAATGAGGTGGGCGAGACCTCATTCATATTTAATACGCAAAAAAAAATTGTTATTTGGAGGAAAACAACCAGCTAGAATTCAGATAGTAATCCACGAAAATATCAAAGAATAAGCATAATAAATTAGATTTAACGATGAGAGATATTCGTCGTAGATGTGAACAGAGTTGCAACATCTGGAATTCGTGTAATGTTGTTGTGTAACAATAAGATACTATGTTTGTAAGTTTGTAAATAAATGTTTTCAAACTTGCATTCCCCTATTAATAATAGCCCGTACTTTTGCCGTACCTGCAACTTTAAATGCCTGGAATGCCGTATTTCATACGAAATTAGTGTACATACTAAGGCATTCAATAAATAATGGAAACAATACCGTAAATCAGCGCTCCTAGCCGTGAGCATCGGAATCTCTTAATACGTAATAGAGGAGCGAGTGTTGTATAAATGTGGAATATTAGAAATCTTTAAATAGCCATATTTTGTGAATACAGGGACTGTTTATGATTTGTATTAAGTAATACAGTCATAAAAATGTTCAGGACATATGCTAGCCTACATAAAAATACAAATTGCAAGGGGAAAAAATGCAACCCAGTGCTTTACGGCATTACAAGAAGCTTGTAGGAGAAAAGTCCAAATATAACGAACTATTGTAAGATGGGTGGAGGCGAGGCATTCACTAGTTGACATCCAAAGAGCTTTAGATCGAACAGTAAGACAGAGATTCAGAAATGATGCTGCAGATGGAGTCCGCCGTCTTCCAAGGATTTGGCAACATATTGTTAACATGGTAGGAGACTATATTTGAAGTGTGTAATGCCAAAAATAACCTCAATAAATGTATTGTGAAACAGTAACTATGTTGCCATTACTTTTCGAATGCCCTGGTAGATTCAGAAAAATAGACAATGGAACATTGGTACTAAAGAGTTTGATGCAAATACATCTTCCATTAAAGTCACTTTTTTGGCAGTGATTCTTCAATATAGACGTAATTCCATCATTAAATTCCTACGTAGGCCTATGGTTTCTGATGTTTTACTATCTAATTCTCTACCTTCAAATACATTCTACTCAATAATTAGATATAGAACGGTACGAGGCGAGAAACATGGAAAGAAAGAAAGAAAGAAAGAAAGAAAGAAACAAACAAACAAACAAACAAACAAACAAACAAAGGAGGAAAGAAAAAGAAGGAAAGAGAGAAAGGAAAGAAAGAAAGGAAAGAGAGAAAGAAAGAAATAGAAGAAATGAAGACAGAGAGAAAGAAAAAGGAAAGAAAGAAAGAAAGAAAGATACAGAAAGAAAGAAAGATACAGAAAGAAAGAAAGAAAGAGAGAGAGAAAGATAGAAAGAAAGAAAGAAAGAAAGAAAGAGAAAATGAAATAAGGAAAGAAAGTAATAGAGAAAGAAAGACAGAGAAGGAAAGATAGAAAGAAGGCAAGAAAGAGAGAGACGGAAAGAAAGAAAGAAAGAATGAAAGAAAGAACGAAAGAAAGAGAGAAAGAAAGAAATAGAAGAAATGAAGACAGAGAGAAAGAAAAAGGAGAGAAAGAAAGAAATAGAAGAAATGAAGACAGAGAGAAAGAAAAAGGAGAGAAAGAAAGAAAGAAAGAAAAAATCAAAGAAAAAATGAAAGACAAATACAGAAAGAAAGAGAGAGAGAAAGATAGAAAGAAAGAAAGAAAGAAAGAGAAAATGAAATAAGAAAAAAAGTAATAGAGAAAGAAAGACAGATAAGGAAAGATAGAAAGAAGGAAAGAAAGAGAGAGACGGAAAGATAGATAGAAAGAAAGAACGAAAGAAAGAAAGAAAAAATGAAAGAAAGAATGAAAGAAAGAGAGAAAGAAAGAAATAGAAGAAATGAAGACAGAGGGAAGAAAAAGGAGGGAAAGAAAGAAAGAAAAAATCAAAGAAAAAAATGAAAGAAAGATACAGAAAGAGAGAAAGATAGAAAGAAAGAAAGAAAGACAGAGAAGGAAAGATAGAAAGAAGGAAAGAAAGAGAGAGACGGAAAGATAGATAGAAAGAAAGAAAGAAAAAATGAAAGAAAGAATGAAAGAAAGAAATAGAAGAAATGAAGACAGAGAGAAAGTAAAAGGAGAGAAAGAAAGAAAGATACAGAAAGAAAGAGAGAAAGATAGAAAGAAAGAAAGAAAGAGAAAATGAAATAAGGAAAAAAGTAATAGTGAAAGAAAGACAGAGAAGGAAAGATAGGATGAAAGAAAGAAAGAAAGAAAAAATGAAAGAAAGAACGAAAGAAAAAGAGAAAGAAAGAAAGAGAGAGAAGGAAAGATAGAAAGAAAAATGAAATAAAGAAAGAGAGAAAGAAAGAAAGAGAGAGAGATGGAAAGACAGAAAGAAAAAAAGAAAGAAAGAAGGAGAGAGAAGGAAAGACAGAAAGAAAGAAAGAAAGAAGGAGAGAGAGAAGGAAAGACAGAAAGAAAGAAAGAAAGAAAAGAGAGGAAAACGGAAACAAAAGAAAAAGAAGAGAAAGAAAAAACGAAAAAAAGAGAATGAAAGAAAGAAAGAGAGAATGAAAGAGAGAAATAGAGAAGGAAAGAATGAAAGAAAGAGAGAAAGAAAGTCAGAAAGAGAGAGAAAGAGAGAACGAAAGAGAGAAATAAATAAAGAAGGAAAGAGATAAAGAAAGAAAAATAGAAATAAAGAAAGGTAGGAATAAGGAGGAAAGAAAGGCAGAAAAAGGTAATCAAAGAAGAAATTAAGAGATACTTATTTCGTACAAAAATACCTCTGACTGTGCCTTCTTCAGTTAATTATTATAGCGATTCTTGGATACTTTCAATCGATGAAAACAGATTGCGGGTTTACTCTCTCCATCACTATTTTATTATTGTTATAACTATCATTATATCATTATTAGATAGCTATTGTACACGAAAAATTTATTTCCAAAATATTAAACACATAAAAATAAAATTACATACTCTATTTCTCGATATAACTTTGCAAAGACGCTTCTTGTTCATACACCAAAGTCTGGTAGTTTGTGTGTGTTCACAATGTCCATCCCTATATAGATCACTCAATTGGGTCCATTATACCTACACACCACGGGGGGCGGGGGAGGTGAATAAGCGGCTCTACCGGTGGTTTTCAGCTCCGGACACAAGAACTGTGGGCGCCTTGATGGTTACAGACCGCTCCTCGAACACCAGCAGAGTTACCCGTCATGGTTTCAAACTCTATTCAGTAATGTGACAGGGAAGACAAAAATTAAGTGTTATTTTGTTTGGAAGTTATAAAATGTTATTCACTGAAGAAAAATAGATTACAGAGTGAATCAATTCATCTCCTATCGTAGTAAAGAAATTTAACCCATTCAGCATATGACTCGATTAAGAGAGAAGTTTAATATGATATTCTTATTGAATTTGATATTCCCAAGAAACTAGTTCATTAATTAAAATGTGTCTCAGTGAAATATACAGCAGAGTCCGTATAGGTCAGTTTCTGTCAGATGCGTTTCCAATTCACTGTGGGCTAAAGCAGGGAGATGCACTATCACCTTTACTTTTTAACTTTGCTCTAGAGTATGCCATTAGGAAAGTCCAGGATAACAGAGAGGGTTTGGAATTGAACGGGTTACATCAGCTGCTTGTCTATGCGGACGACGTGAATATATTAGGAGAAAATCCACAAACTATTAGGGAAAAAACGGGAGTTTTACTTGAAGCAAGTAAGGAGATAGGTTTGGAAGTAAATCCCGAAAAGACAAAGTATATGATTATGCCTCGTGACGAGAATATTGTAGGAAATGTAAATATAAAAATTGAAAATTTATCTTTCGAAGAGGTGGATAAGTTCAAATATTTTGGAGCAACACTAACAAATATAAATGATACTCGGGAGGAAATTAAACACAGAATAAATATGGGAAATGCCTGTTATTATTCGGTTGAGAAGCTTTTATCGTCCAGTCTGCTGTCAAAGATCTGGAAGTTAGAATTTATAAAACAGTTATATTACCGGTTGTTCTTTATGGTTGTGAAACTTGGACTCTCACTTTGAGAGAGGAACATAGGTTAAGGGTATTTAAGAATGAGGTGCTTAGGAAAATATTTGGGGCTAAAAGGGATGAAGTTACAGGTGAATGGAGGAAGTTACACAACACAGAACTGCACGCATTGTATTCTTCAGCTGACATAATTAGGAACATTAAATCCAGACGTTTGAGATGGGCAGGGCATGTAGCACGTATGGGCGAATTCAGCACTGCATGCAGTGTGTTAGTTGGGAGGCCGGAGGGAAAAAGACCTTTGCGGAGGCGGAGACGCAGATGGGGGGATAATATTAAAATGGATTTGAGGGAGGTGGGATATGATGGTAGAGACTGGATTAATCTTGTTCAGGATAGGGACCAATGGAGGTATTAGTAGTATTAGTAGTAGTATTTATTTATTTAACCTGGTAGAGATAAGGCCGTCAGGCCTTCTCTGCCCCTCTACCAGGAGATTCCAACTACAATATCAACAATAAAATTACAATTAGTATTAAATTTACAATTACAATTACAAATAATATTACAATTAGTATTAAATATACAATTACAATAAAATCAAAGTACGAAAAGATTACCTGAATAATTAAAACTAGATAATTTATCATAGAGAAACAAAGAATATTTTATATTTACTGAATTACAAATTAAATCTAGAATAACAAAATTGTATAGTGATGAAATTACTGAATATTGAAATATTTTGTGATAGATTAAAGAAACTATTTACAAGTAATCAATTACTGACCAAGTGCCTAGTAAGTTTTCGTTTGAATTCAATTTTATTTCGACAGTCCCTGATGCTAGCAGGTAGCGAATTCCAGAGTCTTGGCAGGGCTATTGTGAAAGAAGATGAGTATGAGGAGGTGCGATGGGATGGTATTGTTAGTATTGTTTCATGACGAGAGCGTGTGTTGAGATTATGGTGGGAAGAAAGGTAAGTGAAGCGAGACGACAGGTACGAAGGAATAGAAGAGTTCAAGATTTCGAAGAGAAAGAGAAGTGAATGTAAATTTCTTTTCTTATCTAGTTTAAGCCAACCTATTGCTTCCAGGGATGGGGTAATATGATCATATTTACGAACATTGCTTACAAAACGTACACACAAATTATGAGCACGTTGAAGGCTTGTGTGAGGGCGGCAATGAAACTCCGGATTCCTTAAAAGCCATAAGTAATTAAGTAAGCAAGTAAGTAAGTAAGTATAGTGTTAGATATTAAATAGAATGAGATTAGTAAACTTTAGTAGTGTTTAATGAGTTACGATAACATTTATATAGAAAATGAGATTTTAATCAATATGATTCACCAACGGAATAAGCGACAGAAAGCTGATTTAATGTAAGTAGTGTTAAACGGAATATTTTGTTCTTCTTGCAGTTTGCGGCATGCCATTTTGTTTTACATGTATATGAAAGATAAAATATTACACTTTTAATTTCACACCTGATTAATACGGAAACCTGTCCAGTACGGAAAAAAAATTAGGACCGTTTTGAGCAGGTCACTAACATGACGCAAGCCCACCGATTAAGAGAACATAATATTAACAAATACACAAAGAAAAAACTTCCAGTCTTAGTGGAATAGATAAATTTACTCTTCCTCGCCCGGGAATTGAACTCAAGTCCGCTTAATTTGGAGCTAGAAATTGTCAAATTTCAGGCATAGCAGAAGATGAGCGCACAATGTCGTGTCTGAATAGGGTGTCTAATTGAAAAGGGGCGTTGAATAAAGAACCAACATTAACGCTAGACGCGATCTGCGTCAGCAATGCTGCAGTGGAATCTGAGTGTCTCCGAGCAGACAGGAGAGAGAGGGCTGAGATGTGAGCGGATGCTGACAGGAGAGATGAGGGATTTCTCCGGAAAGGATTCACACACTGACACCTCCAGTTGTGAGGGCGCCACTTCAACTAGGAGCTGTCGAAAAGATCACTAGTTGCAGACTCCTCCTCCGGCGCCTCATCACCATGCCAACTTCGAGGTGACTTCGGGACCCTTATCTTGTTCCGTCGCCATTAAATATGTTGTCTGTACGCTGGGACATATCCATCGCTCCTACGTCTTGCCACATTTGTTTCTCTTTCGGTATGTAATGAAACGTGCATTTCAGAATGCGACCAACTTCCTCGCCATTTAATAAATTTTAAATTTTATGTCAGTATCTGTACCTATTAGCCAGAATATTTAAAAGCTTTGACCAAGTCCAAAATTATGAATAAGTACAGAATGTTTTCCATGTCTATTTCAAGTCCATTTAAACAAAAAGGATGGGTTTTTTTCCCCCACATAAAACCCTATTTTACAAGAGAATATTAGGATTAAAGTTTTCAATTAACTTGAGATAATATAATATAGAGACGTGGACAAATTATTAGCAAAATTGAAGATTTTTATTATATATTTTTACAAAATATGATTCTTCAATTTAGACTACAGTTGACATTTTTGTGTATTTCCAAATTATTAGCAAAATTGAAGATTTGTATTGTATATTTTTCAAAATTTAACTCCTCAATTTGGACTACATTTGATATTTTTGCATATTTACAAATTATTAGCAAAACTGAAGGTTTTTATTGTATATTTTTACAAAATTCGATTCTTCAATTTGGACCACAGTTGACATTTTGGATATTTCCAAATTATTAGCAAAACTGAACATTTTTGTTTTATATTTTTACAAAATTTGACTCTTCAATGCAGTTGACATTTTTGCTAATTTACAAATTATTAGCAAAATTGAAGATTTTTATTATATATTTTTACTAAACTTGACTCTTTAATTTAAACTACAGTTGACATTTTTGCATATTTCTGTCTTCTGTAATGATGGAAATATGCAAAATTGTCAACTGTAGTCTAAATTGAAAAGTCAAACTTTGTAAACAGAATTATCATAAAAAAAATCGTCAATTTTGTTAATAATTTGTCCACGTCTGTAAATACATTTTTAACATTTTTTTTTCTGTCGATGTTATGAATAAGAGAAATGTAAACTTACTTTTACACAGTTACAACTAGCAAAACAAATACATGAGAAGTTTACATCAATCATAAAAGCAAGCGCTTAATTATACAAAATAAATAAAAAAATGATATCTGTAAATACAAAACATAATTGAATAACAATAACATAGAATTTGGCCTGAAATAATACATATAGCGTCCATAAGTCAACAAATATTATGATACATACTACAGCAATGTGGAATATACAGACATAATCATACAAACAAATATTTCATACCCAAGTAAATTTGTAATTTAGACACACCCTTTTATAGCATAGCATAGATGGACAATTCTTATTAGTGTAGGGTTAAAATTAAAAAAAAAAAAAAATACACACAATACAATAACAATATTGACACTTACAATTTTCTATTGATGTGGTTAATAAAATTAAAGAATATTTTGCGACAACAATTTCTACTGAAAATGTTGTACAATGGCTTATTGTAGCTCATATTACAATTATTTAGGTGTATTTCAATGCTATATCTTCTATATCCATAAAAGGAAGGGTTTACCACGGTGGAAACCTAGTAAATTAAACAAAAAATTCCTTCTAAATAAGTTAATCTTTGATAGGAGAAAAATATTTTACATAACATTTAATGCGCATTTGTATGTATGTATTTATTTACACTGCAAGTGGGCATGCACCCGGTGGCAGTGGTATACACAATATAAACAATACACAATAAAATGATAAGCAATACACAATAAATTTACAATACACAATACAATTATACAATACACAAAAGGCCTACAATTTTATACACAATACAATAAGAATACACAATATAATTTAACACAATAATAATAAAAACATTACAACCTACATAATTATGTATAGGCCCTACACAAGTTTCAATAGTCTTTCACTTTATTCTCATCTCACTCACTGTAGTGGCACTATGACGCATTTCACTGACACTTCAGCACACATTTCACTGACACTATAGAACACATTTCATTGACGCTATAAATTATCACTGATCGGAACTATTCACTGCACTGTAAAACCATAACTTCACTGACTCACCTCGCTTCACTGATACACCAGTTCAAATAAGTCAAATAATTATACCCTTATGCATACTGTACTTATAAACAGAACTATATTTAAACTAAACATTTCTAGTCTAAGTCCCTCTTACACGCTATTTTTAAATAATTTACAATTCAAACCAAGGAAGTAACTCGTCAGGCTAAATAAATACATGTCACATTAAAAAATTAAATGTTAAATGTCGCCTTAATTTTAATTTGAACTTTATACACAACTTTTTAAATTATTATTGAATCTCCTTAAGGAAGGATAGCCCTCAAAGACCGCTGCAGGTAGGTCATTCCAATCATTTATAGTTCTATTTAAAAATGAGAATTTACCTACATCCGTTTTCTGTTTCCTACATTTGATTTTAAAATAATTTATTCTAGTTTTCCTACGTCTGTTTTCCAAAGTTTCCCATTTAAGTTCTTTTATCGTATCGTTTCCATAAATCGTATCGTTTCCATGTTAGCTGCTGTTACGCCATTTTGAATGCTCTGCTATACAAGGTTTTAAAATGACGCTACCCTTTGATTGCAATTTCCCGTAACTTCAATTTCTTGGTTATTATTGTCATACAAAAATAAACATATCTTCGTAGCTGTTAGTGCTATGTGCATATTTGGAAACTTTTTTCTGGAGCAGAAATATTGTTATTCTGTTACATTTTAAAAATATTTCTCCATATTTTTATAAAGGTATCTCTAAAACTAATTCGCAAAATGCAATAGGTTTATCTAAAAACTTTGAAAACCAGTACGAAAATTATACTCCAGATACACTCAGGGACAAAAAAAACCGGACACTTTAATATTTGCTGGTATTTTGCAAAATATTATATTCTCATACAATATTATGATAGCCATCTGTTGTTATGGACACGTGTATACATTGTTGATTGTTTTTTGTTTTATAAACAAGCCATTACAACCAAATATTCCAATTTTGCTTTCGGAGTCTCAGCTATAACAATTTTGTCTCAAACATTTTGTGCTTCATTATCGTTATCATTCGTTATTTCTTTATTTTTACATTTTGTGAGTTTAAGTGGGGTTGTAACATTTGTCTTAAAACAAGATGCGACCTGAAGATGTGGCTCGAGCTGTAGCTCTTTACGATGATGGACGCAGTGTACGTTACATTGCAAATGTTATGAATATGGCTAGAAGCACAACCCATGATGCCATAAAACGGTATAGAGAGACCTAGAATATCCCAGAAGACCAGGTTCGGGTCGTCCAAGAGCTACAAATCCAAATGAAGACAGGTATATGGTGTTGAGAGTTCTTAGGGAGCGCAACCTGCCAGCTACTAGTGTAGCCCAACAATTTGTTAACATGCATGGACGCCCAATTTCGGCCAAAACAGTTAGAAGGAGATTGAAAGCAAGTGGACTGATATCAAGTAGACCTGCAACTGGTCTCAGACTTCTCAGGATGCATCGAGTTGAACGACTGCGTTTTGCAAATAATCACAGGGTTTGGAGAAATGGACAGTGGAGCTGTTTTCTGTTCACCGATGAGTCCCGTTTCAATCTGTGCTCACCTGATGGACGTGAAAGAGTTTGGAGAAGGAGGGGAGAACGATTTTCACAGTGTTGCATTTCCGAAAATGTGCCGTATGGAAGTGGTGGAGTGATGGTTTGGGCAGTAGTGTGTACGGATGCTCGTACAGAGTTGGTGTTTGTTGAAAATGGAAGACTAACAGCTGATAGGTATATAAATGAATGTTTGGCTGATCATGTTGTGCCATTTGGCCAATTTGTAGGCGATAATTTTGTTTTAATGCATGATAATGCACGGCCGCATATTGCCCATGCGGTTGGAGATTATCTCCAAGAAGTGGGAATCCATGTTCTTCCATGGCCAGCAAGGAGTCCAGACATGAACCGAATTGAACACGTGTGGGACATGATTGGACGGCGTGTTAAGAATAGACACCGAGACCAGAATCGTTACAAGAGTTGAGGCGAGCACTTGGCGAAGAATGGGAACTTATTGCTCAAGAAGACATTGCTAACCAAATTGAGAGCATGCCAAGACGTATGGATGCAGTTATTCAAGCCAGAGGGGGTAATACCCGTTACTAAAAAGAGTTTTTAATGTTTAAGGCACCATAAAATGAAAAAAACAGTTAGACCAAACGATGCCATAGTTATACGCCCTTTGTAATTTTTGTAAATTTTCTCATCAGAGATTTTTATTTTTTTTTCAAATGTTGTCGTATAAGGTGCTAAATGGAACATTATTTTGTTTAAATGGGTTTTGTTTCATTTTGAAATAATTGGCAACAAAATACAAGCAAATATAGAAGTGTCCGGTTTTTTTTGTCCCTGAGTGTATTTTAAATGATGTATGATTTGAGGCTTTCTCGGCGTTGGTTCGCTAATATGTTTTCGCGGGATATCAGCCGAGTTAAGATTTTGGAATGCTCCAAGCTTTCGACTGCTATCTCTGCAGCCATCTTCAGGGAAGTGATGTCCGAACAGAAACCATCCATAAACCACAGAGCAAAATCCGGAGTCATCTACGTCAGGTTATAGACAGTCAAGGCCTAAGGACACCAGGGATTTACAAGATTTCATGTGGGTGCGGCGAAGTAAACATAGGGCAGACTGGCCGCACAATAGAAGACAGAATCAAAGAACATAAGAGGAACCTGAGGCTCTATTACCCGGAAAAATCTGCAGTGGCGCAACACAGCATAGAAAAGGAGCATAAAATACTGTTTGACCACACCAAGGTCATTAACAAATCAAGCCACTACTGGGATCGTACAATCAAGGAGACCATAGAGATCAAGCTGGAGAGAAACAACTTTAACAGAGACAGTGGACTCCAGCTCAGTCAGGCATGGACACCGGCCTTGGACCAACTTAGGCCCTCTTACAATCAAGGTAATGAAGATCACGGACCGAGGACGGCAACCGATTCCAACCGGCGGAACAGGGCTCGCCGCCCGCCAAACTTCACACAGGAATCCCGGGAGGGGCGGAATGACAATTCCCGGCCCCGGATTGGCCGATCCGCCAACCAATCCCGTTTCACCTCAGACAGCCTAACATTAATATCACCTTTCGACTTTCTGTTCGGACATCATCCTGCCTAAGGTTTTTCCGTGGTTTTCCTAAGGCGCTAAGACAAATGTCGGGATGAGCCCTAAAAGAAATGGGCCACGGACCTGCACTCATATCCCCATTAATCTCCCTAATTACTTTAAATTAATTAACTAATTACATCTCTCCCCCACTTCGTAATTGAGCCATCATATAGCCAAATGGCTTGTCTCAAAATTGAGACGATTCAACAAGGCTCATGACAACAATCACCTCCTACATAATAGCCAAATTGGCTAGTCTCTTATACATGAGGCAACTCATCTCGCCTAAGGTATTCCGTGGTTTTCCTCAGGCGTAAGACAAATGTCGGGATGAGCCCTATAAGAAATGGGCCACGGACCTATATATCCTTCCCCATATATATTCCCCTTTATTATAAACGACGTATGCCCTAGTTCAGAACATATATAAATTGTCTATTAAATATAGGAGGTCACTCAATTAGTCGCAATTGAAAGGACAGGGACCTCTCAAATTGCAGATTAGATTTCACGGCGCTTCTTCCGACGGCCTTCACATGCTTTGTCATCGAACAACAGATGACGGCGTCTTGCCATCCTAACGGCAAACACCAGCCAACTCCTCCTCGCCCCGTTCCGTGATCACTTGATCAAATCTCAGTTCGGACATCACTTCCCTGAAGATGGCTGCAGAGATAGCAGTCGAAAGCTTGGAGCATTCCAAAATCTTAACTCGGCTGATATCCCGCGAAAACATATTAGCGATTTTAAATGATGTTGCTTTTAGAAGTAAAATGTCATAGAGATTTTTAATGTACATATTTTCAAAAATGGCTGAGATGTACCATTTTACTGAATTACTGAATTCTGACATTAAAAAACATTGGTTCCAAAGTTCGTCTCCATTTTTTCAAAAACTAATCTCGAATTTAAATTGTTGTAACAGTGATATTGCTACATACAAAAAATGAAAAATGTGCATTTCGGTAATTTACTAGTGGTCTAATTGGTGTTCTGTCTTTATGTAGGTCTACCGAAATGCCACCAGCCAACGAATTAGCAACAAACATATAGACAAGATCATGAGAAACTGCATGAAACTCCATAAGAGTAAAGAACAATATAGACATAGTAAACAAAATCAAGAACAAACATAACCAACACAACGCAACACTAGCAACTTTCGACATAAACATGGGTGGGCAACTCGTGCTCTCAAAGTGTCAACACAATCTCAGTGCAGGTAGAACGGACTCTGTACTAGCTGTACTGTCTGTGTGCGGTTCTTTCAAGACACAAGTTCGATCGCGTCTGCAGTAAGTGGCGGCTCGTTTTAAGTGAAAAACAATATAATTCCCAGATCATTTCCCTTTAGTTACGAGTAAAGAGAGAATTTTTTTTTTATTAAGAAGAGAGGTAAAGCTTGTATTCTATTACACTTTCTTACGCATGACATTTTATGTTACAAATAAACAGTGAAGGTTTTAGTAAAGAAATACTGTCTGCATCTGGTTTAGAACAGCTAAAGGTAAAAATGAGATATCAAGAAGGTGAGACTGATATCAAATATCATTAGCACGTTGTGCGTGCGAGTTACAGAATTGCACGACATATAATCGACTAGCTAAGAGCATTTATGGATAAATTTGAAATGTGGTAGTATCATGTAGAACACAGACAACTTCACTTTCTTTGACTATAAACTATCTTGAAGAGTGATAAGAAAATCTTATTATCAAATATAAGACCCTACTTCAAGACCTACAGCAGAATTCACTGCTAAGTTTGGAGAAACAGTGATAATTGACAAGGAATCGAAATTTTTCTGAAATATTTTTGGCTTACGCCGATAGAAAATCCTGAAAACTTATAGCTTGAATTGATAAATTTATAGAATAGAACGCCACTCAAATTCTAGCAAAATCAGGAATCGAACTGTTCGTAATGTTGCCTAAGTCAGAATTTCCAAATATACTCTTTGCTTCCATATATACTGTATGTGCTTGAGGCAGAGTTTAATACAAGAAAGAAGTGTAAGAGTTCTCAAAGTAAAGAAAGAGCTCAGAAGTAAGCTTATTTCAACTGCCGTGACATGTAAAAAATACTTCCTTGTATTTGTTATTGTTTGCGAATAGAGACTATTACCTTTATGAGCATAGAGGAATACTCTTAAATGTATAAATACTTGTAAATTCTAGCGTTATACCTTTCAAATAAGACACATAATAAGAAATATTAACAGATAGTGTAGCCTAATAATAAATAAGTGTTGCAGCTATATTTGTTGTATCTTGAAAAGGTTGTATTCAGTTTGTGTTTCCAGTACTAAAATAATTTATAAAGCTAGAAAATAATTTTGTGCGAGATCGTGCGTATTTGCTTGTTTTCCGCACAAAACCAATACGCGGTAAGTGTGAAATACCACATTCAGTATTCCCAACGTAACACACATAACAATTTCCCTCTTCTTACCGCTTAAGCGCGACATTCATTTTACTGTTTTAGGCTTTTAACGTATTATTTTTAGAGACGTTTAACATAGTAATAATTATAAATTGGAAACTTACCACTGCAATTTCACCTAAATTCCAATGTTTATTATTGTTTTTAAATATTTGCAAAAATTAAGTACAGTCTACTACTCCACGATACTTATTGCATTTCTGATACAAGTAACATTAAGGAAGCCGTGAAAAAATCAACAAGATTCCAGATGCGGATGTTATTACTGCAATATGTTATATAAATAATATTGTTAAAATATTAAAATGAAAAATAAATCATTACATAACCTTACCGTTTGTTTTAAGTTCGCATTTATAGACTGGGGAAAAAAAAGACAGACGTGTATCACGGCCTGCTGGAGTATAGTAAACACAGAAAACATTTTATAGCAACAATGTTGAAGAAAGATATTTTGGTTTTCCGAAGTTGCCGTCATTAAACAGAAACCAACATGGAGATTTCATTGCAACTAATTAGGAATTCGTCTTTCAGGTATGTAATAAACGATCTTTGCACAAAATAATGTACGATACACGAGCGGTATGTTTGTTTTCATGTTCTCGGAAATTAAAAAAGCTCAACTACGTTTCGCTTTTTCAAGCTTTTCCTCGACTATGAAAACGTCAACATACCGCTCTTGTAACGTATATTACTATTGTTATGTGTTCGGGTATAGTCTGTCTAAAATTACTATAATTATTGTACTGTGCGTCATTCTGAAATTCAAATCTTGGAATAGATATCACGATCACCTGCATGAGCCGCCAGAGCGCACCGTGGCTTTTGCAGCGAAACTACAAACAACTTGTAAGTGCTGCGGCTGGCTCCGTCTGCCTTTCTCTCTTTCAAGGTTTTTTAGCACTTTGGGAGCACGAGTTGCCTGCCCATTCATGGACATAACCAACCTATCTAGAAGGATACCAATTAAAAAACACTACATATACAGTACTAGAACAAATGTTCAACAGTAATAACATACCATAAGAACACTTGGAAAATTCCTCCAAATTACAGACACTATCACTAAGCAAAATGAATTCGCATACAAGAACAAGTACTACATCCAAACATGAGATCACTCATCTCCAGCATCTCCCCGAAATTTTCATGCACAACATAGAACAGACACAGTTCTAAACAAGGACAACAGCAAACACGTAGAAAACATCATTTAGGCCTACTGAAACAGGTACATAGGCGAGATAGGTACTAATACTATACAAAGGAAACAAAAGATAGATTGAAAACCTACACAAATCATAAAACGAATACACCCAAAAATACACTACACACTAGAAATGGAAAACAATAAGACCATAAATTTCTTAAGCATCACAAAGACAAAAACAGACAACAAATAAGTTCGAAATAAACAGAAAACTCACTACCTCGATTACATACATATATAACACCTCCAATCACCCCACATAACACAAACACGCGGTATTTCTATCCATGATACACAGACTCATCAAAATTTCTATGAGCCATCAAGACTATGTTTTTAATGAACAGAACTAGACTCTTGCGGAAGTTTCTAAGTAGTCTTAAATGACCAAGTTGTTATTTTTCCTCCTCTCTTTTCTTCTTCTTTTTTTCTCTTTTCTTTCTTTTTTATTATCTTGATATATTTCTTAATCATTTGTGTTTGTATGCCACTTAGTACGAATTTGCTAATCAACATTTTATGTCTTGTAACCCACATGTATTCTCCTATTAGTATATTAACTGTATAATATATCTCAAGTGAATTAATCGTCGAATTTATCTCGGGCATTTTAGGTCTTATAAATTGTGTGTGTGTGTTTGTGTGTGTGTGTGAGTGTGTATATTCCCCTTTATGTTATGTAACTGATTTTGATTATGTGTAATTTTCTACTTTATTTTATATATTACATAACCGATCTTGACTATTTGTAATTTTATATTATATAACTGATCTTTTCTATTGTAATTTTCTACTATATTTTATGTAATTTCTAAGGTATTTTCTTTTGTGTTGTTTTGTAATCAAATTTTGTATCTCATGTATATTATTGAAACCTGGTTGAGTGGAAGAGAAGGCCTCATGGCCTTAACTCTGCCAGGCAAAATAAACCTCCTGCTGCTGCTGCTGGTACTACTACTACTACTACTACTGCTGCTACTGCTGCTACTGCTGTTGCTACTACTACTACTACTGCTGCTACTGCTACTACTACTGCTGCTGCTACTACTACTACTACTGCTACTGCTGCTGCTACTACTACTACTAATGCTACTGCTGCTGCTACTACTACCACTGCTGCTGCACTGCTACTACTACTACTACTGCTCTGCTGCTACTACTACTACTACTACGACTACTACTGCTACTGCTGCTGCTGCTACTACTACTACTACTACTGCTACTGTTGCTACTACTACTACTACTGCTGCTACTACTACTACTACTACTGCTACTGCTGCTGCTACTACTACTACTACTACTACTGCTACTGCTACTGCTACCGCTGCCACTGCCACTGCCACTGCCACTGCTGCTGCTGCTGCCACTTACTACTACCACCACTGCCACCGCTGCTACTACTACCACTACTGCTGCCACCATTACTACCACCGCCACCGCTGCTGCTACTACCACCGCCACCGCTGCTTACCACTACCACCGCTGCTGCCGCTACTACCACTGACCACCACTGCCACTGCTGCTCTGCTGCTGCCACCGCCGCCGCTGCTACCACTGCTACTGCTGCTGCCACCACTGCTACTGCCTACTGCTGCCACTACTACCACCACCGCTGCCACCACCACCACCACCACTACCACTTGCCACCGCTGCCGCCGCTGCCACCGCCACCGCCATGCTTTAATACTACCACTGCCACTGCCACTGCCACCACTACACACTACTACTACCACTACCACTACTGCCGCCAGCTGCCACCTGCTGCTAAAATACTGCTACTGCTGCTGCCCTACCGCTACTACTGCTGCCACTGCCACTGCTGCTGCCACTGCTGCTGCTGCCACTGCTGCCGCTGCCACTACTACACCACTACTTGGCCACTACCACCTACCGCTGCTGCCGCTACTGCCGCCGCTGCACTGCTGCTGCAGCTGCTGCTACCACTACTGCTACCAATCGCTGCTGCTGCTGCCACCGCCACTGCTGCTGCTGCTACTACTACTACTACTACTACTGCTACTGCTGCTGCTACTACTACTACTACTACTGCTACTGCTGCTAGTGCTGCTGCTACTACTATTACTACTACTACTATAAGAAAGAAATACATACTATTAAATACATTGTAGGCTATAGGAAAACGGATACAGCCCCAACATAATAGACAACATCATAAGAAAGACTAAACGCAAAAAATAAAACGCAATACAAACACAAGAAAACAAATACATCACACTAACATACGAAAACAAGAACATAAACAAGATTGCATCATATTTCAAGAAACTAAAATACAATATTGCGTACAGAACACACTACAAAAACATCTTAATACACAGACAAGAGACACAAACAAATACAACTTAACAGATGTGTACAAATTTCATGCAATAGTTACATTGGACAGACTGGAAGATCATTTCAAACACGTTACAAGGAACATACCACAGCCATAACCAAACCAAATAAAAATCCAATTTACGCAGAACACATCACAAACCCAATCACAACTACAGAAACATAGACACTAACATGAAAATACTACACATCCAGCCAAAAACCAGGACCTTGACACTCTAGAACAATATGAAATTTACAAACATACAAAAACACACTCCCAGCACATCCTGAACACTCAACTGAATTTCAAAACAAGCAATCTTTTCGACTTAATCACAATAGAAAATAAGAAAGTAGTGCGGGATTTTCATTATTTATTATTATTTATTATTTTGTTTTATTGAGGAATTACTTGTCAATAAGTTTATTACGCACGATATATTTAACTTTAATTCAATCGGTACTTATGTATGGAATTATAGGATGGGGTAGCTCATTTAAATCCAATTGTAATGCACTTTATTTATTACAGAAGAAAATAATTAAAATATGTCTTCATAAACCTATTGATTTTCCATCTCAAAATTTGTTTCTAGACTTTAATGTACTTAACGTAAGAAAAATTTATTATATTGTATTAATAAAATTCATACATAAAAATCGAAATAATTTTGAATTGTATTCTCATAGTTATGAAACAAAAGATATTAATTCTTTAAGATTGTTTGAACCAAAATGCAACACTGTTACAGTATTTAATCATAGTAGTAATTTAGGCCGAAGAATATATAACAAATTTATTTTTAAATATCCCAATCTTGTCAATTCTAATAGTTCTAGTATTAAATTAAAAAAGTTATGTATGGATTTTATAAAAATTGTAAATTTAAATTTATATACTATAATTGCATAGTAGACGTAAGACAAATTGTATTGTATACTTATTAATTTCAATTCAGGAATCCGCCCCTGAGAACGAGTAATACTCTTTCAGGGGCGAGCTAAAGTTTTTTCTATATATAATATAACTAGTGGCTTGTGCAGCAAATACTGCTGCAAACTAAGTATGTTAGACCTTCAAATAAAAGTTTTTCAGATAGTTATTTGCTTCCATAATAATGAAACATACTCCCTCTGAATGGATTTTTTTAGGCCAAAAACATTTTCTTGAACCTATCCAACTTCAGTTTTTTAGTTTCAACGCGAAAACGCAAGTATCAATGTCAGGACGATAGCAGTAGCTATTACAGGTCATTGTGGATTGTAGGCAAAAGTTAAAAAAATGTCAGGTTTGCTAATCTTTCGAACAATAGCATTTTCGTGTAGAACTTGAAATGTAGAGCGTAAAATCATTTTATCCTACTAAGAGATCTTGCTGAAATGATCTGGAGACTACAAAATTTTCTAGGCCTCTTATTTTATCAGTAAGTAATACCTTTTCATCTTTCCTTAGGAACTGTAATTTTTACGCTCTCTCGAGCCAATACTGAAGACAATGACACATATCAATATCTACACTACACCGCCATTAGGAACTGTAATTTTTGCGCTCTCTCGAGACAATACTGAAGACAATGACACATATCAATATCTACACTACACCGCCATTAAGTATATGAAAAAGACCCAACCCCACTGGGTTAATAAGTATAAAAATATTTGATTTTTAATAACAATATTATTATCTTACTTTAGTTTTGTACTTATATATAGCAGCCACTCAGTAAATTATAGAAATGAAGATCTGAATTAAGATATTCTTTACATTTACTTACATAACCACAAAACGTTTCACTTTCATGTCATCAATATAGCATCAATGTTATGTATAATTAATGAAAAAATAGATGCATCATGATATTAACTATAATAATATTTAATTTCTAATGGTAATAATGTCATCAAACCACCTCATGATTTGAATATCCAATACATAGCTGTACTCAGAAAATTATACACTGGAGAATCAGTTTTTAATAACATGGCCTTCGTGTAATAGCCTATTGTTTATTGTAGTGTGTGTTTTGTTCTGAAATTCAATCAAGTCGGCCGTTATTGAATAAAATTAGTTCTCAAAACTGATAATAGATGGATTTTGGAAAATAGGAAAATTGTGTAGGAAAATTTACATTTCACTGAAAACTACTACTTTTTCGAAAAACTTTAGGTTCCAAGCTTCAAAATGGGGGGCCATTTATTAAAATCCCGTAATTTCCATTACCAGTTCAAATTATATATATAGATATGTTAAGTTATAAAATAAATAAATAAATAAATAAATAAATAAATAAATTAGGCTTCGGATAATGGAAAATAGTACTTGGAAACTAGTCAGCCAAGTAAAATTCCTCATATTAACACAGTAAAGAATTTACAAAGTTAATCAGTGAAGAACAATTTGTTTGTATACATCTCAAGTCTGATTTGTGAATTATGTTACTAGTCAGCGATGTATGCAATGGAGGGGCGAAGTAACTGGCCATCCTACTCATTATCTTCTGGTTCAGTTGCCTCATAAATGATGCCTTATTGGTGTCAGTTATGAGGTTCCAATCTATCTTCGGACTGCTAACTGAACTTTATTATTATTATTATTATTATTATTATTATTATTATTATTATTATTATTATTATTATTATTATACATCATGACGGCTGACATCGTACATATCACCAAGGACACCGCGACATCGATGATAATGTATTCTGATGACATGGTACTGGGATCGCCTAACAAAGAGGAACTTCAATGTACACTCACCAAACTCGAGAAATGGGCTGACAAAAACTGCCTGCAAATAAATCATCAAAAGACAAAGCAGATAACCTTCAGAAAGGGAGGAAAGCCCAACGCAAATGACAGATTAACGCTCCTCGGCGAGCAACTACTGGGTGTTCAGTTCAAAGTGTGTCATGGCTCGCTGTATGCCGTTATGTGGCTAGCCGATGAGCCTAGAGAATTCAATCTTCCTACACTTCCGCAGACGTGTATAACCTATGAGGCAGAAAGGTTGCCTAGCAAGTACGGCGTTCATTCTGAAGAGTACGTACCGATACGTACGGTAACGCCGGTAGTGGCAGGAATGTGAACTGTTTGGAAATACGTACTGTCGGGATATGGGCATAGGGTTAAGACGATTACTTACGTATTTGTTGACATTAACTTCGACGGTCAACATGGACACGGAGCATTTGATTTGTGTTGTGGAATGTTACCGTACGCAACCGATTATAACAAATACCCTGCGTACGACTTGCCGGCGAAAAACACAGTTCGAAAGAGGTTATGGTAGCACACAGACCGTACAGACCGCCATCTGTTGCTACGACGTTCAAGTTATACCGTACACGTTCTCAAGTTCAGATTGAAGAACGCCTTAAATAATAGGCAACTTCTCTAACATATAAGCTGAAACTCGCTTCAAATCGGTGACCCAACAACAGTGACGTCATGACACACTTTGAAATGAACACCCAGTAGAAGTCGTATGGCAATTCTCCTACCTAGGCATCACCCTGCAAACAACCATACAATTCTTCAGAATACACGTACAACAAAAAGTGTCAGCAGCAATATACAGCATCAACCACCTCCAGCAACTATCAACAGAAACAGCAATGACGCTTTTCAAGACAGTCATAACCTCCATAGCAACATATGGAATGGACATAATTTGGGAGAAACTTACAAGCAGAGACATGGCACAAATAGAAACAGTGAAAGCACGCTTCATGAAAAGAGTGCTAGGAGTTGAAAAACGGCACCATCGAGAATAACGTATGCCCTAATGAGAGAGACCTTCTTTATCGAAGACATTAGACGACAACTACTACTACCGAGCATCAGCGCATATGCGACTACGCTCCAAGGACTGCAGGAGAAGAGGAAAGACGTCCGCAGCAAATTCTACACAGCAGAGAGTGGACACGACCCAACTACGAGATGAGGCACATCCTAACACGAGACGCAATTCATGGTTTTCATCACAAGGTATGCAGCACGAAGAGTTTCCATGAGCCGAACCAAGAATCCGTGTGCGAATTGTTCAAGAACCCATGTCAACGACACCACGTCGAAAAGTGCGCTGAAAGACGTTAATCGCTTAATAAGTTTTTCTCAGACTAATTAAGTCACCTTATGCATATTTGTGCGCATTTATTCTCATTCATTATTATTATTATTATTATTATTATTATTATTATTATTATTATTATTATTATTATTATCTATACTAATAATAAATCAGTAGCCCAAAATTTTTCTGGTAATTTTCGATTTTCCAAAAATAATTGGTCCTAACATATATAATTAACCACCCTGAAACAGAAAATCGCTTTTTTGAAATTTTTGTTTGTATGTCTGTCTGTCTGTATGTTTGTTACCTTTTCACGCGATAATGGCTGAACGGATTTCAATGAAAATTGGAATATAAATTAAGTTCGTTGTAACTTAGATTTTAGGCTATATGGCATTCAAAATACATTATTTAAAAGGGGGGTTATAAGGGGGCCTGAATTAAATAAATCGAAATATCTCGCTTATTATTGATTTTTGTGAAAAATGTTACGTAACAAACGTTTCTTTAAAAATAATTTGCGATACGTTTTCTTCCTTGCAACATTTTGATAGGACTGATATTTAATGAGATAAATGAGTTTTAAAATGAAAATAACTGCCATCTAAGGCCGTGTAATGAATTAAAAAACAAATGAGTTCGTCTATAAGGGGCCTTGGACAGCAACAATCGAAAGCTATGAAAGATAGCCTACAGAGAATGTTTCTTTGTTTGTATGAAGTAATATCGGAAACTAAATTAACCGATTTGTATAATTAATTATTATTTCACCATTGGAAAATGTAGTTTCTCTAGATGGACATAATGCTATAATGTTATTACAGTAACTTCTGATATAATATAATATAATATAATATAATATAATATAATATAATATAATATAATATAATATAATATAATATAATACAATATGTAATATTATATAATATAATTTAAGTTATATGAAGGGTTCACAACCATAGTGGGCCAAACGCTATTTACTGAATACGTAGAAAACAAGGGTTAAAATTAAGTTATTACCATAATTCAATGGAAACCTATAACAAGTAAAATAAAATATACATATTAAATCTAAATGATGTCAATCTTCATTAAAGTATGGTTGCATGTAATAAAAATTAAGAAACAGGTTAAAGGAATTGTCATTGCACCAAATGAGTGTCTCTGGACCAAAATGATCGCATTTTAATTATTTGGATGCAATTTAAATTAAGTAATATAATAAACGACTTATCCTTCTATCAATCACGAATGTTCCCTGGATCAAACGTCCTATTTTAATTATGTAATTACTTTATATTTATTTCTATCGGGTGCAGCGGAGCGCACGGGTACGGCTAGTTATTAAATATATTGAAGAAGATTTTATTTCGCTGCCTACCTCTGCGATGCCCGAGTATTAACTCTGACTACAATATTGAGTTTGGAAGTTCTCCTGGCCACGCTGACGCCGGCGCTGATCCTGCAATATCCTGGCAACGTGCGCAGTGTAGTTCGATTCGATAATGGCCTGTTCAATTGGCTTTCACAGAATGTATTGGCTTAATGGATTAGATTATTAATGCACGAAAGGTGTCTGATTCGAACGCGAAAATGTAGCAGGAAGGAAACTCAATAATCATCTAATATTCCATTAACTACCGACCGCTGACTATTTTAATCATTCCTGTTTAGTAAATGGAAATCGAGTCCAGTGAGACGTCGTTCGCTGTTTGAAAATAATTAACATGTGCCCCGTGAAACATATCGCTCGCTCTCCGCTTTTTAAGTCTCATGTACTCATTTCGTCATAATATTGGTCATCCTCATCGCCGTTATCACCACAGCTGTAATATTCATCACCACACTTGGCATCAGACATCCTCATATAATTCCTTTCCCAAACTCTTCTCGAGATTCACTATAAAATCAAGCATATCCGAAACATTAGAAACTGTAGGCCTATTTTTTTGGAAAATAACGCAAACCTTTCGTCTTACAGAGAGACGTAGGGGAAAATGCAGTCAATTACTGCACAATAGTAGCCTATATTACGATACGAGTTTCGGAAGTTTTTTTTTTTTTTTTTTTTACAAAATCGAGAAAAAGTTTGAAAAATTCGATCAGCTTGTTTGTTTCAATTTCCAAGCCTTCGTAATGCACTTCTCAAACATGAATAATGAAAGTTCATATTTTTAAAATTGCAAATAAAATTATATATTTTACATTGAAAATTTAGAGCAATATTATTCCAAAGCCTTCTCAAAACTGCACTATCATGGTAACTAAGCAACGGTAAATGCACTATAATGAGTATTTCAGTATAGGTTTATGTTATGAAGATGGTTTCCATCCAAAGAATGGATGAAGATCATATACCACAAATCTGTCTATACTAATAATAAATCTGTAGCCGAAATTTTTCTGGTAATTTTCGATTTTCCAAAAATAATTGGTCCTAACATATATAATTAACCACCCAGAAACCGAAAATCGCTTTTTTGAAATTTTTGTTTGTATGTCTGTCTGTATGTTTGTTACCTTTTCACGCGATAATGGCTGAACCGATTTCGATGAAAATTGGAATATAAATTAAGTTCGTTGTAACTTAGATTATAGGCTATATGGAATTCAAAATACTTTATTTAAAAGGGGGGTTATAAGGGGGCCTGAATTAAATAAATTGAAATATCTCGCTTATTATTGATTTCTGTGAAATATGTTACATATCAAAAGTTTCTTTAAAAATGATTTCTGATAAGTTTTATTCTTTGACAAATTTTGATAGGACTGATATTTAATGAGATAAATGAGTTTTAAAATTAAAATAACTGCCATCTAAGGCGGTGTATTGAAATAAAAAACAAATGACTTCGTCTATAAGGGGCCTTGGACACAACAATCGAAAGCTATGAAACATAGCCTACAGACAATGTTTCTGTGTTTGTATGAAGTAATATCGGAAGCTAAATTAACCGATTTGTATAATTAATTATTATTTCATCATTGGAAAGTGTAGTTTCTCTGGATGGACATAATGCTATAATGTTATTACAGTAACTTGTGAGTGAATTGAGGACAGGTAAGATTAAAATAGCTTCTTATGCACAGAAAACTTGATAGGTTATTCTGTATATTCATTTCGCATATTTCTTATAATAATGTTTATGAACATATTCATTTTTATTTCAGAAAATTAACGAATAACGAGAGTGTATTGATTTAGTATGCAGTAATAGTACGTTAGCTTAGCAATCCATTATTTTATAATTCAAATTTTAACTATGCTCAATTGAATCGTGTTAAAATACATAAAATATATATGCAATAAATGCAATGCAAAAATTGGGTAATGAGCCAAGCAGATTATGTTGCGCTGTTGTAAAAGTTGTTCCTCCTGAGATTCAAGAGCTCCCACAACAAATTAAAAACTTTCTAATTCGAGTACATCCGTTATGAACACACTTTTTCATAATATAATATAATATAATATAATATAATATAATATAATATAATATAATATAATATAATATAATATAATATAAACATAATAATAAATCTGTAGCCAAAATTTTTCTGTTAATTTTCGCTTTTCCAAAATAATTGGTAATAACAATTAAGAAACATGTTAAAGGAATTGTCATTGCACCAAATGAGTGGTCTCTGGATGAAAATGATCGGATTTTAATATTTTAAATACAATTTAAATTAAGTAACATATTAAACGATTTATCCTTCTATCAAACACGAATATTCCCTGGATCAAATGTCCTATTTTAATTATGTAATTACTTTATATTTATTTCTAACGGGTACAGCGGAGCGCACGGGTACGGCTAGTAATAAATAAGTATAAACCTGTAGGTAGAAGAAATGAATCATATAGATTCAAAATCCCTTATATCCTCTTTCACAAATTGAAGGATTTTGAAAGTAAAAGGTTTCAAATAGAGGGAATTTTCAACCTTACAGTGACTTTTAACGAACGTTTTGCTTTAAATTTAGTGGCTTTATGAATTCAAACTCTATAAATCATTATAATTCATTATTAGCAAACAATATGTGGTCATAACTCAATTATGAACAAAATGGTCTTTAGTGGGATTTGAATCTAGAGGATTCAAATGTCGGCAGGTCACGGATGAGATGGTCGGATCAGTTTTCTTGAAGACGGGACGAGCCACAAGGCTTATGCCGTGATGATTATGATGATGATGATGATGATGATGAAGATGGTTTCCCTAGCAACAAGTTTCTGTGTGGGAATTCTAATTTTCATGGCCTAACAACAACAGCTAAAAATACAGCTAAAAACACGATCGTAAAAAATATATAATATTAACATTAACTCACTTTTAATTGCAGGAAGTTTCAATTTTGCATGCACATTTTAGTATGTCTATGTAATATATATTATGTTAATGTACCGAAGTAAAGATATGCGTAAATCACTTCGTGATTTAAGACGGCGCTTATTCCGTCGGATCCCGGCCAACTAGTCACTCATAACGAGTGCACCTCAGCACATGTGTGGACTTCAGTCCTACGTTCATAGACATCTATGACGTAGTGCAGAGGGCGGCCACTAGAGGGAACTCAAGAGTTGGAATTTAAACAGAGACGATTCTGTCCGACGCCGGGGTGGGTATCCGGTGTGGCTTAGTGGATAAAGCATCATATGTAGAGCTGAAAACCCGGGTTCAAATCCCGGCGGCGGAGAGAATTTTTCTCCGTTCCATTACTCTTTCATCGTATGTCTATGTATGTTATACTGAATTTTTTCAGATCACTCTTTAATCACATAAGGTACTTTTAAGATTACTAGATTTTTAATACACTTAATAGAGTTTTTGTCCAGCTTGTTACCTTTCATTGTGAATGGTGTCAGCTGACTGATGTTCTACGCATGCGCCACTTTCCCGTAACGATAAACTAACGCGGTTTTGGCCCGTGGACGTAAGGTTAATGGTACATCTGTCAAATGAAAAAAAGTGGCCGCTATCTAGATACTAAGTTCCCTTCGGGTGTCTCCGCTACAATTCGGAAACAGGTGATGTTATATGTTGTTGGACCACGATGTCTGCTATATACAGTTATAATTAAAGTACTGAGTGTTCAGTTCAAAGTGTGTCATGGCTCGCTGTATGCCGACATGTGGCTAGCCGATGAGCCTAGAGAATTCAATCTTCCTCCACTTCCGCAGAGGTGTATAACCTGTGAGGTAGAGAAGTTGCCTAGCAAGTACGGCGTTCATTCTGAAGAGTACGTACCGATACGTACGGTAACGCGGTAGTGGCAGGAATGTGAACTGTTTGGAAATACGTACTGTCGGGATATGTGGAGAGGGTTAAGACGATTACTTACATATTTGTTGACATTAACTTCGACGGTCAACATGGACACGGAGCATTTGATTTGTGTTGTGGAATGTTACCGTACGCAACCGATGATAACAAATACCCTGCGTACGACTTTCCGGCGCAAAACACAGTTGGAAAGAGGTTATGGTAGCACACAGACCGTACAGACCGCCATCTGTTGCTACGACGTTGAAGTTATACCGTACACGTTCTCAAGTTCAGATTGAAGAACGCCTTAAATAATAGGCAACTTCTCTAACATATAAGCTGAAACTCGCTTCAAATCGGTGACCCAACAACAGTGACGTCATGACAACTTTGAAATGAACATCCAGTATTCCACGTGTTACACTATAGACCAGAGATGTCAAAGCGCCTGCACTTCGTGCTCATACTACAAGCAATACAAATCAAACAAGGTTCACGTTTAGGAAGATAAAGTATAACCGTCGCTCTTAAGGAAATGTTATGCGGGTTCTTAAGAGCACGCAGTGCAGGCGTTTTGACAGTCCTGCTATAGCGTAATGGTAACGTTCCGGGCTGGTATTTGTGAGGTCGAGGTCGTGCGTTAGTACACCACCCAGTACTTTTTATGTTTTTTTCCCCTTTGTTTTTAAGAATGAGAGAAAAGATAACTGTTGCTGTCTCTTTTATGACTGTTCTAGTAGGCCTAATTAACATAACGTCCAGGAATGCATTATGCCATTACTTTATCATTATTTATTATGACATTATGGCTGCAAATGAAAAGAAAGAAAGAAAAACTTTATACTGAACAAAAATATCTTTAGTGGCATAAACAAAAGAAGCATACTGGCGTCTGCCTAGAAAATTCAAACAATTAAAAGATAAAAAAAACCAAACCAAAAGCCACGATTCAATATTTAGTCCATCTCCCTCCAATCTCGATCACATTTTGCAGTCGAGTGTACATGTCCTGGACGAGTTTCCACAAATCATCAGGACTTCCTGGACGGGGATTGGACCAATTTTTCTGCATATTACTATGTTTCTTCACTTGTGTCCCCTTGGTTCAGTTGGAAGAACGTCTGAATTCAGATGTCAACGTTTCAAGCTCAAATCCTCGTCGTTACTTTAGATTTTATTGTACTACAGGATAGTATAATATAATATAAGAAGAAAAAGCTAACATTAGTATTATGCAACTGTACTTTTTCAAAATCTAACATTAAATTTATGTTATTTATATCGCTAGGGAACAAAACAATATAAATGATAACTTGAATATTATTTATATTGCTAAATAACGATACAGAATATAAATGATAACTTGAATATTATTTATAACGCTGAAGAACTATAACTGAATATATAAATCTTTGATGGGCGATCATAAGAGTACAAGTAAATTTTTGGCGAAATTGAAATATGTACAGTTTTGTCATCATCAGCTCGATATCTATGTCTGGTAAAAAGAGTACAAGTCAAAACCTGCTGTAGAACGCCGCATTCTCTGATGCACATAACAGTATCTTCAAAATCATGTACTATGTTAAACAATTTTTTTGCTCTACTGTAAAATAAGGTTTTTTGACTTGTACTCTTATGATCGCCCATCAAAGAAATGATAACTTGAATATTATTTATATCGCTAAAGAACGATAGCAGAATACAAATGATAACTTTAATATTATTTATATCGCTAAAGAATGATAACAAAATGAAATTATATCTTGAACAAGGCTAGAACTCACAACCTTCGAACCATTAAGCGGGCACTCTACCGTTACTCTATGAAACGTAGATATTTAATGACTCTATAGTTCCGTAACTGCTTCTACAAGCGCGAGCATCGTGTAACATCACCTTGATCCGAAATGGACTTAGAAAATATTCGCTGTTGACAGCTGTACATTTACTATAGCATACTAAACGTTGGTCGCTTAGCTTGACCAGACAGTTATACGTATAAGAAAGACGTGTATGCACCGATGGTGTGCTCTCCTTTCACAACCTGTAAATAGTGTTTCTCTCTATTGCTAATAAGTAGACTTCGTTGAATTGCCACACGCAGCATGCAATCAGGTTGCCGATGTACGGTAGTATAGAGGAGGTGAGCGACCCCCGTTCTCGTAGTATAAGCAGTTCATGTTAAGAGTTGTGACCGGTCCAAATAGATAGAGCAGCTACAGCTAATGTATACCTATGTAAGCACTTGTTTTTGCATTACTGTGGTTGGAATAGTCAAAGCTTAACATTTGCTCAGTGCAGACAAGAATTCAATCAAACATACTACAGTGAGAATGTTGCTGTTCCAAACAATTGCCCCTGGAATACCCTTACCCCCGCAGCCAGTCTTGACCCGTTGGGGAACGTGGTTGGATGCTGTTAATTATTATGCAAAATATTACGGCAAAATAATGGAGGTAATTGATGCATTGGATAGCATAGACAGTACCGCTGTTGCAGCTGTAAAATCTTTGCCTTCTGAACAGCTATTGGAAGATATTCTGTTCGTTGATTCTAATTTTAAAATCGTGTCCAAAAGCATCACCCTGTTAGAATCGTCTAAACTACAACTCTGAGAAGCCCTTAATATAGTGGATAAAGTATCACAAACCGTTATCCAAAATAACAATTTACTAATTTCAAAAAAAGTGAAATGTACGTTGAGAAACATTATTGCTAAAAATTCTGCCTATTCACAACTTCCTATTATAAATGATGTACTATCAGGTCATGACAAGACGTCTGAAGTTGGTGTACTAAAAAGTAGTCACTTTCCGTTCTTCAAATATGCACCTATTACATCGTGTGATGTTGAACGTACATTTTCCCAATATAAAAAATGAGTGACCATCGGAGGAGATTACTTTGCAGTCGCTCAAAGTGTACGTAACTCTTCACTGCAATGCACATATTCAAGGATGATGTGAGTATTTTACATTAAATTTTAAGAGTTAATATATCTCACTACAAAATAATTGTGTATTTACATGTTTAGACGTTTCCTATTTCAATGATCATTCATTATATTTCTTAAATGCAGGATACATATTTTATTGTAACCGCAGTATACTGCTCAGTGTTTACTTACTCCATCCGTTGCACGCCCCCTTCTCATACAGTCTATACCGCGTGCGTAGTAAACCTTACGAATCTCGTGGCAATTCCACGAAGTCTACTAATCAGCTTACAATTTTAGTGATGTTCAATTTCTAATCTTCATTTTCTTAATCTCTTCTTACTAGTAAACATTAACTGAAAATGAAGTACTGTGCATTCATTAATCATATTTACACACGTACCGAACACGTATGCTGAACAATTTTCCTCTTCTGTTATTTCTATTAATTTTTAAACCAGGATCTCTCCGTTGCTTCCAGCTGTTATTTGATAACATTCACTTTCGTGCGTTGTTACTGGATAATGTTTCGGTCATTGATACCGAAGCGAGGAATTGGATTGCGTTTTAGAGTTAGAAATCCTATATTATGTCTGCCGCATTGGCGGTGTTATTTCTGTTTTTATTTCATTGTAGTTGGACTTCCATACTTCTGGTTTAGGTTACTTATACCAGCATTAAATTTCATATGCAATTCCGATCATATTTGCGGTGAAACGGCCTGCGTTGTATAGTCCATTACCTATGCATTTAAAAGAACCACGAAACGCTATTTATTACCTTTACTTTATAGGTGCTCTTGTGGTCCACTGCATCACAGATAAAGGTAATATAAACTGAAAAATAAAGACAGAATCTAAAAGTTATTTTGGGAAGCCATACGATACACAAATTCGATCACACGCATCTCTTAGATAAACAACACACATTGTTGCGCTTACCCACTCCTATATATTGCAAAGCACTACGAAGCTGAAGGACTATAGGCTACACCAGAGCCATCTTCAGTTACAAGCAGGAGCATGGGTAGGTTTGGCAACGCTGAATGGAGGCGGGCGGAGACGAAATAAAGGCATGAGGTTTGACGTTTTAGTGCTTTGATTTCGTTGTCACATGTACATTTTCGACATTAATTGATACAAAACAAAGTGCATAGATCAAGATTCAGTGTATTTATGTGCGTAATTTAATACGGAATGCGAAATGGTATTTTGAGTTTCAGAATACAGCGTAAGCACTTGCATACCGCCACTTATAACTTAAAAAAATTAAAAGCATACGTGTTTTTTATTTATGGTACAAGGGAAAATAAATAATTACTTAAAGAAATGTTACTTGTATCAAAAATAAATAAATTAACGACGTACTTTCGCACTACCCTATTCCAATCAATTAACCATTACGTGGCTAGTAAATTGACAATGTTTTGCCGCTTTATGTTGTTTCACCTCTGACGTGAAAGGTCTAGGATATCATATACATTTTAATTTCTTGTGATTATCTGTCGTGCTTTCCTATAAATATTTCAGATGCCCAGGAAGCCAGTTTTAGTTTGAACCTCAACAGTCACCATAACAATACTCTTATCCTAAATTATTTTCTAAAATATAATTTTAAATAGGCCTAGGCCAAGTATAAAGATCTATGAAAAAATGAAGAAACATACCTTCAACAGTAATCTCACGTGAGGTTTTGATTTATCTAGAGAAAATCAAAACTCGAGTGGGATTTAATTGACTATTACACGATTAGAAGAAAGTATATAAAGATTATAAGTAACAAAGTACTCCAATACAATAAAATATTAATTGACTTACGAAAATAAACCTGTCTTCAAATGTATTATTGCACCATTACGCTAGATGGCAGTTGTGCCGACTATGGAATCTTCATTGAACTCTGTAGACGGTTACTAGTCAAGAAAGCTTTGTTGATTCAGTTTCATTTTTATTAAGACAGTTGCATTCCACTTCAATTATCCGAATCCCAGTAATCAACGTCACTTGACAGATGATTTTCAATAAATCTTAATATTAAACAATCTCTGATACGTGACTATCCATAATATCATATAGCAGAAGCTATAACATAACCTAACTAATATACACAAGTGTTAGAAAGGTTTTAATTAACGACGACGACATAAAAAATAAACATGAATAATTTTAAAAGGAATAATTATTGAATGTACAATTTTCAAATTTGAATGTGGTTGGTGGATCAATCGATATTATATTGGACGTGTGCGTAATAGAAGTGGAACTCGTTGATTTAGGCCTACATGGTGTATTCAACTTATTCAGAATTTCCGAATGAATAATTTTAAAAGGAATAATTATTAAATGTACAATTCTCAAATTTGAATGTGGTTGGTGGTTCAATTGATGTTATATTGGACGTGTGCGTAATAGAAGTGGAACTAGTTGATTTAGGCCTACATGGTGTATTCAACTTATTCAGGACTTCAGAATTAATAATTTTAAAAGGAATAATTATTAAATGTACAATTTTCAAATCTGAATGTGGTTGGTGGTTCAATTGATGTTATATTGGACGTGTGCGTAATAGAAGTGGAACTCGTTGATTTAGGCCTACATGGTGTATTCAACCTATTCAAGATTTCCGAATGGTGCTCTTCATTTATTTGTAAATCGGATTTCAGAAGATGGATAGGTATGATCAGTGATTTTTATTAATTCTTGTTCTTGAATGCCAATGCGAGTAATATTTGAAAATGCTGTGCATCGACTGGAGTGGTTTGTAATTGTATATATATTTTTGACGTCCAGACCAGCGCAGCTTCAAATGTTGGCAAACAAAGAAACAAATGCTAGGGACGCGATAAAATTAAACAAATGCTAGGGACGCGACAAAATTAAACAAATGCTAGGGACGCGATAAAATTGTGCGATAAGCAGCCATGATTGGTTGAAATACGTCCTTTCGTACCGTTTTATTGGCCAAAAGTAGTATGACGTAGTAAGAGTGTAATAGTCAACATAATACGTAACAAAAAACATCATTATCTATTAAGTATGTGCCAATTAGTGTAAACTTTGTGAAGTTTAAATCCTGTAAATACGAACTGAAAAGAAACATGTTTATAACTAATTTATTACAAAAGAAATAATATTAATAAACAAACCTTCAAAACCAACAAAGTGAGTGTATGCATCTACAAATGTAGACAGTTCTGACGTATAGCAGGCATTCCGAATCTTCAACAAAACTGCAACATTTATGGGATCACAGATCAGCTGTTTACAATGAACTTGAAAATCAACGGCATAACTTTATTGATATAGCAGGCGAGACCCAACAATTTGACTACAATTCTGATACACACAAACCACAAGTAAGACTATAAAAATGTAGTTTACAGAATATTTGATATTTAGAAGAATTGTTCAATCATTTTTCATTAATAATAACCGTAAAAATTGCCAAAGACTGCAGCCATATTTTTATTTATTGTCTTGTTTTTATCGCCAACACGCACTTAGTTTATAATATATCAACAATTAACGTTTGGTACGACCGCAAACATAATTCCATCGACACACACACACGTGTTCTGGACAGTAGGCCTCCGTTTGACAGTTAATTACAGTGTTGCCGACGTATGGCTCCGGCTAGTAACTGAAAAAGGCTCTGGCTACAGTTTTTCATGCGACTTAGTTCATGGCTTTGGTCGCGGTTTTTAGCCTCCCGGAACAACACCAGCCATTCGCGCATAAGCAGTGTTGCCTAGTTGCAATATTAACATTCAGTCGCTGTTAGTTATTTCAAGTTAAATACTATATGCGCCCCGACAAAATGTTGTAGCCATGAAGATTAGAAGCATGAACCAAGTTGTGTGAAAAGTATAATAATAATAATAATAATAATAATAATAATAATAATAATAATAATAATAATAATAATAATAATAATCCGCGGCACGACAACCCTTGTAAGTTCAATGGCGATAATCTGGAATTGATCCCACGTACACATGCCTCACTAGAAGGGAACGATCATCCAACTAGTACGAAGGTAACGTGTGGTCACCACGATGATCACTTAGCCTCTGTAGCCAGTTTTCGAAACCAGATTTCGTTACTTATCGTAGCCCCGGAAATTCATCACGATGCTGGCTGGGCAAACATTGTTGATCACTCTCAAGGACGAAATCTTGTTCACCTGCAGGGTCAACCTCATTAACCTGATCCTCCGTCCACTCAGGCACTGTCTCGTCAAAAAAAAAAAATAATGTTGGAGAAAGCCACGTGTTTTGTACATTTTGAAAAATGTGATATTGATTTTTATAACACAGGTAGCTCCTGGTATCTCTCAACTGTTGCATGAACAACATTAGTCCAGGACTGATGTTTATGCAAAAACCATGAAAATGAATGTGTAAGCTACTCCATTTGAAATAGGACTAATGATGTTCACGCATTAAGACATAAATCTATTTATCAATTTCGATAAAAATTAGACTCATGTTGTTTATATAACTATGGATTCAAATGAAGACATTATTACAAAAACAGCCCTAGTCATTTTTAATCAAATTGAGTTAAAGACCCATTTTCTATTATTTCAAATGTTTATAGGCTCCAAAAATGACACATATCAGATGCAATAACCACAAGGATAAACACCAGTTGTATGGAAACATGTGACATGTGTTGTTCTATTTATTTTTATTGTTCTCCTGAAAAATACCAATTTTGACAAGGGTTGTTTTTTTATAATGTCTTCAAATGCACCCTGAATTTTGAACATTTTTTGTTACTAAGTTCAAACAAACTGCTCTATCATCTTTACTTTTTAACTTTGCTCTAGAGTATGCCATTAGGAAAGTCCAGGATAACAGAGAGGGTTTAGAATTGAACGGGTTACATCAGGTGCTTGTCTATGCGGATGACGTGAATATATTAGGAGAAAATCCACAAACGATTAGGGAAAACACGGGAATTTTACTGGAAGCAAGGAAAGAGATAGGTTTGGAAGTAAATCCCGAAAAGATAAAGTATATGATTATGTCTCGTGAAGAGAATATTGTACGAAATGGAAATATAAAAATTGGAAATTTATCTTTTGAAGAGGTGGAGAAGTTCAAATATCTGGGAGCAACAGTAACAAATATAAATGATACTAGGGAGGAAATTAAACGCAGAATAAATATGGGAAATGCCTGTTATTATTCGGTTGAGAAGCTTTATCATCCAGTCTGCTGTCAAAAAATCTGAAAGTTAGAAGTTATAAATGAGTTATATTACCGGTTGTTCTTTATGGTTGTCAAATTTGGAATCTCACTTTGAGAGAGGAACATAGGTTAAGAGTGTTTGAGAATAAGGTTCTTAGGAAAATATTTGGGGCTAAGAGGGATGAAGTTACAGGAGAATGGAGAAAGTTACACAACACACACACCTGACATAATTAGGAACATTAAATCCAGACGTTTGAGATGGGCAGGGCATGTAGCACGTATGGGCGAATCCAGAAATGCATATAGTGTTAGTTGGGAGGCCGGAGGGAAAAAGACCTTTAGGGAGGCCGAGAGGTAGATGGGAAGATAATATTATAATGGATTTGAGGGAGATGGGATATGATGATAGAGAATGGATTAATCTTGCTCAGGATAGGAACCAATGGCGGGCTTATGGGAGGGAGGCAATGAACCTCCGAGATCCTTAAAAGCCAGTAAGGAAGTTGAAAGAAACGGAAAAGAGGAAAATGAGCAGACAAAAAGAGGAAAGGGGGAAATAATATTAATTAATGTAAAGAGATGAAAGGAAGAACTTAGGGCCTAAAATATACGAAGAGAAGACGATTAAGAAATAGGGATTTAAAAATGTAAGGATATGGAAGCAAAAGGAAATGCAATTATTAAACCGTTTCCGTATTAATTTAGTAAGAGAAACCGAAAACTTATATTGAGTAAGTAATATTAAATTTTCCGCATCGACTTTAATATTGGAGAGTGCTTATACCATTTAGCGTCAGTCATGACTGGAGAATTTTGGAACCTTCAGTTACATAAGGTCTGGAATATCAGTCGACATCTAAAAAAAAAGCAACATACAAGTATTAGTTTTAAGTGCATGGCGTCGGGCTCGAAATGTGACATATGTGGTGATTGGGGACGACGTGAGGACGGAGCAACCCAACCCCCCAACTTAACACTTCACCTCCTGGTGTCAGGGTCGAATGAAAGCCCGTGGAGCGGTTAGCCTGCCACGGCTAAAACAGGCATCTGTGGCTTCAATTCCAGCCCATCTCGCGTTAATATCCTCCATTAGCCCTACGCACATCACCCCCCTTCAACCCCACCAACCCCCTTGCCTGTCTCTATCCGATAAGCCACCGTTTCGTTACTCCTGCCAAACCAGCAGTCCGCACTACAAGACCTAATAAAAACCTATCAAATTAGCTATGACACAGGACTCCCTTCCCGCTCGGCGGAGAGACGCTACCCTGCAAAAACCCCCTTCGTCGTATAAAACTGATAGCATTCGGTATAAATATGAACTGGTGGAAACCGCTCGCCGTTAGTGTTTTGTCCATTATGTGCATCTGCCTTTTTAATATTGCGTAGTCTGAAATAAAAAAGCACCCAGATAAAATTGTTTTAATCGTTCGTGTATGTGCGTCATAACGATCTATTGTATGAGATACTCCCTTTACAATATTCTAGAATATATGTATTTGCATTACGTTCCTAGTAATAAAACCACAGAATCAATTTTAGAATTAAAAAAAACTGCTATTAAAATAAAACACAGCCTACGTAGACGGAATGACAACTAGTGTACATGTGAGGAAACTCGTTTAAATTTTATTATTTATTTTTGACTGATAGCTTCCAGGGCATTTCGTTAACAGATATTTATCAGCACTATTTTTACAACGGTCCTTACGGCTTCGTACATTTCGCAAACAGTCAGCAGCCTATATTTACAAAGTGGGTCAAAAGTCGCTTTCCTCAATATTTTTTCTTAGGTTTCATACTTGTACACTAGAGATGAACAAATCTAACTGCCGCTCTCGCCCACTGTGTTCGCTGCATTTGTCTTTCTAGTCTCGTCTCGTCATTCTCGAAATAGCATTTCGTAGGCGTGGAAAGATTTCGTAACTTTGAATAATATATATATATATATATATATATATATATATATATATATATATATAGTGAATTTTTATTAGTAACAACAATGTAATTTATTCGCCACAACAATAATTCCTTTCTACAATTCGCCTTAAACGCTCTCGTCAACAATTAGATTTTCACTTAACACAGTATTCGTTATAGCACTCCACCGACGACAATGACAATTTACTTGGACTAGTACGCACAACAATGAACTATTAATCTTAACTAATATTTACAAAGCACTATTTACAAATCAGAACTACCAGTTCTCAGTTCACAGTTCTTCTATCTCAGTCACTCGAGTTCACAGTATCTCGAACCACAGACCTTCAGACACAGTTCACTGTACTCGAACTCGGGTCCCTCCAACTGCGGTCCACTGCACTCGAACTCAGGTCCCTCCAACTGCAGTCCACTGCACTCGAACTCAGGCCTTCGGCTGCTGACGCAGTTGCGGACGCACACTCGAGTCGAACTCCGGTACACAAGACTGGCTTCCTTGCTCTGGCTTTCTCACTGACTGAATAACTGAAAACTCTGAAAACTGGTGTCGTTCCTTCGCGTCCGTAATTTATAACCACAGCGACGTAGCCTCGAATGTTCGAATTCGCGAGTCTTCCATTTCGACGGATTTCTCGGCCTCTCTAGGCAAGCAGAAGATGCGCGCGCAAACTCTCTCCACTCTCTCGCCGCGTTGGCCCTCTCCCCTCTCAGCCGCGCGCCATTCCAAAGTGCTCCGCGCGATCTTCTCTCTTGCGGGACGCTGGTCGTGAGTTCGAATCTCACGTCGCTGTCACAATATATATATATATACACAATCAATTAGCCTATTATTTTTAAACATCATCTCTACCTTTCAGTGTATAACTATCCGTTCCCCAATATTTATTTAACTACTAGGACTTTTCTTTTCGTATGTTGGAGATCAAGTGTACAATCTCAAATAAAATAGTACATTATGCAACGAGCCTATAATGGTAGTAATTAAGACGCGAGTATGTTTGTTTATGAAAGTCGCTTGCGCTCGTTTCATAATTTTCATACAAGCGTCTTAATTACCATTATAGGCAAGTTTCATACGACTTTTATGCTCGACCATATTTCTAACTTGAAATTATTCATAAGTATTCATGTTATGATTATGTAAGTGAGGAGCGGAACTGACCTGAATTGTGAGATGTGCGCAGACGTGAAAGTATTGATTTTTTCCGAGGCACGAATGTCATTGACCATGATATAATCTGGAGAATAACATGAACATTAATCTTGATATAACATGTAAATTGATTTAGAATTGAAAAACGAGATGACAAATTGAATTTATTTGAATATTATTTACAATTAACGCTAATTATTATAGTAACATAACATAACCTTCTGCGACAGTATTGGATTTTCAGCCTCCGTGACTTTTCGCTAATTGTCTTTCGATTGCATATCCGAGAATAATCGATACTTGCGGTTTTATAATGGTACAATGGTGATTTGTCATTGGCTGAACAACTGAATTATAATGAATAGGTGTACTTTAATGAGGTCCATTAAAGAGCTACTACCAGGTGTATAATTACTACATTTCGGCATGTTCGAGCATAAAAATATTAACGCTTTGTTTAACGTTATGTTTTATGTTTCTTAGAAATGCAAATTTATTTGAGAATTGTTTTTTTCTATTGATATAACCCTAGGCAATATCATATAATAGAACCAAAACGTTTTGGTAACTGAGATACTGTTTTGTTTTGTCTTTTTGTCTCAAACATTTCTAATATTATTTATTTCAGTGATATATATTATTCAAAGTTACGAAATGTTTCCACGCCGACGAAATGCTATTTTCAGAATGATGAGCAAGACTCGAAACGCAGGAGAGTTTCGAGACGAGACTCGAAAGCCAAATGCAGCCAACACAGTGGGCGAGAACAGCAGTTAGATTCGTTCATCTCTAGTGTACAAGTATGAAACCTAAGAGTCCTCGGCATCACTTCATTTCACCCCTTTCATTTGATTACCTGATTGGGTTTTTCCGAGGTTTTCCCCAACCAAAAGGCAAATGCCGGGTAATCTTTTGGCGAATCCTCGGACCTCACCTCATTATTGTAGAAAATTACTAAATTGTAAAACTGTAAAAATAGTAAAATATTGTAAAAATTTGTAAAACTTGTAATTGTAATATTGTAAAATTTTGACTTGTTCCACATCTTAAAGCTTCATTGCTCATGTAAGATCTATGGAATATAATGAATGAATGAATGAATGAATGAATGAATGAATGAATGAATGAATGAATGAATGAATGAATGAATGAATGAATGCATAAATTAATGAATGAAACACTTTTTTTATAAGTTTCTCTAATCAGAAATCGATATTTTGTTTCTTATAATGAATAGGCCTAACCTTCGACAATTTGTAGTTCAAGCGTCCCATTATAACTTCCCTAGCACTCTCATCCATGATATCCAAGCACTTTGAAATTATCTGGTTAAATCACACCACAATATGTACAACGCTAACTTTATGGGTAACCCAAATGAACCATATACTAACAGTTAACTAACTTCCTGAATGAGAATCCGCATACAGAAACAAAACTAATACTGATGTACGAACTGGCGCGTGTTCATTGTTAGTGATGAGTTTCATTTCTCATTTTCTGTACACGTGCACATTCATGTAGCGATAGGTGACAGGTCAAGGTCAATTTTACTGAGTACAAGGAGCGCTTTATTAACATTTCCAGCCTGAAATGGAATATCTGGTAGTCTAAACGTAGTAAGTTGAATGATATTTTTATTATTATTATTATTATTATTATTATTATTATTATTATTATTATTATTATTATTATTAATTAAATAGGCTATTATGCATAGTTTCTGCATTATTTCCTTCACGGTAACATATGTATAGAATTATAGGATGGGGTAGCTCATTTAAATCCAATTTTAATCCACTTTATTTATTACAGAAGAAAATAATTAAAATATCCTTCATAAACTTATTGATTTTCCATCTCAAAAATTATTTTTAGACTTTAATGTACTTAACATAAGACAAATTTATTATATTGCAATAATAAAATTCATACATAAAAATCGGAATAATTTTGAATTGTATTCTCGTAGTTATGAAACAAAAAGTATGAATTCTTTAAGATTGTTTGAACCAAAATGCAACACTGCTTTATTATAGAAGTAATTTATGCCTAAGAATATAATTATAACAAATTTATATTTAAATATCCTAATCTTGTCAATTCTAGTACTTCTAGTATTAAATTTAAAAAGTTATGTATGGATTTCATAACAATTGAAAAATTGAAAATTTAAATTTATATATTCTAATTGCATAGTAGACATAAGACAAACTGTATTATATACTTATTAATTTAAATTCAGGAATCCGCCCCTGAGCACGAGTTCTACTCTTTCAGGGGCGAGCTAAAGTTTTTCTGTATATATTATATTTCATGTTACAATTATTAGCAAAATAAATAAATAAATCTATACTAATAATAAATCTGTAGCCAAAATGTTTCTGCTAATTTTCGATTTTCCAAAAATAATTGGTGTTAACATGTATAATTAACGATCCTGAAACCGAAAATCGCTTTTTGACCATTTTGTTTGTATGTCTGTCTGTCTGTTTGGATGTTTGTTGCCTTTTCACGCGATAATGGCTGAACCGATTTATATGAAAATTGGAATATAAATGAAGTTCGTTGTAACTTAGATTATGGGCTATATGGCATTCAAAATACATTATTTAAATGGGGGTTATAAGGGGGTCTGAATTAAATAAATCGAAATATCTCGCTTATTATTGATTTTCATGAAAAATATTACATAAAAAAGTTTCTTTAAACATACTTTCCGATAAATTTTATTCTATACAAAATTTTGATAGGACTGATATTTAATGAGAAAAATGAGTTTTAAAATTACAATAACAACGCCATCTAAGGCGCTGTACTGAAATAAAAACAAATGACTTCGTCTATAAGGGGCCTTGAACAACAACAATCGAAAGCTATTAAGCATAGCCTAAGAGAATGTTTCTGTGTTTGTATGAAGTAATATCGGAAGCTGATTAATTGTTTAATTATTATTTCACCATTGGAAAGTGTAGTTTCTCTAGATGGACATAATTCTACAATGTTATTACACTAACTTTTGAAACATATAGCAAGTAATATAAAATATACACATTAAAACCAAATGATATGTCAATCTTCATTAAACTATGGTTGCATGTAATAAACATTAAGAAACATGTTAAAGGAATTGTCATTGCACCAAATGAGTGGTGTCTGGGCCAAAATGATCACATTTTAAATATTTAAATACAATTTAAATTAAGTAACATATTAAACGATTTATCCTTCTATCAAACACGAATGTTCCCTGGATCAAGCGTCCTATTTTAATTATGTAATTACTTTTTATTTATTTCTAACAGGTAAAGCGGAGCGCACGGGTACGGCTAGTAAATAAATAAATATATTACAGAGACTATTTCGTTTATATGGCTTCATTCAATTTTCGACCAATGAAGTATAATAAAATATTGAATTCCAACCAATCACAGTCATACTTCGCGATAATTTTTGCAACTCGATCTATCACTATCAATTTATCGCATGGTCGTTGTTTTGTTTAGTTACTGTCGCCGTAATCGATGAGCATGAATCCATTGTACTGAATGAAGTGCGAAATTCTACTTCCACATCTATATTTTCATCTTCTAATTCCATGTCCATCGTATCTAAAGAAAATGAAACTCCTTCACAATTGTTCATTTAATTAATGTATTAATCAGGTTATAAATAATTATATTATAAAATGTATAAATTAATTTATGATTTCAGCAGATAATGAAAACGTATTTCTGTTATAATAGCAAGAGAAAAGTGCAGTATATGTAATTAACATTGTTAAACCTGTATTTCGCTTTTCTCAATTTGTATTATTTGATAACATCCAATTTCTTTATTGCAATAATCGATATTCACCTATTTAAACTTCACAATGCCTGAATATGTTAACTATTCATAAATAAACACTTATTAACATTTTTGAGCGAATTTTAGAGATATATTATTTACATTGTTGTTGTGTAACCGTCTGTTAGGAAAATATTCAGCATGAAAACTCCTTGCTTCATTCACCTTGCTGATGGAGTTAGTATAATAGACAATTTGCAGTAACAAACAAGCCACATGTCTCATTCTGAAGGCCATTCAAGGCATCAGCTCACAAGTTCTAGTTACATATGTAACCGCGAGAGTGCTCTCGGATGGCAACCAATAGCTCAGGCTAATTCACCTCAAATTCTTTCTTTTGTCGTCCAACTCGAATGTTAACTTTTGCGAGTGTTGAGATGTATGAATCTTCAACTCCAGGGCAAACTGGCATATATTGAACAGTTCCAGAACATTTCTGGTCCCATTATGGGATGCGTTAAAGAAGGTGGATGACGCCATCAAGAAAAATTCTGGTCTTGGTGGCATTTTTGATTCAATGGAAAGGAACAACCATCCCTAAAACTGTGAAACATGTGTCTTCAATGGCATTACTACGATATTGAACGCATGTTCACTGTCTACAAACTGATGTTTACAAACAAGAGGCACAAACTGACTCCTGAGAACTTCCAAAAAAACCCTCATTACCTCCTGCACTTTCAACTACATGCAGACTTTTTATTACAATACTTTTTTAAAACATTACGAAGTATAGTGTGCCTTGTAACGATAAGCTAGCTGATTCAGTATTAATTAGATAATTATTTTATAGAGTGTCCAGAAATAATTACTCTGATTTCAAACTTTTATTGCTTTCCACTTATGTCACTGATTTACGATTTTCATTTGTAAGTGAAATGGTGCACTATTATGGCCAGTTTGTCCAAGTAATGTTTAATTTTGCTTAACGAATGTTAAATTAACAGTCTGTTTATTTTTAACGCTTTGTTAATGTATTTTCAATTTGTTCAACATAATTTTGTTTAAGATAACCAACACTTAACTATAACGTCTGTTAGCACTATTTTAACTACTCAACAGCAATTAGTAATGATTCTACACATGTAAGACAATTTTTGATTTACTAAAATTAATCTTTAAATTCGATATTAACTTATAGAGTGAGTCATGAAACTTGCATAAAATAACAACCTGTTATAGTAGGCCACACTCCATAAACAAACAGTTGACAAATGAAAGTTGTAGGTGACGTGCTGAATAATAATTACAAAGTAAGGTTATATTTCCTCATTGCTATTATGGATACGAAATACGAAATAAAATAACATTGACGTATTTAGACAGTCCAAAGTATTTTTTAAATGTTATATTACCAGTCATATGCTAAACATTCCCTACAGAGAGACACAAAATATTAGTTTCGCAACTTCTGTTCGAACAGATGTGGAGACATCGGCCATATTTAACTAAATGTTAAACGAGTTAACTGCCCGAAATTCTACATTTAAAATTAACAAATTGTTAACAATCTGTTAAACCAAACTGATGTTGAAAACATACAATTTTATTAATTAACAAACTATTTAGAGTTTAACAGTCGTTAAATGTTCTAACAATACTTGGAAAAACCGACCATTAAAGTTTTGGTGACTATGTGCTTCAGTTTTCAATTCCGCCGCTAGGAGCACTGTAGCTACTGACTATGTGAAATGGCTTCACTATAGCAAAAGGAACAATATGTACTGTACAAAGTTCACGAAAGGATTCCTTGCAAACTTCAAATCGATATATACTTGGTATAAGTAATTCTTCCATATTTCAATAATATATAATATTTTTACATTAACAATATTGCTCTATAAGTTACAAATATATCATTTTATAAAGATATATTTACTGATATTAAAATTCATTTCATATTAATGTGCTTCTAGTTTGCTGCGGACTTCTTGTAAGATGAAGATAAAACAATATATATTTATGTAGAGTCTACTGGCAGATAGAAACGCGAGTGAAATCAGAAATGGATGAGATGGAAAAGAAAGTGCTTGCTGTTGTATATATGTGGAAATTTATGATTGTCGAAGAACAGAAACTCAACTTTATATCGACGTTTCACTAGGAGGAGGGAATCAATGACCGAAGTAGACTTATAGCAGAAACTCGCTATCGCGAAAGTTACAATCCAGAATGAAAGATGACTCAAATCCAAATGATCATGAACAGTCACAGTACGGACTACACAGTTTAGGACGACTAATGACAAGGGTTTGTGGACTGTTCAAAGCAGATACATAATGTTTCTCTAATGAATCGTGGATATAAAATGGTTTTCGTAAGTGCAGGTCTTGCTGCGATAGCTAATTGAAAAACACGGACAATTCAATTTAGAGACACATTGCTTTTATTGATTTTAAACAAGCTTTCGATACAGTCAATCTAAATAAATTATTTCAGGTGCTAACAGATGATCATTTCCCCCAACACTTTTAAATAACATTAAGAACGTTTAAAAAAAAACAACTTTGATAGCAGTTAGGACCAACAATATACTTTCAATTATAGAGACGTAAGGCAAGGTTATGGTAAATCTCCATTACTTTTCATTATACAGGGTGATTCATTAGGATTTACCGTCACTTACAGACTTATTTCCGAAGACATTCTGAGTAAAAAATGTCATATAAACATTTGTTCTAATAGCAATGTTTTCAAAGTTACATTAATTTAAAGTTGTTAGTAAAATATACTTTTTCTTTAGTTTTACGGGTAACAAATACTTATTACAAATAGAATATGAACTATTCAGAAGCGTCGTTTCTTTAATTGGCTAGTGTTCTGAAGCTAAAAATGTGTTGTTAATTGCTTTGTACAGATTTGATTTTTCAATTTTTAACTAACAATGACATCATTCTTACGCACTTATAACAAAAATTGTTACAAATCATACCACTTTAGGAGCTTGATTCTTTACAGTTTTAATTATGCATCCTAATGTACAGTCTTAAAGAATTTATAAGAGTGATTTGTAACAACGGTTGTGATAAATGCGTAAGAAAATTTAATTTTGTAGTTGAAAGCCGGAAAAAAATCTGTACAAAGCTACTATATAATTCACAACAAACGACTTGGTTACTAGGTAATCCGGAATAGTGGCGTCAGCGTCTAAGGAGTCATAAATTGTAAAGTAAGTAGGTAGAGAAGAGATGGTTATATTCATTCTCACCCTCTCCATATTTATTTATTTATTTATTTATTTATTTTTATTTATTTATTTATTTATTTATTTATCTATTTATTTATTTTGCTAATAACTGTAACATAAAATATAATATATACAGAAAAACATTAGCTCGCTCCTGAAAGAGTAGAACTCGTGCTCAGGGGCGGATTCCTGAATTGAAATTAATAATAAGTATACAATATAATTTGTCTTATGTCTACTATACAATTAGAATATATAGATTTAAATTTACAATTTTTCAATTTTTATAATAACCATACATAACTTTTTAAATCTAATACTAGAATTATTAGAATTATCAAGATTAGAATATTTAAATACAAATTTATTATATATTCTTGGGCCTAAATTACTACTATGATTAAATACTGTAATAGTGTTGCATTTTGGTTCAAACAATCTTAAAGAATTCATACCTTTTGTTTCATAACTATGAGAATACAATTCAAAATTATTTCGATTTTTATGTATGAATTTTATTAATACAATATAATAAATTTGTTTTACGTTAAGCACATTAAAGTCTAAAAACAATTTTTGAGATGGAAAATCAATAGGTTTATGAAGACATATTTTAATTATTTTCTTCTGTAATAAATAAAGTGGGTTAAAATTGGATTTAAATAAGCTACTCCATCCTATAATTCCATACATAATTACCGATTGAAATAAAGTTAAATATATTGTGCGTAATAAACTTATTGACAAGTAATTCCTCAATAAAACAAAATAATATATTATTTTACGTAATTTATTACAAAGGTAATTAATTTGTTGGTTCCATTTTCACATATGAACAGTATACTCCCATCAAATCTTTCCGTTTGACTGACCCACCTGATATTTGTTTGGATATAAAACAGGCATGTGGGTGGGGACAGATACACCAAAATTTAAGAGGCGATTCTACATGCAAATGTGGCTTTCAGGTATAACTCTCTGTGAAGCTGATTTGAATAATTTCAAAGGAAAAATAGATCCAGGACCTTTGGCTGAACGCGCCAACGCTCTACCGACTGAGCTACCCAGGATCTCTACCAGACACAGAATCAACTTTTCTCTTTATATCCACATACCTCAAAGTGAACTGACAAACCGTAAAAGATCCAACATTGAGTGCACACAGTCACACATATATTCAACGATTTAAAACAGCAATGGTGAAGATTGAAGTATTTACTGTATCTATGGTCAATAGGGCTAGGATTTTGATGACCTATAAATCATGAAAAAAATGTACTAAAACAATGCATTTAAAACCTAAAAATCTTTTAAAAAATTCCCTTAAAAATGCCCTAAAAATTGTTCTTACATAATTGGCTTAGTAGGAAAAGAGGTTTTGTACTACTTAATATTTAGACCAGTGATTAAATTAAATTCTACGAGTAGTACCAACATTTAAGTTTATTTAATTTTACATAATTTTTCTAAGTAGTACACTTTAATTAATTATTTTACCTGTAGTTTCCATGTAGCTCACCACAAGGCCACTCTTATCCGGAATTAGCAGGTATAGAGGAGTCTATATTGAAGGGGTGGTTGGAGTGTACTACGTTATAATTGCAATATTTGTGTAGAAAAACGATTAAACGATTAAAATTATACAAAATAATGGGTATTAGCCACCGGCATAGCTTGGGCGGTTAAGGCGCTTGCCTGCCGATCCGGAGTTGCACTCGGTCGCGGGTTCGACTCACGCTTGAGCTGATTATCTGGTTGGGTTTTTCCCGAGGTTTTTTCCAACTGTAAGACAAACGTCAGGTAAGCTATGGCGAATCCTTGGCCTCATGTCGCCAAATATCATATCGCTATCACCAATTCCATCGAGCTAAATAACCTCGTAGTTGATACAGCGTCGTTAAATAATCAAGTAAAAAATCATGGGTATTAATGGACAAAATATGTAGACAAATATCAAAGGAAATAAATATTATTTTATATTAATATTGATATTGATATATATTTCTCAAAAATCTTCGGTCCTGCTGGCCCTTCACATTTCTGTATTCGGGCCAGCATTCCCTTACTTGCACTATTTACAATTTTAAACAAGACGTGTATTGACCCTTGAAGCCTGTTCTTGGCATGTCTTTGATGTCCCTTCATTTTCACTTGACCATCCTTTTACTTTATCCACTATTATTCTACTTCCCTTCTCCTATTCTCAGTTCCCTTAAAAAAATTCTTCCCTCCATAACTAATTTAAATAACAATACACATAACTTATTTAATATAAAATACCTAACCCTTGTTGACTATTTCACTACAAACTTGAAACTAATATTATATTCACTGTCTAAACACTTCTCACACCACACATTAGCGCTCGTATCCTAGCAACATTGCTTTAACATTATTTATAACACAATTTAACACTGAAACAAAAGAACAACAGTTCACCTCCATTTACCCATTCCTAGCTAACCTACTATTATTTCAACCCAATGATGCACATTTGCTCAGATTATAGACAGGCTTTTCTCCACTATTGCCCCCTCTTTTCTCACTCCTGACACGTTTTACACACTCACTACTTCCTCTTCTATTCCCCGCAATTATTACGCTTCCTCGTTCACCAGTCTCTTCTTTCGCCGATTCAGCATTCCTCTCTCTCCCCTATTTTTTTATATTAATAATGGGGATTTATAGCCAAAATTAAATGAAAATGCCTCAAAAATGTCCGAATAAAACAAAATATGCTCTTATGAGTTGAAATAGACAAAAGATGCAAAAAAAAATGCCCTTAAAATATGTTTTGAACACTCAGTTTATCACATAACATATTGTGACAGCTGCAACGGGGTTTGAACACGCATCCGACAGGGCGCGCGGCAGACGAAACGCTGGTACGGTGAGCATCTGCATGCTGAAGGGCAGAGGGGGTGTATTACGTCAACGCGACGAGGGGAGGGTGCGCGCGCAACTGCTGCGTGCGGAGTGAAGGGGGGACGGACCCTCCCGACTCTTCCAGAAGTCCGTCGAAGTGGAGATATCCAGATAATTCGAGAGAGCTATCTCTGCACACCGTAGAAATTTCTCGCAACTATGATTTTGCTATAAAAGAAGAAACGCAAGCGAACTTGAGCAGTTTCAGTTTATTCAGTCACTGAGTAAGCAAGCCAGTCTTGTGTACCGGAGTTCGACTCGAGTGTGCGTCCGCAACTGTGTCAGCATCCGAAGGCCTGAGTTCGAGTGCAGTGGACCGCAGTTGGAGGGACCTGAGTTCGAGTGCAGTGGACCGCAGTCGGAGGGACCTGTGTTCGAGTGCAGTGGACCGCAGTCGGAGGGACCTGAGTTCGAGTGCAGTGGACCGCAGTCGGAGGGATCTGAGTTCGAGTGCAGTGTACCGCAGTTGGAGAGACCTGAGTTCGAGTACAGTGAACTGTCTCTGAAGGTCTGTGGTTCGAGATACTGTGAACTCGAGTGACTGAGCTAGAAGAACTGTGAACTGAGAACTGACAGTTCTGTGTTGTAAATAGTGCTTTGTAAATATTAGTTAAGATTAACAGTTCATTGTTGTTCGTAATAGTCCAAGTAAATTGTCATTGTCGTTTGTGTAGTGCAATAACGAACGCTGTGTTGCTGTGCGGAGAGCAAATCCCATTGTTGCCGAGAGCGTTTAAGGTGAATTGTAGAAAGGAATTATTATTGTTGAGATAATAAAGTTACATTGTTGTTACTAATAAAACTTTACAATATAAATACTAAAGCAGCTATGTTTCTGGCTTACTAGAAAAAAGATGCATTTTCATCAAAATCCTAGCCCTAATGATCAACGTTGTTAAAAAAATTAATAATGATGACAAATTAATGAATACATTGAAGTTATGATTGTGACAACTATGTTGCTTTCTATTACTGATTAAAATGATGACGATGATGAAGATCGAGATAGTGATAGAGAGTTTTGCATGAACTTTCAATATTTTCTGAAGTTGATTAGTTGGACGCCAGTGCGGATCTGGAGGCGGAGTGAAGAGATAGGTAAACACTTGAGCGGCGCGCGTGGGGATCCAATTTGTCGCAAGACTCCTCTTTGGGTTCTTCCTATAGTCATTATCACCAAGATTGACTCATTTCGAGGATAACGTTCCCGGCAAGCTGATCTCGTCCTAATTTCCGAGAAGGATGAGGGGGAGCGAAGGAAATTCGATATTAACTTTATGAGCCATCACAAGACCTCAGCTTACCACAAGGGCTACAGGATCAGTATTACAGCCCAATCAAGACAAATTCTATTCCATTCATTTCACAGAATCATGAGCAATGTTATTATTTAAACAGACAAAATACTAATTTATGTAGTTCACAATTGTATATATTTAAATGGACATCCGTCAACAGAGTCATTTTATTGAGAAATTGAGAGAAACTTTTCTTCTTCTTCTCCTTCTTCTTCTTCTTCTTCTTCTTCTTCACTTCATGGTATGGGCAATTGCCCGTTCCGGCTTCAAAGGTCACTCCATCTTTTCATCGGTCGTCCCTGATCTCTTCGTCCTTTGGGTTTATAATTTATTGCTTTCTTGGGAAGTCTGTAGTCGTCCATTCTCTCTACATGTAATTTCCAATCTTGTCTGTAATTGTCTATTTTATCAATAAGTGGGTATACTCCTAGTTCCTGCCTAATACCTTCATTTCTAATTCTATCTAATCTCGTGCATCCTTTTACTTTCCACAAGAATCTCATCTCTGCCGCTTGTATTTTGCTAACTTCAGGTTTTGTTGTAACCCAACTTTCACTTCCATATAAAAGAGTAGGGACTGCCATTACATTGTAGAATTTCATTTTTGGTTCCTTTCTGCTTTTATTCTTCAAAGTTCTATTAATTGTGCCACATACTGTCTGGAATGATTGTAATTTTATTTTTATATCATTATCGTTTTTGTAACTTACATCACATCCCGGGTACTTAAAATTTGTTACTTGTTCTACTGCTTTATTATCTATGTATTTCAATCTTAGATCTTACAGTATTTTTGCCTTGAAATGCCATTACTTTTTTTTGTATTTGATATGTTAAAGTTAAGCTGCTGGCAAATTTTATTTAGTTCATATACTGCTAGAAACTTTTTAAAATGCAAAATAACAAAATGTGATCAATTATAGTTATGTGACTCAATCTTGATTCTCTTACGAGAGATTGTAATGCTGCTTTAATTTCTGATTATTCTAATTAGCTAGTTATATGTTGAAGAATGATGCCCTTTTAAATAAAATTTAACAACAGTTACTAAAATCAGAATATTTACTTATATTTTCTGTTCATTTGTGTTCCCTAACATAATATTGACTGCACATATTACAATTATATTTACTTACAAATTGTCTTTAGAGAACCCGGAGGTTCACTGCCGCCCTCACATAAGCCCGGCATCGTTCCCTAGCCAGAGCAAGATTAATCCAGTCCCTACCATCATATCCCATCTCCCTCAAACCCATTTTAATATTATCTCTCCATCTACGTCATGGGCTCCCCAAAGAGAAATTTTCGTAAGGTCTCCCAACTAACACTCTATATCCATTTAGAATTAACCCATATGTGCTACATGCCCTGTCCATTTCGTCTGTATTTAATGTTCCTAATTACGTCAGGTGAAGAACACAATGCGTGCAGTTCTGCGTTGTGTAACTTTCTCCATTCTCCTGTAACTTCATCTTCTTTAACCCCAAATATTTTTCTAAGCACCTTATTCTCAAATATCCTGTCTCTGTTCCTCTCTCAAAGTGGAAGTTCTAGTTTCACAACCATACAGAACAACTGGTAATATAACTGTTTTATAAATTCTAACTTTCAGCTTTTTTGAGAATAGACTGGATGATAAAAGCTTCTCAATCGAATAATAACAAACATTTAATACATACAGGGTATTAAAAATAACGTTTACAACGCTTCAGGGATGATAGAGGAGGTAAAAACAAACATCTTTTTTAAGTGACAAAACTTTAGCAGATGTACCGTTTTGCCACAACATGGCCTGAAGGGCAGATGACTTGACTTCCGTCACAACACACTGGTTAGTTCTGTTTGTACTGCTGTGCCTGCAACAAGTTAACACTATCCGTGGTGGTAATTATTTTGTTTTTTTTTACGCGATGTTCTACCAGAACTTTTAGAAAATATCCCATTGAACATCAGAGAACGAATATGGTTTCAGCATGACGGTGCCCCTCCACACTTTGATCGTCGTGTCAGGAACCACCTAAATGCTACATTCCCCGATCGTTGGATTGGCAGGGGTGGGCCGGTACCGTGGCCACCTCGATCACCGGACCTAACCCACTGGATTTCTTTTTGTGGAGAGAGATGAAACGTCTTGTGTATGAGACACCGATCGATACGACAGAAGACTTAGTTGCTCGCGTTGTTGAAACTGTCGCAGACACTCCATAGTGCGAAGGTACCAGTTTTGCAATGCCTTCAATGGACGGCAGTTTGAACAGCACCTCTAACACGACAATTGGTCTCGTTCCTTATGGATTATACTAACACTTACGTACCCAATAAACGGCGCATCTGCCAAAGTTTTGTGTCGACCTGGTTGGCAAGTTGGTATAGCGCTGGCCTTCTATGCCCAAGGGCGGGTTCGACCCCGAGCCAGGTCGATGGCATTTAAGTGTGCTTAAATGTGACAGGCTCATGTCAGTAGATTTGCTTGCATGTAAAAGAACTCCTGCGGGACAAAATTCCGGCACATCCGGCGACGCTGATATAACCTCTGCAGTTGCGAGTGTCGTTAAATAAAACATAACAATAACAACAGCCAAAGTTTTGTCACTTACAAAACATGTTTGTTTTTACCACCTTCATCATCGCTGAAACGTTGTAAACGTTATTTTTAACACCCTGTATATCTCTTATTTTACACAGTACTTAAGCCTTTTTTCGGAGCCCTGTATAAGCCGATGATGTGTAATATGTTTCGCAAACAATCATCCACTATATCTACACTCAATATTTAGAACTCGGAGTGTTTAAGGGGAGAGGATGGTACTTTTGGTGAAAAATGAGTGAATTTTCAAAAAAATAAAAATTCTTTAAAATACCCTGTGATATGTGTGGAATGCATAGCACAATTTTTTGTGGGAATTTGTGCCCTTATCGGATGTTGAGTCGCCATTTTTAAACTTCCTGCGGTATTGATTTTTAAATCACTCGCCCACTTTTATTGTTGTTTTCGGTCAATTAAATTTTCAAAAAACATTTTTCTTTAAAATACCCTTTGATATGCGTGCAATGCATTGCATAACATTTTGTGGGTATTTATGTCCTTATCGGATATTGAGACGTCATTTTTAAACTTCCTGCGCTATGGATTTTTTAATCACACGCCGGCTTTTATCGGTTTCCAGTAACTTCATTTTTTTTCTGCATTGCCAGACAAAAATGGATATAATTTCTGAATTATTAAAGATACATGCATGAAATTTAGAACACACATTCTTTAGACTATTAGGAAACTTTTCTCCGTAACAGAATTTTGTTAATTGATTTCATTTTAAAAATACGCCCGTTTCTTTGAAAGAAAGGAAATCAGAAAATTGTTATTAAATTTTAATTGTTTATTTTGCAAACGTTGGGACTAATATCAAAATTCTGTTACAGACAGTTTGTAGAACATGCATTTGCAAATACATTGCACAAAAGTGTTTGAATCTGTCTTTAAAAATGGTTTAGATATATCGGTTTTAGTGCAATCCTGCATTGGGTATATTTTTTTCAAATTCGGGCCTCCCAATAATTTTTTTAATATTTTTATTTGGTTGAGTTGCCACAGCTATGAGCTCTCTACATACAACAAATTAATATTTTACACAAATAGGAAAAAAGTTAAAAAAATAACATCCTCTCCCCTTAAAATTTTCAGCGCTCTGTAGGCACTCTTTTACACATATAAAAACCCCTCCCCCTGTTCCTACATGATCACGTCTGTATGTTACATAATCGCTTCTAAATACTTCTGTCTGAGTCTGTTACTTTGCTGGAAAGCCATGACCAGGAATTTAATCACATCTTTAAGAAAAAGTGATTATAGCAGCAAGATTGAAATGCAGATCAGAAATGTATAACCCCTGCGGAAGATTAAACTTACCGAAGCCGGATGGAGCACGGAAGAGAGGAAGACCTATATGAAGATGATTACATGACGCAAAGGAATAGAGTACTTAGTAAGAGCGGGAGTCATAAGATGAAAGGCGATGTCACTGGATGAGAACAGATGAAGGGACGTCATGAACACGGACATGGCCTGAAACGGGCCCTAATACCAAAGAAGAAAAATTATATTTAGGCCTATTTTGTGTACCTCTACAACCTGCACCCGATCACGAAAATCTCTACACATGTCGCATTTTACTATTCGATATCTAAAAATGCGAAAACTTCCAATGTAAATAAGCAAAAATGCACATGACCTTGAGAAAACTTCAGCAACGAAAATTCTTCTTCAATTCTACGATGAAAGAATAATGAAAAGGAGAAAAATTCTCTCCGGCACCGGGATTTGAACCCGGGTTTTCAGCTCTATGTGCTGATGCGGAATAAGCGCCGTCTTAAATCACGGCGCTTATTCCGTCGGATCCCGGCCAACTAGTCACTCATAACGAGTGCACCTCAGCACATGTGTGTGGACTTCAGTCCTACGTTCATAGACATCTATGTCGTAGTGAAGAGGGCGGCCACTAGAGGGAACCCAAGAGTTGGAACTTTAACTGAGACAATTCTGTCCGACACCGAGATGGGTATCCGGTGTGGCTTAGTGGATAAGCATCAGCATGTAGAGCTGAAAACCCGGGTTCAAATCCCGGTGCCGGAGAGAATTTTTCTCTGTTCCATTACTCTTTCATCGTATGATGACGCAGAATATCTGCATGGAAATATCATATGTACTTCGGTACAGTAAAATAATATATATGATATGCGTAAATCACACCGTGATTTAAGATGGAGCTTATTCCGTCGGATCCCGGCCAACTAGTCACTCTTAACGAGTGCACCTCAGCACATGTGTCGACTTCGGTCCTACGTTCATAGACATCTATGACGTAGTGCAGAGGGCGGCCACTAGAGGGAACCTAAGAGTTGGAACTTAAACTGAGACGATTCTGACCGACACCGAGGTGGGTATCCAGTGTGGCTTAGTGGATAAAGCATCAGCACGTAGAGCTGAAAACCCGGATTCAAATCCCGGTGCCGGAGAGAATTTTTCTCCGTTCCATTACTCTTTCATCGTATGATGACGCAGAATATCTGCATGGAAATATCATATGTACTTCGGTACAGTAAAATAATATATATGATATGCGTAAATCACACCGTGATTTAAGACGGAGCTTATTCCGTCGGATCCCGGCCAACTAGTCACTCTTAACAAGTGCACCTCAGCACATGTGTCGACTTCGGTCCTACGTTCATAGACATCTATGACGTAGTGCAGAGGGCGGCCACTAGAGGGAACCTAAGAGTTGGAACTTAAACTGAGACGATTCTGACCGACACCGAGATGGGTATCCTGTGTGGCTTAGTGGATAAAGCATCAGCACGTAGAGAAGAAAACCCGGGTTCAAATCCCGGTGCCGGAGAGATTTTTCTCCGTTCCATTACTCTTTCATCGTATGATGGCGCAGAATATCTGCACGGAAATATCATATTTATTTATTTATTTATTTATTTATTTATTTATTTATTTATTTATTTATTTATTTATTTATTTATTTATTCAATCTTTGTTCACGTCATGGCGGATTAGATGTGTTCAAGTTCTCAATCCGCCATCACTCTCAATACAAATATAACACAAACTAATACATAATGAACCTATAAGTATCCTCTGTTTACAATAATAATACTAATAATAATATTAATAATAATAATACAACTAATAATAAGTATAGCTCTTGTATTTAAAACTCCTAGCTTAGCTTTTTCATTTTATGCTCAATCTCTTAAAAATTATTCTGTTAACTTTCATTGACTACTCTTTGTAGTTTCTTATCTTGTGATTACACAACTTTTATAATTCCATCTCCGTTAGAGCTTTGACTTTCTCTTCCCATCTAATTTTAACTGTAGAAAGAAATTTTCCTAATTTATGCAGATTGCTGGCGTTTAGGTGACCATTCATTTTTATAAGCTACTATAGCGTTCATTTGTAGAAATTTTTTATCTACCCAACTGAGTCTCAAATCATTCGTTGCCTAACACTTTAGCGCAATATGCATTGCGTCTTCAGCTAGTCCACACAAAGGACATTTATCCTTCTCTACGTTCCCTCTCCTATTCTTGAGTCTCCAGATACCTAATCTCCACCATGCCATTCCTGTTCTCTCTTCCCTTGAATTTAGTCTAACATATTCTTCCTGTTCCCAAAACTGCTTAATCTCCCTGTAGTATTTTAGTGATCCTAGGTCTTTAATATTACTAAAAATATCTTGTCTCGAAGTTTCGTTTGCCCTCTCTTTTACTATTTTTCCAATAGTTTTCGTGTTTATAGACCCTAGTTCTCTCCATAGCCAATTTAGACCTAATCTGCTTATTTCTCGTTCCAGCTCCTTCAGCCAATTCGATTTCCAATTAGCGGCTTTCATACAAAAGATACATGTTTTCATAACTGCCAAATCATTCCTACACAAAATATTACCTAAATATTTTATTTTTCTTTCTAGAATAATTCCCAGACTCGAATCGGTTCCCATCTCTAGTAACGCTGCCAGGTTAGAAGCATTCTCCGGTATTCCTAGAAATTTTTTACACATTTTGGCTCTTACTTTATCGATGTTTCTGCTGGATAACCTACTACCCCAGATCTCAATATTATATAATATCTTTGATTCTACTAGTGCATTATAGATGTTGACCAAATTCTTCACCCCCAATATTCGGCCTTTATTTAGGCATCTATAATAATAATAATAATAATAATAATAATAATAATAATAATAATAATAATAATGATTTATTTTAGCTGGCAGAGTTAAGGCCGTAAGGCCTTCTCTTCCACTCAACCAACAAAAAGTGTATATACATATGCATGAACTTACAAAGAATTCAACAATTTGATTTAGATGAGAGTTACATGTATACAAGTTATTTACGAATTAAGCAACAAAATACTATGAACTATTAATTAAACACTGAAATAAACTGTGTAGTAGAATTAAGCTAAAATACATAGAATGTTAATATATTTCAAATGATATTAGATAATAGAAAGAGATTATTATGAGACAATTTAAAAAATACAGCACAATCAGGATGATGTCTAAAGAAAAAAGTAACAGTGTAGTCAGTGATAGTTTAAATCTGTATGATTGGAGTGAAATGCTAATAAGGTTATCTTTTAAGCTGTTCTTAAAGGTGTTTGTTGTCTTGCAGCCCCTAATACTTTGTGACAAGGAATTCTATTGACGCGAGTTGGATATTGTAAAAGATGAGGAATAACAAGATGTTCTATGAAGAGGTATACTTAGCGTGCCACAGATAAGTGATCTGGTATTTACGTCGTGGTTAGAGTATAGATAAGAGAAACGAGACGGAAGGTAATTTGGTGTTGAGGTGTGCAGAATTCGAAAGAGTAAAGACAAAGAGTGTAAAGTTCTGCGTTCTTTAAGTCGGAGCCACGAAAGACTTGCGAAGGACGGTGATATGTGATCATATCGTCGGATGTTGCACACGTATCTGACGCACATATTCTGAACTCGCTGTAACTTGACTGACAGTTCAGAACTTAGGTCACTTAACAAAACGTCAAAATAATCGAAGTGCGGGATTACTAGGGTTTGTACTAGGGTAAGTTTTAGTTGCTGGGGCAAGAAGTTTCTCAAGCGACTCAAACAGTGAATGGAGGAACAGATTTTTTTTTATCGTTTCTTTAACTTAAAAATTCCAACTTAGATTATTATCAAAAAAGAAGCCAAGATTGTTTACGACAGATGAATAAGGGATTAGCGTGTTGTTAAAGGTAACAACTGAAAGATTACTGTTATTAAGGGAGTTAACTAAACGCTTATGTCCAATAACAACTAAACGCTTATGTCCAATAAGAGATGCATCAGTCTACTGCTTGGAGTGCATTTTTACCTTTATTCAGTGCCAATTCGTTTTGCAACTTCCAATTTCCCCTACTGTCTATTATCAGTCCTAGGTATTTGAATCTGGAAAAACAATCAATTGGAATTTTATTCACGTACCATTTCTCTTTCTTACTATGCACGTTGCCCTTTTTGCAGATTAGGACTTTTGATTTCTTTTCGTTTATTTTCAGATCCCAAGTTTTACAGAAGCTATTAATTTCGTTAATCGCCTTTTCAAGCCCGTGGAAATATCATTATGTACTTCGGTACAGTAAAATAATACAGGGACATCATTTTATTTTTACTTCAATTTTTATTGTACCTGAGTTTTTGAATGTACTTCACTCCCACCCTTCTACTAGTGAAGTTCAACCGTCTTCCACACAGATCCAAGTCATAGTAGCCTTACCGTCACAGTACGTTCCAAAAATATGTTCGCGTTTTCCAATGACGAAAGAGCTTTCAATATTGCATCATTTTCGCAAAGGTACTGTCGTCCATTTGCCTACGTCGCATTCCGGTTTTCCCCACCAGCTTCTATTCGTCTCTCTGTAAATGCTAGTGGCTGGGCTGTCTTAGCTCTTTTCTGAGAACATTAATTTCTGTTAGGAATTGGACATATACGTAATATTATACCCATACAACTGTTTAAAATAACTTAAATAAAAGGGCCTCGTTAAGTAATTAACTGTCACGTGATTTCCCTCCTTTCTACGATCCTGCGACATAATCACTTGGACGGACAGTAGATAGAATGTCTGAGTAATTTTATCTTTTCGGATCGAGCAGAAGTGAAGATTGAATTTACAGTACGTAAGGTACTCTTTTACAGAGTGGGTACAGAATTATTTCAACATGAGTTACTAGTACGAAGGACGAAACTGGTAATTGGAATTACATACATTAATCGAAATGAACCGCCACCATTTGGAAAAATGTGTTTAAATATCCATATTATGATTATTTTTCAATTTAACTTCATTCTCTATATTGTACGCTAATGTGTTGTAGACAGTATAATATTAACTGCATAATGAATACGTCCACATGGACAGCTCAGTTCGTGAGTAAAAACACTCACTGTTAATACAGTACTGTATTTTGATTAAACAAACACCTAATGAAAATTATCAAACTCAAAAGCTTGATATTTCATAGTTTACGTAAATGGATTAACTATTTTTCTTCCCTCCTATACCTAGTAAAGTGATTTGTTTGTATATTACGCCATCGAACTCCAGTCATGGAAGGGGTTAGCAACCGTTGATTCAAAGGCATAGGCAGGTTAATATCAGAAATGTTAGTAAAAATAAAATGATGTCCCTGGATATATCTTCTTTAATTGTTATTCCATGACATTTTATCAACTGCTATGGTTGTCTAGTTTTGTCTGTTATTTTATCTTAGACAGAAATGCGTATGAATTGACATAGAGATGCTTCTGTACAAGAAACTGGATTGTTTATACTGTATATATATATATATATATATATATATATATATATATATATATATATGTGTGTGTGTGTGTGTGTGTGTGTGTGTGTGTGTGTGTGAGACACTGTGCGTGTCTGTTTTTCATATCTCCTTCTATTTTATTTGCATTATTTTTGTGAAATTTGGTATAAAGTTAGATTAGTTATAATACTGGTAATCAATGATAACGGTAGTAATAATAATAATAACTGTTGTTTCACTATTTTATTATTAGTAGGCATTATTTTCGTTTTGAAGATTCAAACTGTGCATAGTTACAGCACGAATGGCCGTATGAGCTCGTGCAAAGGATCTTGTGTACATGAGTTTGTATAATTTATTATGCATCAATAAATGCACTTATCTATCTATCTATCTATCTATCTATCTATCTATCTATCTATCTATCTATCTATCTATCTATCTATCTATCTATCTATCTATCTATCTATCTATCTATCTATCTATCTATCTATCTATCTATCTATCTATCTATCTATCTATCTATCTATCTATCTATCTATCTATCTATCTATCTATCTATCTATCTATCTATCTATCTATCTATCTATCTATCTATCTATCTATCTATCTATCTATCTATCTATCTATCTATCTATCTATCTATCTATCTATCTATCTATCTATCTATCTATCTATCTATCTATCTATCTATCTATCTATCTATCTATCTATCTATCTATCTATCTATCTATCTATCTATCTATCTATCTATCTATCTATCTATCTATCTATCTATCTATCTATCTATCTATCTATCTATCTATCTATCTATCTATCTATCTATCTATCTATCTATCTATCTATCTATCTATCTATCTATCTATCTATCTATCTATCTATCTATCTATCTATCTATCTATCTATCTATCTATCTATCTATCTATCTATCTATCTATCTATCTATCTATCTATCTATCTATCTATCTATCTATCTATCTATCTATCTATCTATCTATCTATCTATCTATCTATCTATCTATCTATCTATCTATCTATCTATCTATCTATCTATCTATCTATCTATCTATCTATCTATCTATCTATCTATCTATCTATCTATCTATCTATCTATCTATCTATCTATCTATCTATCTATCTATCTATCTATCTATCTATCTATCTATCTATCTATCTATCTATCTATCTATCTATCTATCTATCTATCTATCTATCTATCTATCTATCTATCTATCTATCTATCTATCTATCTATCTATCTATCTATCTATCTATCTATCTATCTATCTATCTATCTATCTATCTATCTATCTATCTATCTATCTATCTATCTATCTATCTATCTATCTATCTATCTATCTATCTATCTATCTATCTATCTATCTATCTATCTATCTATCTATCTATCTATCTATCTATCTATCTATCTATCTATCTATCTATCTATCTATCTATCTATCTATCTATCTATCTATCTATCTATCTATCTATCTATCTATCTATCTATCTATCTATCTATCTATCTATCTATCTATCTATCTATCTATCTATCTATCTATCTAATAAATCATAACACTTGAGAAGTAACTATTTTGTATCTATTTATTGGCACTTTCAGAGCTCCTAAAATAATAAACCAGAAGTTGTCTAAATTGAACTCTAGTTTTGAAGAAATTAAGTAGAATTTGGGTTGCAATATCTCTTTTTTTAGGACGCGTAGTCTCATGTCGGAATGCAACGCGTTTCTTCAGGAGGGCATTCAGCCTATATGAGAGCGTTCAAGTGGAATCTACCTATCAGTATTGATACTTTGCTCAACAAAGCGTTCACGCCTCTCGGCTCGTCGACGCGGTCAATACACGTTGCACTGCCTTTATGTTTCCACTCCACTCATTCCCAGTGATAGCGCCTCCTTCAACAAGGCACAAGCCACTCTCTTCTTCAATACAAGCTCGTGGCCTCGCACACGTGACAGTTTACTTATCCATATAAATAAACATTTAACGTAACTAAATTCAATTTCATTCCGAAAGCAATAAGTCCAAACGCAGACTTATAGATACAGCAAACAGATATACGATCACGATAGATCGTAGACCAGTGATGTCAAAGAAAGCGCATTTTTCTGACCTTGACGTCGTGCGCGGGCAGAAAGCGCTTAGCATGGAAAGAGGAAGGCTTGTGTATATGAATAAGCAACCTGTTGGATTAAGAAAACAGTGCTGCACAAACTTCAGACGGAACGTGAAATTTTATGTCGTTATTTTTATATGGCTTCTTTCTGTTTAATAGTATCTATATTGTCTGTAAAACAAAAGTACTAACACTGATTTCTTAATATTGCACTTGTGTTTTAAATCTTAATAGCATAATAGAGAGTTAAGAAGGAATATTCACTTAAATTCCATAGTAGTACAATATTATACTATATTAAGTGGATGAAACACATCATTCATAAAGAAAGTGATATTCCAAAGAAAGAGATTGAGTATGACATGATAAGTTTGAATTTATATTTATGGTATCTTTAGCCTTACAAAAGTAATGAATAAGCTAATCAAAACAATATTAAAGTACAAAGCAAAGTTACCTAGGTATTGTATCGGTTTTAAGTGTAACTAATATTCCATAACAAAACCCTTATCGCATTATGCCACTGCCATCGTGATCTAGACCAGGCCGTAATGCAGGTTGTGTGACGTCACTCGATGGGTCGGGCTTTTCTATTTGAGTATACGGAGCTGAGTGAAATATATTACTTTATAGCGTGTCGGCGCTCAATTTTATTTAGTGTAATGTATGTATAAGACCCCTTCACACTTCTTATTGCATAATATGTTGCAGAAATAATTACAAAACTGTGTTATTTTAATGTGAACGGAGTTTTACATGGTAACATAACCTGGTTGCATCAACATTTTAAGTTTGGAATGGAAGCTATTTTGAGATTTAATAAAGAAGAATTATTTATATTGTGATTTTAATTTAGCACATCTACCTTCCTTACTTGTAGGTACAACATTTACCACAGTCCCTCCTATGGAATTAGTGTATGTACAGTTGTGTGTTAATCTGGTAGGTTAGATAAATACAATTCATTACAACCCAGTATAGTAGGGAACAAATAAATAATACAATTAAATTTTTATTCAATGTAATATGTGCATAAGTGCCATTTATGTGTTGCATAATGTGGCAGGAATAATAAATAAAACTGTGTTATTTTTATGTGAAGAGAATTTACCATGTTAACATAACCTATCTGCGTCAACATTTTAGGCTCAAGTTGAGAACGATAACGGTTTTGAGATTTAATAAAGAAGAATATATTTTTAGGATAAACTTCAGAACACGGTTACCGTCCTTACTTATAGGTAGAAAATTCACCACAGTCCTTCCTATGAAATGTACATATGTTATATTACTTAGTAGCGCTGAGGTATAGTTCCGGTAATTTCTGAACTGAAAACAGTTGAATTTATTTTTTGTCGAGATGCGTTTGATCCTATAAGCAAGGCATATTAAAATCCTGAACGAACCGAACTAATTTGTATATGCAAGATGTATGAATACGAAGGGAACTACCTCAGCGCTAGTTTAGCCCTAGTAACATATTAAACTAATCAGACTTCAGACTGGAGTACCGTCTGAAACGAATAAATACAATTGAAGTGTAGACAAATTGCATTTATGAGTTATACGTAGCGTTATGCTTAATTATAATGCATAATTGCGAATATGGAAATAAGGCAAGTACTGATAGAATAAACATAACCTATAACTTCAACACATTAAAATATGCGTGCTATGCAACTGAAAATGGTTGAAACGTGCATAAATGAATGTGCAAGAATTTCGTAATGAAGCATGAGTGCTTTATTTCAACTAATTACAATTCTAGATACTGTAACAGTAATGAAAACTATAGGGTATAATTTTTCGTAATATACTAACTATATGTATCTCGTTTTTAGTTCAAATTGTGTATATTATCAAACGTCGTATTGTTTACTCGTATAATGTAGGTTATTCACAAATAAAAAGGGCGCAATAATTTAAATTTAATAAGACAAATACGGTAAACTAGCAATAATGGATTAGACAAGAGTAACATCGGTAACGCTGCACTTAGGCCTAATCACAACTTACTTTACATGCCAGTCAATGTTTCACTTTCAGGTATATATTATTACACATATTTAGCCTACTGTTTATAAGACCAAAATTTCACTTAACCACATTAGGGCGCAATATTTAATCGAAATAAAGGCAGGTATTACACATACGAACTTTGCCTGCAACAACGTAATTTTCACACCAAAAATAATATTATACCTTAAATTGCAAGTAAATTGTGTCTCAAGTGTCTCACAATCACTGTTTAAAATTTTACTGACGCAATTACACTGCATTTCAGAGAAATATATGTTATTCTTCATGCACTGCAACTAATTCATATGGTTGAAAGACCGCCTTTCGCGATCAGCTGTTAAGCGAGTCACGTGGTCTGCCTTACGGCCTGTATTAGATCACGATGGCAGTGATTATGCTTTTAAGGTGATATTTGTGAGCAACTTCCTATCATGAGAATATTAAATTATTTTATCGAAATTTGCTGAAGCTATAGAGCTGACATTTTTACAACACATGGGCACGTATCTTTTGCTTATGATGTAACAGTAGTTGCTTTGTTAATTCATTTTCTTACAAACAATTTCCATGCGAATATTTTCAAAATTTTCAATACACTATCTTCAGTAATACGTATATACGGTATATTAGATTTACGAAAACATTCTGTAAGGCTACTAAATAAATAGGCCTATACCTGAAAATTTCACTTTTGTATACGAAAAGTTGAGAAAATATTTCTTTTGAATAAAAAAAATCAAACTTCTGAAAAAAGAGGATTAAAATTAAAACTTATATTCTTATAATGCACTTATACTTCTCAGGCAAATCTAAAAATTAACATGGATACAGTTTTAACAAGTTCTCTTCCCTTTATCTATTGAATCAGTGCTGGCCATCCCTGAATATAGCTCGACCAAGCGGCATATACCACCTCTTTCGTCTGTCTCTTTCCTTTCCTCTGTAAAGTACTCAGGCTCTCCTCGACTCTAAAGCGCGCGTTTGCTCCTGTGGGAATCAATTGACATGCCTGTCGTACACACGTGATCATGCCATCTGTATTTATAGTCTTGAATATCGATTATGATTCATCCTAAACATATGACCATACAATCTGTTTTTGCAGTCTTGTGTATTTGTGATATTCGATCATGATCCATCCGAAACACATGATCATGCTGAGCATATAGTATTCGATCACGATTCATTCTAAGCACATGTTCATGCCATCTGTTTCTAAAGTCTTGTATAGGCCTACTTTGAGTTGCGTTTGACACAATGATTTCCTTAACCCTTCATTTGGTTTATATCCATACAACACACTTGATATTCAATCGTTATCAACCCTAAGTAGATGATCATTCATGCCATTTGTTTTTTTCTAAAGTCTTGTATATTTTAAGTTGTGTCATTTCCTTAAATCTTCATTTAGTCTTGTAAGTATTGTTGGACACTGATTTCCTTGTCTTCATTTGGTTTATATCAATACACTACACATGATATTCAATCATGATCCATTTTAAGCACATGATCGTGCCATCTGTGTTTATAGTTCACTAGTTTTGAGTTACATTCGACATATTGATTGAAAGAAGTGCTTCCACCGAGTCTTATTTTTTTCATTACTATTCGAATATTTGAAGAAAAACATTATAGGCCTAACATTTTTAAAATGTACACATTTTAGTCATGTAACATTAAACCGAAATAACGTAGTTGTAAGCCCCCTATTTAGATACGTTTCCAGAAGGCGGTGGGTGGAAGTTATAATGGTTTCTATAGTAACAATTTACCAACAAGATAAAAATATTATAAGAATTGACATTTTGTAATTGTCTTGTCAATTGTGTTAGGGTTTTTAATATAAGGAGCAGTGAATAGTGAAGATGATGACATTGCTAGAATTTCTTCGCTGAAGTATATGTAGAAAACACAATAGAGAATAAAACGGAAATAACATAAAGAAGGTAAACTTCCGAACAGTTCTAAATGAGGCAGTAGAGCAAGTGGACAGCTTCAAATAACTGGAGTGTACTATAAGCAGTAATATGAGCTGCTGCCAAGAAGTCAAAAGGAGGATAGCAATGATCAAGGAAGCTTTTAATAGAAAAAAGGAGCATCTTCTGCGGACCTCTGGAAAAAGAAATAAGAGACTAGTGAAGTGCTTTGTATAGAGTGTGGCATTGAATACAGCAGAAACATGGACATTACGACGAAGTGAAGAGAAGCGAATAGAAGCATTTGAAATTTGAATATGGAGAAGAATGGAACGTGTGAAGTGGGCAGAGAGAATAAGAAATGAAGCTGTGTTGGAAAGAGTGGGTAAAGAAAGAATGATGCTGAAACTGATCAGGAAGAGAAAAAGGAATTGGTTGGGTCACTGGCTGAGAAGAAACTGAGTACTGAAAGATGCACTGGAAGGAATGGTGAACGGGAGAAGAGTTCGGGGTAGAAGAAGATATCAGATGATAAACGACATTAAGATATATGGATCATATGAGGAGACAAAGAGGAAGGTAGAAAATAGGAAAGATTGGATAAAGCTGGGTTTGCAGTAAAAGACCAACCTTTGGACAGAACACTGAATGAATGAATGAATGAATGAATGATACTGTGAATCAAATCGGGTCCACTGAGTTTGTTGTTACAAACACTAGCAGATATAAAATTGAATAATAGAACTTTAATATTGTAATTACATATAAACTTACTGGCTTCTAAGGAACCCGGAGGTTCACTGCCGCCCTCACATAAGCCCGCCATTGGTCCCTATCCTGAGCAAGATTAATCCATTCTCTATCATCATATCCCACCTCCCTCAAATCCATTTTAATATTATCTTCCCATCTACGTCTCGGCCTCCCTAAAGGTCTTTTTCCCTTCGGCTTCCCATTTAACACTCTATATGCATTTCTGGATTCGCTCATGCGTGCTACATGCCCTGCCCATCTCAAACACCTGGATTTAATGTTCTTAATTATGTCAGGTGAAGAATACAATGCGTGCAGTTCTGTGTTGTGTAACTTTCTCCATTCTCCTGTAACTTTATCCCTCTCAGCCCCAAATATTTTTCGAAGCACCTTATTCTCAAAGACCCTTAACCTATGTTCCTCTCTCAAAGTGAGAGTCCAAGTTTCACAACCATAAAGAACAACCGGTAATATAACTGTTTTATAAATTCTAACTGTCAGATTTTTTGACAGCAGACTGGATGACAAAAGCTTCTCAACCGAATAATAACAGACATTTCCCATATTTATTCTGTGTTTAATTTCCTTCCGAGTATCATTTGTATTTGTTACTGTTGCTCCAAGATATTTGAACTTCTCCTCCTCTTCGAAAGATAAATTTCCAATTTTTATATTTCCATTTCGTACAATATTTTCGTCACGAGACATAATAATATAGGCTACTTTTTCTTTTCGGGATTTACTTCCAAACCTATCTCTTTACTTGCTTCAAGTAAAATTCCCGTGTTTTCCCTAATCGTTTGTGTATTTTCTCCTAACATATTCACGTCATCCGCATAGGTAAGCAGCTGATGTAACCCGTTCAATTCCAAACCCTCTCTGTTATCCTGAATTTTCCTAATGGCATATTTTAGAGCGAAGTTAAAAAGCTTACAAACACTAGCAGATATAAAATTGAATAATACAACTTTAATATTGTAATTACATATAAACATGAACTGTAAATCCTAATATTGTATTTCAAAATTCAATACCCTAACTGTAGAGATGAAGCAAATTTCTTTATCTATTTCAGTGAAGATATTCAATTTCTTGAGATTCATGTTGAATGCATTTTTAGTTCAGAATATTTTCTTCAGAAAGAGAATCAGAGCATTGATGAAGGGCGAATTTCTTTTCCTTTCAAACCAGGGAGAGGAACTGGAAAGAGACGAGAAAATATCACCATGTCTCCAGGCAGTGTTCGCCCACCCACCCACCATCTTCCAGCCATTCTTATCGCCTCAACAAATCACAGGATGACTTCCAGGCCGTCGCCTCTCGCCGCTTTGTTCGTGCTGGAAAACTCCAGTAATTGCGATTTATAATTAAGAATCAAGAGATGGAGAGTTGCTTCCAAAGTTAAGTTAAACTTTTGAGAACGACCACAATGGCTGTGACATGACGGACGTGCTGGCGCCTCTAGCCATCATGATATCCGGCGTGACGACAGCATTGTTATGCCCAATTTCCAATCCATTGCCCTGCTTTACTAAGTGAAGACTTACCCTCACAGACCACGGTTCCAGAAAGATGATGGGCTCATGCAAAATAGAGCGAAATATACATAACTAGTGGCTTTTACAGCGAAAGCTGCAAACTAAGTCAATTAGACGTTCGAATAAACATTTTTCAGATTTATTTTCAATGAAGAATACCAGACATTTTTAAAGTTATTTGCTTCCATAAAAATCAAACATACTTCCTCTGAATGGTTTTTTATACCTAATATTTTTTATTGAACTTATCCACTTTCAGTTTCTGAGTTTCGACGCGAAAACGCAAGTAACAATGTCATAACGATCAGTGGGTTTTTCGTGTGGGAGTAAAGTAATAGTTGTTTCAGGTCATTGTGAATTGAAGGTGAAAGTTAAAAATAAATCAGGTTTGCTATGCATGTTTCGTGAACTACCTTGAAATGTATCCTGCTAAGAGATCTTGCTGAAATGATCGGGAGACTACAAAATTTTGTAGGCCTCTTACTTTATCAGTAAGTAATACCTTTCCTTAGGAACTGTAATTTTTGCGCTCTCTCGAGCCAATACTGAAGAGAATGACGCATATAAATATCTACACCACACCGCCATTAAGTATATGAAAAAGATCCAACCCCACTTGATTAATAACTATAAAAATATTTAAATTTTAATAACGATATTATCACCAGTTTTGCAGTTATATATCCGCTACTCAGTAAATTATAGAAATGAAGATCTAATTTAAGATATTCTCTACATCTATTTATATAACCCCAAAACGTTTCACTTTCATATCATCAATATAGTATTAATATGTATAATTAATGAAAAATAGTCGCATTATGATATTAACTATAATAATATTTTATTTCTAATGAAAATAATGTCATCAAACCACCTCAAGTTTTGTAGATTTTAATATCCAATACTAGCTGTACTCAGAAAATTACACAGAGCAGAATCAGACCTCTAAATTATTTTAGTAAGTCTTGAAGATTTAATAACAAATTGAATTTGAACTCTAAATATGTCAGTAATCCTGCAGGTCATGGCCTTCGTGTAATAGCTGTTGTTTATTGTAGTGTGTGTTTTGTTTTATACTGAAATGCAATCAGTTCTCAAAAATGACGACAGATGGATTTTGGAAAATAGGAAAATGATGTAGGAAAATTGACATTTCTCTGAAAACTACTATTTTTCTGAAAAACTTTGGGTTGTAAGTTTCAAAATGAGGGGTCATTTATTAAAATCCGTTTATCCGTTTTCCCGGAATTTCCATTACCAGTTCAAATTATATATATAAATTGTAAGCAAGCAGTATATTTTTTCTTCTTTTCCCCTTTCTTCTTATCTCTATTTCTTCCTTTCTTTCTCCTATTTTTTATTTCTTCGTTCACTTATTTTCTCTCTCTCTCTCTCCTTTCCTTGCTTCATTATTTTGCTTTTTATCCTCCTTTCAACTGATACATTTCTTTCTTCCCACCATCTCTTTTTTCTAACTTCATTGTTTTCAACACATTACCTATCCCCCATTTCTTCCAACCTTACTTTACTTTCTCCTATTGTTTCTTAGTTCTTTATCTGATATCACCTTCCTTTCATACTCTCTCTTTTCATCATACACCATCTTTCTTTCTTTTCTTTATATTCACATGTTGTTGATGGAACAGTTGTAATTTTAATAATAATAATAATAATAATAATAATAATAATAACAACAATAGTAATAATAATAATAACAATAGTAATAATAATAATAATAATAATAATAATAATAATAATAATAATAATGGTTTATTTAACCTATCATAGTTAAGATCATACGGCCTTCTCTAACACTCAACCAGGAGTAAAACTGCGATACAAAAAAACACTACAAATTTACAAAATAAAGTACACTATAGTTTTACACATAAAACTGAAGTAGATAATCATAATATAATGTAAACAACAAGTCAGTAGAAATCAGACTTAATATATAACATATAGAAAGAAAGGAAAACGCATAATAGAATGTAAACAGTAGGTCAAAATAAATGAGACATACAAAATATAAAAATAATATTGATATAATAGACAATAATATTGATAATATTGATTTTTAGTGCCTCATCTTGGACTAGTGTATACGAAAATGCAGATAACATATAAATGTTATTAAAAATGATTAGATAGCAATTTTGTTTCACTAAATGTTTCCAAGACTATTGAGTTGGTGCATAAATTCGTAGCGTTTTTGTTTCGCGTGTTGGTACTCCGGTTGCTATGGGTTTATTTATCGATTTTCATTTTTTATTTGAAGTTCAATTGTTGTGCTTGAGTTTACATATTGAAGTTTGCATTTTTGCAGATAGTGAGTGGAGCCGTGGACGCTATAAAATGGAGTGTCAAGTGGAGAAAGTGGAACATTTCCGACATTTCTTTTTGAGTTCAATACAGGGGTGAAAGCAGTGGAGGGAGCCAGGAACATTTGCGCAATGTATGTGGATAATACTATCGGAGAGAGCACGGCAAGAAAATGGTTTTCTCGTTTTAAGGAGGGTCGTTTCGACATCAGTGATACTCTACGGTCAGGAAGACCTTCGGGATTTGATGGAGACCATTTAAACACGTTAATCCACAATGATCCAAATCAATGAACCCAAGAACAAACAATTGTGATGAACTGTGAACATTCCACCATCGTGAGACATTTGAATTCAATGGACAATGTTAAAAACTCAGGTGTATGGATACCACACGCTCTAAGCCAAAACCATGATTATTATCATCATCATGATCATCATCATCATCATCATGAGGGTACTAAGAAAAGGCTCTGATAAATCCAAAGAGATTGCATATAAATCACTAGTATGTCCAGTAATGGAATATGGTGCTGCATGTTGGGATCCTTACAGATTAGAACATATTAAGACACTGGAAAAGATTCATAAACGGACAGTCAAGTGTTGTCGGAAAAATTCACCATTAAAATGGGACACACTCACGGACAGGAGAACGCGAATTCGATTATGCGCAATGTTCAAAACATACAGAGGTGAGCCTGCCTGGAGAGAAATAAAAAATAGGTTGCAGCCGCCAAATTACTCTTCAAGGAACGACCACTCATATAAATTGAGGAAAAGAAGACAGAGGACGGACACTGGAAAGTTTTCTTTTCTCAATCGTACTATCAGGGACTGGAATGCTTTACCTGCAGACTTACTAAACACTTAGCAACAACCAGAAATGTATTTAAAAATAGGCTTAAGGACTTTACTAATAGACGGTAATTATACACAGTATTTAAAGGGTGTAGTTGATATTTTGTTACTGAAGTGTTGTATCAGTGAAGAATTATGTTGTGTCAGTGAAGTCGTTGTATCAGTGAAGAATTATGTTGTGTCAGTGAAGTGTGTTGTGTAAGTGAAACGTGTTCCTGTCGGTGAAGCTTTATAGTTTATAGTGGCAGTGCAAAGTATTTGAAAGTATTTGAACAGTGAAATGTTTTTGAAGTGTTAGTGAAATCAGGCTAGAATCAGTGAAATGTGTCGTAGCTCCAGTGCAGTGACTGAGTTGACAGCGAAATGAGTGTAATGTTGAAAGGTACTTGTGCAGATATGAACATATCATACTCGTGGGTTTTAGTTCGAACTTAGGTTTAAGATACAAATTAGATTTATTTTAAATGTTATTTTAAGTGATCGTGCTTCATTTGATTTAGGATATTCCCTGTTGTTATTATTATTATTATTAATTATTAGTATTATTATTAATTGTATTTATAATTAATAAGTTTATTATTGTCATTATTGAGTGTAATTGGTTACCACTGCCACCGGCTATATACCCATTGCAGTGTGAATAAATACATACATACATCATCATCATCATCATCATCATCATCATCATCATAATCATCATCATAATCAGAGTTGCGAGTTATAATAACGGAAACAGCCTGTATATTGAAAACAAATATTTCAATTGAATTTACTAGTATATTCCGTTGATGTGTATGTCAGTACTGATCTTTTGTAGAAACTTCCTTAAAATTGTAAGCTGAATTATTCACTTCTTTCCATTTTCCAACTTTAATTATGTCGTTCTCTCTATTGTGAACTCTCATCGATTTAGTAATTATTACAACATTTCAATTACTTAAACTTCCTGGAATCATTAAAAATTCATAATTTTCTGTCCCTACTAAAATCAATTCTAATTAAAACTTTTGCTCCATCACGGCAAGGCCTGAGAGTGGCACTGTAATTGGTTTCGAACATCTCCCCCATTCAACTCTGTCGTCTCTACCTTTCTTCAAAGCACCTTTAATTAGAATAAACTTCTTGTTTGGACTCATGAGAAGAAGTAATTACAAGACAAGAGCCGACCAGACTCTTTCCTTCCCTTAATCATTATCTCCTCCCTAGGGAACCGCAAAGATGTGCTGTAGGCTGTGGGTTAATTCAAGTAGGGTGGAGAGTAGTCGCCTTCAAGAGGAATGAGCAAGCAGGAGGAATTCAAATCTTTCACTTGCACGTGTGACATCGAACGTAGATGTAAACAACAACGGTACGCTTAAATTATAAAAATATTTTTCACTAACATTATAATAACTACTGTTTAGAATTGAACGGGTTACATTCAATTCAATTTATTTGGCCATTAGACATACAGTTTTAGGCTTCGTCAGAATACATTGAAAAACATAAATACATTTAAAAAAACACTAATAAAAGAAACAGTAAAATTTAAATAATAAAATGAAAACATGAAATAATTTGAAACTTTTAAATTAAAGAAAACTAACTAAATTGCAATTATACTTATTTATTAAAATACAATTTCATACCAATTTGTGTTGAAAAAGTCAGCAACAGAATAAAAAGATTATTTAATAACCAATTGTAAAATCTAGTTTTGAAGCTATTGATTGGTAATTTATAATATTGACTTGCTTATTATATAATTTCATCCCCATAATTAAAAAGTTTGTGTTGCTCTTGTGTAATCTACAATAAGGAATATTAATTTGTTCACTATTTCTAATTTCATGATCATGTATATTGGTCACTAATGGGTAATTAACGATATTTTGTCGAGTGTATAAAGTACTAGATCATACTGTATATATACAAATTTATGATTGTTAAAATCCGTGATTTTATGAAAAGTGGCCGACAATGTTCCAGAGAGTTTGATTCACATAAAATTATAATGGCCTTCTTTTATAAAATCAAGATGCTTCCAATTTTGGTTCCATTTCTCCAGAAAATTAGGGCATATCGGATTATCGACTGAAAGAAAGAAAAGTAGGCACATCTTAAATAATTTTGAGAAACACAAGTTGTTAATTTCTTTAACAAATATAAAACTCTTGATAGCCTTGTGCAAATGACGGGTAATATTTTGGCGAATCCTCGGACCTCATCTCATCTCACTACATCTCGCCAAAATGTAAAAAAAAATTGTACAAAATTGTAAAAATTGTAGAAAATTACTAAATTGTAAAACTATAAAAATTTGTAAAAATTGTAATTGTAATATTGTAAAATGTTGACATGTTCCACATCTTAAAGCTTCATTGCTCATGTAAGATCTATGGAATAAAATAAATGAATGAATGAATGAATGAATGAATGAATGAATGAATGAATATGCATTCGATGTGCTTATCCGATGTTAAACTGGAGTCTATAAAAAGTTCTAGAAATTTTGTGTAGTTGAGTCTGTTGTCCTTATTTATTAGATAATTTAGGCTGAAAGTTAATTTGATAGTTTTTTCTTGATTAAGCAAGAAACCATTAGATTCAAACCATAAAGCCATCTGTGATAGAGTGTCGTTGTTGAGAGCATGTAATTGATTTAGAGCAGAGGAAGAACAGAGGAAAGTAGTGTCATCTGCATACATCAGCAGCTTGATTATGCTGATGACGTGAATATTATGTTAGTAGTAAATTCACAAACGATTAGGGAAAACACGGGAATTTTACTTTAAGTAAGTAATGAGATAGGTTTCATAATGAATTCAGAAAAAAAAGTATATCATTATGTCTCGTGACTAGAACATAGTACGAAATGGAAATATAAAAATTGGAAATTTGTCCTTTGAAAAGGTGTAAAAATTCAAATACCTTGGAGCATCAGTAACAAATATAAATGACACATACTTACTTACTTATTTCCTTACTTGCTTACTTACTTATTGGCTTTTAAGGAACCCGGAGGTTCATTGCCGCCCGCACACAAGCCCGCCATTGGAGCCTATCCTGTGCAAGATTAATCCAGTCTCTACCATCATATCCCACCTCCCTCAAATCCATTTTCATATTATCTTCCCATCTACGTCTCGGCCTCCCGAAAGGTCTTTTTCCCTCCGGCCTCCCAACTAACACTCTATACGCATTTCTGGATTCGCCCATACGTGCTACATGCCATGCCCATCTCAAACGTCTGGATTTAATGTTCCTAATTATGTCAGGTGAAGGATAGAATGCTTGCAGCTCTGCGTTGTGTACCTTTCTCCATTCTCCTGTAATTTCATCCTTCTTAGCCCCAAATATTTTCCTAAGAACCTTATTCTCAAACACCCTTAATATCTGTTCCTCTCTCAAAGCGAGTGTCCAAGTTTCACAGCCATACAGAACAACCTGTAATATAACTGTTTTATAAATTCTGACTTTCAAATTTTTTTACAGCAGACTAGATGACAAAAGCTTCTCAACCGAATAATAACAGGCATTTTCCATATTTATTCTGCGTTTAATTTCCTCCCGAGTATCATTTATATTTGTTACTGTTGCTCCAAGATATTTTAGTTTTTCCACCTCTTCGAAGGCTAAATCTCCAATTTTTATATTTCCATTTCTTACCATATTCTGGTCATGAAACATAATCATATACGTAGTCTTTTCGGGATTTACTTCCAACCCTATCATTTTACTTGCTTCAAGTAGAATTTCAGCGTTTTCCCTAATCGTTTGTGGATTTTCTCCTAACATATTCACGTCATCTGCATAGAGAAGAAGCTGATGTAACCCGTTCAATTCCAAACCCTCTCTGTTATCCTGAACTTTCCTAATGGCATATTCTAGAGGGAAGTTAAAAAGTAAGGGAATAGTGCATCTCCCTGCTTTAGCCCGCAGTGAATTGGAAACGCATCAGATAGAAACTGGCCTATACGGACTCTGCTGTAAATATAAATGACACACGGGAGTAAATTAAATGCAGAATAAATACTATGGGAAATATGTGTTATTATTCGGTGGAGAAGCTTTTGTCTACCTCTGATTGAGGTTCTGGTCGATATGAATATCTATTATCAAGCAGTATATCTCACTTGACGATATGTGTCAGAGGAAAAACAATTTTTTGTATAAATCTGAAGTCTGATTAATGGAATATGTAGCTAACCGGCAATGTATGCATTGGAGGGGGAAAGGAACTTGCCACCCAACCCCCGTATCTCCTAGCCTAGTTGCCTCATTAGTGATGCCTTATTGGTGTTACTTATGAGGTTCAAGCCTGTCTTGGGGAGTTGACTAAATAACATCAAGTTTTGTCATCTAGCCAGGTTGAAAAATAACTGAAAGTCAGAATTTATAAAACAGTTGTATCGACCTAATGTTGGTATGTTTCAATATCGCTTCGAACAATTTCCTGCAGCAATCACTCTGCTATAGTCGAGAAATATAGAAGTGACTGACGCCACGAGATGTGTAGGAATAATTCTTGTTCAAATATGTATAGGCCTACTAATCCGCACAAGTTTCAGTAGTCATTAAAGCAAAAATTAAAAGTGTTCTTGAAACGAATTATCAGTTTAATATAATGTACGATTTACGAAATGCGCTACTAGATTCACAAAGCTAGTGTTCACTCTGTGACACAGCAAGGAACACTGTATCGGATTTCAGATTTTCTCCCGTTACGTCTAGTGACGTATAACGAACATTTTCAAGGAACAAAATTTAATATTGTTTTCCTAAACATACAACAGTAGCCTATTTCTTTTGATAAACTGAAAATCTACATTATTATTAATTTAACAAGATTAGATGGTATAATTTATTATCCTTATACGTAAAATTGTATTATTTTATGTTGAAAATTACGAAGATTCTAATTGTAAATTATTGTCCTTTTTATACAGGGTGATTCACGAAGATTGCGCAATACTCTAGGATGTGATTTCTGGCATCATTCTGATGAAAAAAGTTGATATAAACATGTCATATTTTTTAATTAAGGCGAGTTACGCCGTCCTAAAGACATTAATTCATCAATTTAAGCACAGAAACTTAATCATAAACAAAAGCAAAAAAGGTCTTTTGAATTCAATGTTTTCTAATGTCAATAGAAAAAAAAATTCAGACAAGTTTGAGAGGGATATATATATATATATATATATATATATATATATATATATATATGTAATGTACGATATGATTGATATTTTATGATATACGATATGATAAAAATGTAATGCTAGAACAAAGATACAAATTGCTTTTATAATGATATATGATATGATATGATATGATATGATATGATATGATATGATATGATATGATATGATATGATATGATATGATATGATATGATATGATATGATATGATATGATATGATATGATATGATATGATATGATATGTATTTATTAACACTACAACTGGGTATACACCCGGTGGCAGTTATATATAATATACAATAATACCATTACAATTATACAATAAGTATAGCAAAAGAAAAAAAAAGAAAAGAAAATAAACCTAAATTTATTTCTAGCTATAAATAAATAGATGCTATAAACCTAGGACTATAATTAAAAACTATTCTATAATAACGCCTAACAATAAGTAAAGGTAAACCTAATTATAAGTACTTCTATTTCGCCCAACTATTACCAATTTAAGTAATTACATATTACAATAATTTATTAATTATCAACTTAATTATATATCATCTTAATTAATTACATATCATCTTAATTTATTTACATATCAACTAAATTACGTATCATCTTAATTAATTACTTATCAACTTAATTACATGACACAACTTACGTAGATATTTACTCTACACCTACAATTACATTTTCAGTCTAATCTTCTCAACCTTTCCTTAAATGTATTAATTTTGAGAGGACCACCTGAAAGATTGCCACAGGTAAGCTGTTGCAGTCTACTATTGTGCGGTTAGCAAAGGGACGTGATATGATATGATATGATATGATATGATATGATATGATATGATATGATATGATAAGATATGATATGATATGATATGATATGATATGATATGATATGATATGATATGATATGATATGATATATGATATGATATGATATGATAAATTATGTTTAGTCAAGTGTCCGAAATCAGGTTTGAACCTCATATGCGACACCAATAACGTAACACTCATGAGGCAACTAAGCCAGGAGATGATGGGCATGGTTGTATATTACACTATATTATAGGCTATATTAAATTAGTTTATAATGCATTACATACAAACACAGAATAGAATATATAATGGGTGTTCATTTCAAAGTGTGTCATGACGTCACTGTTGTTGGGTCACCGATTTGAAGCGAGTTTCAGCTGATATGTTAGAGAAGTTGCCTATTATTTAAGGCGTTCTTCAATCTGAACTTGAGAACGTGTAAGGTATAACTTGAACGTCGTAGCAACAGATGGCGGTCTGTACGGTCTGTGTGCTACCATAACCTCTTTCGAACTGTGTTTTGCGCCGGCAAGTCGTACGCAGGGTATTTGTTATCATCGGTTGCGTACGGTAACATTCCACAACACAAATCAAATACTCCGTGTCCATGTTGACCGTCGAAGTTAATGTCAACAAATACGTAAGTAATCGTCTTAACCCTCTCCCCATATCCCGTCAGTACGTATTTCCAAACAGTTCACATTCTTGCCACTACCGGCGTTATCATACGTATCGGTACGTACTCTTCAGAATGAATGCCGTACTTGCTAGCCATCTTCTCTGCCTCTTAGGTTATACACCTGAGCTGCGGAAGTGTAGGAAGATTGAATTCTCTAGGCTCATCAACTAGCCACATGACGGCATACAGCGAGCCAAGACACATTTTGAACTGAACACCCAGTAGAACAGAGAACGAAGCAATGAATCCATAGACGTGTTACATTTCTTTTGCTCTGAAATAGAACTGGACAGACAGGGGCGACAGACAATGAGTTTCTGTAGAAGAGATGTAAACCTCTACTTTACTACCGAGAATCAGGCACCAGTTGCCTGAATTTGTAGCTATAAACCTCCACAGCGGATGACATTAACACAACATATCCTTTCGAACAACCTCGATTGCGCTGAACTACTCACCCTCCTGCCTCTCGATTCTTCATTATATAGAAGATATGCACAGAAGTGTCTTCATTTTGCTACAGAATGAGCTGAAATGTAACGACGTGCTTGTCTCATAAATAAGACGGAACTGCTGAAATACTGCGAGGGTTGCCATACGAGCTGTTCTGCCACAGCTCAACAGAATCTGCCTCTGCCTGACTTGGGGGGTGGAAGGAGGGATTACTTGGGGGCTGCGGCACCCTTCAGATTGAGCGGCAAGTACTCTGCTGGAAATTAAATTCTTACTGAGATGAGTTGCAGCGGATATATTTTTATTTTTAAGAGATAGTTGTGAAGTGAGCATTATGTATCCAAATGATATTATTCAGATGAATTTACAATAACTACGAATCAATTCAACAGCGGCTCTGACTATATATTCCATTCACTAAATCACGTAACAAATGAAATGGCACAGAAATTATTTCAGAAAAACAAATTTCACTCACACGAATTAAAAATAACTACGGTCAATCCAAACGGTGCTATAACGGTATTTTGCTTATCCAAGATCATGTTAGTGTGAAATAGTGCAGATATTATCTCGACAAATTGTTTTTATTCATGTTAATTATTAACAATACCTATGATATGATATGATATGATATTTTAGCGTACAATGGTGACACTAAACAGGGCATTGTGGACCCCACGATACGTTTTGAAGTAGAATGTCATCAGTCAGCCGGGGTCCACCTTGAGAAGAAGTCGATCTATGAGCCTACAGTCAACTATTTCAAGCTGAAATATGCCTCAATACACGTTGAGATATTCGGCTTGCTCATAGGTGCTCGAGGGACTATACCAGCTTCTTTCGAAGAATTTCGACGGCAGTTTGCTCTGCCAACATCTCTTTGTTTCCCTTCTTTAAAATTTAATATCTATGTTTACACATGTATAATAATGTTTTGAGGATATACTGAGTCCGTAAGGGCTACCCTCAATGGGGGGCAGTTTAGTATTATTAGTATGATACATGATATGATATGATTTTTTTATTTTATTTTATTGGGTTATTTTACGACGCTGTATCAACATCTAGGTTATTTAGCGTCTGAATGAAATGAAGGTGATAATGCCGGTGAAATGAGTCCGGGGTCCAGCACCGAGAGTCATCCAGCATTTGCTCGTATTGGGTTGAGGGAAAACCCCGGAAAAAACCTCAAGCAGGTAACTTGTCCCGACCGGGATTCGAACCCGGGCCACCTGGTTTCGCGGCCAGACGCGCTGACCGTTATTCCACAGGTGTGGACGTGACGATATGATATGATATGACATGACATGACATGACATGATATGATATATGATATGATATAATATGATATGACATGATATATGATATGATATGATATATGATATGATATGATATGATATGATATGACATGATATGATATATGATATGGTATGATATGTTATGATTAAAATATGACAAATTCAAACATGGCTCTAACGATATATTCCATTACAAGATCATGTTACTATGGAGTGGTACACTGACGTTCATGGATATCTGACCCTTACTAATCGACAGAGATCGATGATTTCTTCGTGTAAGTGTGGCTTCTTTAGTTATTACTTCTACGAATAGCTGGCGAAGATAATAGTCAGTGTAGCCAATCGTACATTCTTTACGGTACTGCAAAACATGTCTTACGATCGTCATTTGTTTACAGCATAGACAGTCAACTGAAAATGGCGGCTGCGCTTAACATTTTTGGTGAAGCTAACATTAGTGAAATAGAATTTCAGCAAGTCAATTGATATTTTATTGTATTAGACTACTTTATTTCTTCTAATCTTTAGGGCTAGGCCTATATACTTTCTTCTAATCTGTAATAGTCAATTACATTCCACTCCAGTTTTGATTTTCTCTAGATAAATCAAATATCTAATGAGATTATTGTTGATAAATTAAAAATAACTAAGAGCAAATTGAAGGACGGCTCTAACGATACTTTTCTTCCAGAAGATCATGTTAGAAAGTCTGTTAGTCGACATACTTAATTACTTACTTACTGGCTTTCAGCGAACCCGGAGGTTCATTGCCGCCCTCAGATAAGCCAGCCATTGGTCCCTATCCTGAGCAAGATTAATCCATTCTCTATCATCATATCCCACCTCCCTCAAATCCATTTTAATATTATCTTCCCATCTATATCTCGGCCTCCCTAAAGGTCTTTTTCCCTCCGGCCACCCAACTAACACTCTACATGCATTTTTGGATTCGCCCATACGTGCTACATGCCCTGCCTATCTCAGATGTTTAGATTTAATGTTCCTAATTATGTCAGGCGAAGAATACAATGCGTGCAGTTCTGTGTTGTGTAACTTTCTCCATTCTCCTGTAACTTCATCCCTCTTAGCACCAAATATTTTCCTAAGCACCTTATTCTCAAACACCCTTAACCTATGTTCCTCTCTCAAAGTGAGAGTCCAAGTTTCACAGCCATAAAGAACAATCGGTAATATAACTGTTTTATAAATTCTAACTTTCAGATTTTTTGACAGCAGACTGGATTATAAAAGCTTCTCAACCGAATAATAACATGCATTTCCCATATTTATTCTGTGTTTAATTTCCTCCCGAGTATCACTTATATTTGTTACTGTTGCTCCAAGATATTTGAACTTATCCACCTCTTCAAAAGATAAATTTCCAATTTTTATATTTCTATTTCGTACAATATTTTCGTCACGATACATAATCACATAGTACTTTGTCTTTTCAGGATTTACTTCCAAACCTATCTCTTTACTTGCTTCAAGTAAAATTTCCGTGTTTTCCCTAATCCTTTGTGGATTTTCTCCTAACATATTCACGTCATCCGCATAGACAAGCAGCTGATGTAACCCGTTCAATTCCAAACCCTCTCTGTTATCCTGGACATTCCTAATGGCATATTCTAGAGCAAAGTTAAAAAGTAAAGGGGATAGTGCATCTCCTTGCTTTAGCCCACAGTGAATTGGAAACGCATCTGACAGAAACTGACCTATACGATATCTGCTGTACGTTTCACTGAGACACATTTTAATTAATCGAACTAGTTTCTTGTGAATGCCAAATTCAATAAGAATATCATATAAAACTTCTCTCTTAACCGAGTCATATGCCTTTTTGAAATCTATGAATAACTGATGAACTGTACCCTTATACTCCCATTTTTTTTTCTAAAACAAAATATCTGGTCAACAGTTGATCTATTACGCCTAAAACCACACTGATGATCCCCAATAATTTCATCTACATATGGAGTTAATCTTCTCAAAAGAATATTGGACAAAATTTTGTACGACGTCAACAAAAAGTGATATTCCTCGAAAGTTACTACAGTTAGTCTTAGTCTTATAGTTAGTCGACATACGCACAATAAAATTGTACCACAAATATTGGCCCATTAAACAGAGTGGACCGACAGTCTTGTGCAGTACTGCATGCGGTATGTTTTGAGCACTGCGGGATAGGCAAGAGCCCCGCAGCTATTTTGTTATTTTTTGTATTCACACAAACTAATATTACTGTGGCCATTATACATGCGAACCTAACCATGATGTGAATGGAATTAATAAAAATGATTACACATTGGCATCGCTGCGCTGCTGTAATTTTAAACTGAGCATTCAATACGTACGTATATGTAAACAAGTGAAATATTACGCGGATTCATAGTGACCTCTGTGATACCGGATCAATGCGACTGGAATGAATACAGAGCTGATTGTGTGTTACATGAAAGTACAATCCCATGTTTGTAAATATGAAGATGGACTGCAAATAGATTATACGTTCCGGCAAATCTTACAGGAAATCAGAACCTTTCTAGAAACAACGTCGTCTTGCTCTTTATCTGATTGTGTTAGATATCAATTTCTTAATTTTCTGGGGCCACCTCTCTTTGGTCATTCTCCTCATTTAGCCATACCACCTCAATCTCAACTTCACTCCTTGTTCCATATGAAAGAATTTCTACCAATTAGTCTAAAAAAAGAATCTTATTCAGAGGCTTGTAATGCCCCATTTTGATTATTGCGATTCGTTGCTAACTAATGTAAGTTCACTCTTAGCTGATAGACTACAACGTGTTCATAATGTGTGCATACGATTCATCTGCAATACTCGTAAATTTGACCATATAACGCCTTCCCTCCAGTTACTTTCATGGGTGCGTCTGAAGGAAAGAAGAACAATACATTAACTGTCTCTTCTGTTTAGAATCATGCATACTTATACTCCGAATTATCTGTTATCGCGCTTTCAGTTCCTTACAACTCTTCGAAACCGACATCAAGCACTTCTTTCTATCCCTCATCATAGAACGTCTTCCTATACTGTAGAAATACCTCGCCTCTGGAATTCGTTACCTAATGACGTCAGGGACTGCCGGACTTTATCACAATTCAAAATTAAATTGGAAAATTTTGTTTTAGTTAATGTTTTTTTAGGTATTGCTAGAAGTATTGATTTGTGTGTTTTTTTCTTTTTCTTTTTTAATCTAAATTAAAATTGCAAGGTTCTTGTTTATGTTAGTTAATTAGTTAGGATACAATTAATTATGATACTTAATCACTCATTTAAAGTTTGTGTGACAGCAACCTGTGTATATTTTTGTGTGGCTTTACTTTGTTTATAGTGTTTTTTTTCTCTCTCTCTTTATTTATAGTGTAGCTTTAGTTTGTAAATAGTGTATTTTTTTCTTTGTTTATTTCTATTATTGTATTTGATTTCCTGGTGTTGTGGAAGAGAAGGCCTGATGTCCTTAAGTACACTAGAATAAATAAATAAATAAATAAATAAATAAATAAATAAATAAATAAATAAATAAATAAATCTTCTGATTTCTAATGTCTCAAGTGTTGTTATATCGGCCTTTTCCCTATTTCTTATATCTTCGTCCCGCACTTCGTTCATTATTGTTAGGCCACAACGTATTCGCCAATAATTCATTTCCACGTTATCAATAGGCTATAACCAGACCTGGGCACAACGGGGAAGTAAAAGGGAGCTCAGAAACCTCCGTCCATGTCCTTTTCGCTTACACAATACAATACAATGCAGTACAATACCCTTCAAACTGGACATTTCACACCTAACGGCAACTTTGCATATTTCCACTCGGTAATGAGTTTTGTAATAATATTCTAGGGAAATTCCAGAGATAGTAATAGTATATTTCTATCACAAAAAAGTAATTAGAATAATAGTCGGTGCCAAATCTAAGGAATCGGGTACGACTATTTAAAAAAAACTACAAATAATGCCCATAGCCTGTCAACATATTTTTTCATTAATAATCTTCGTGGTATGTAATCGTGAAAACTTTGTTCATAGGATAAAGACACGTCACAAAATGACTTTCATACTCTATCAGCAAGTCTATCGTGCTATCAAAAGGAGTGTTTTATACGGCAGTAAAATATTTTAATAGCCTCCCTATCGATATAAAAAATCAAACTCAAAACATAAGGTTATTTAGGGCCAAATTAAAGAAGTACCTAATTTCTCACGCCTTCCATTCTGTAGATTAATTCATGACATTTAACAACGCTTCATGAAATAAATAAATAAATAAATAAATAAATAAATAAATAAATAAATAAATAAATAAATAAATAAATAAATAAATAAATAAATAAATAAATAAATAAATAAATAAATAAATAAATAAATAAATAAATAAGTAAATAACTAAGTAAATAAATAAATAAATAAATAAATAAGTAAGTAAGTAAATAAGTAAATGAGTAAATAAGTAAGTAAATAAATAAATAAGTAAATAAGTAAATTAAATAAATTAATTAAATAAATAAGTAAATAAGTAAATAAGTGAATAAATAAATAAATAAATAAATAAATAAATAAATAAATAAATAAATAAGTAAATAAGTAAGTAAATAAATAAATAAGTAAATAAGTAAGTAAATAAATAAATAAGTAAATAAGTAAGTAAATAAATAAGTAAATAAGTAAGTAAATAAATAAATAAGTAAATAAGTAAGTAAATAAATAAATAAATTAAATAAATAAATAAATTAAATAAATAAATAAATAAGTAAATAAATAAATAAGAATCAAAATTACATCAGTGTAGAGTTAGCGGTTAACAAAAATTCTCAACAAGAATAATTGATTCGCGTACCTTACTTAAGTGACGATGGAAAGAGCCGGAGAGTTCAATTTTTGACCGCAGACGGTGATACTAAAAAGTTGCAGTAGGATATTCAGTTCAGTGAACTAAAAATTAGATTCGTCGTAATCTGTAGCTGCCTGTTTTGTGTAGAGAAGGACAAAAAAAAACTTAATTTATAACATGAAGGAGAGCGGCCCATGTTATTTGATTAAATTGAAACGACAAACGACTCCATTCTCTAAACTTCAGCCCGCATTGTATCCTATGTAACTATAAATTGTTTGCCCTTCACTTCAGTAAAATGGTTGTATGAATTAAATTTAAACGGGTGAAAGATATAAGAATTCTTATTCCAACAAAATTATTATTCAATGCAGTAACGAAGTAATGAAAGAATGGGATTATTCAGTTGTGATGTTTCATGGCTAGCAAATCCATCTGAATCATTATTATGATTATAACTAGCATCATCATCATTATCATGAGCAGCAGCAGAAGAGTCATCATTACTACCAGTTTCACTGTAATTTTACAATCAATTTCAATGTGAGTTTTACTATTCCGTCTTCATTAAATTGTTAATTTCTTTGTGCTTATTGGTGTGCCCATTTGATTTTTTTAACAAAAAAAAAGCAGCCCTAAATAAGGGTTCGAATAGATCGGCGTACTAATCAATTCATAAATAATAATCATGAAAATCAATTGTGTGACAATTTGAAAGGAAAAAGAAAACATTAAGATAAATGATACGAAAACATAGGAAATCATTTACAATAAAAGTTTGTTGGGTACAAATGATTACTAATTGTAGCTAAGGATTGATTTTAACACATGAGATCCTATGGCATCAATCGCTGCATCAGAAATTTTAAATTGTTTAAGTTGATTTAAAGTTTCTCGTGGCATCGTGCCACGGGCACCGAACATGAGCCCAAAAACTGTCCAATGTGTGATGTGGTATTGTGCTCCGAGATGCTGACAACAAGGCTCATATATGACTTGTTTTTCACGAACACCTCTTGTGGTTGTTGCTCGTGCATCTCGAAACGGATTGTAGGATCAAGAATGACATCCTTATCCTTCTGCCGATCAATTATGATGATATCAGCACGTCTAGTAGAGCTATCAGAAGAGACGCAACCAACCTCCTCATAAACCTCATAGGAAGCATTCTGACGGATTGAAGATGCGATGAGAGAACGAACCGTATTATGTCTGTTGATTTGGAGCAATTCTTCATGATGGCAGAAACCCAAGACGTGAGGCAGCGTTTTCTTGCTCGTCGCGTCTTCTGCAATGGGTTGAATCAAGAGTTCTACCAGGGAGATTCTGCAACTGGTTGAGTCAAGAGTTCTACCAGGGAGAGTACGTACATATATTGTATTACAATTCGTCTTAATGGCTTGCGTCCACTGACTGCTCGAAAGTCCCTTTTTGGTTGAGATCCACGAATTACCTTTCTTCCAGTGAGAATAGAAAACAACTCCCAAACCATTACTTTTCAATTTGCTCCATTGATGAAAAGAATCTTCACGCAATGCTTTTCTTAGTTTTTGAGAAGAAATATGTTCAGAGCAATCCAAGGTAATTGGTATTTGTTTGATGCAATGTTCAATTTCGTTTGGAAGTTTCCGAGTGGCTGCTACATGAGGGTTGTCAACGTGTAAAAGTCTTTGACAAATATTTAAATGCTGAAGATAAGCTTCCCACTGGGCTTTAAAGACTCCTAAACCTCGCAATCTTCTTGGTGCATACAACATAGCATCCAGGGTGTCAGTAAGAATGTTAATTATTTCCTTAACAGCGCTGCGAATTAATTTGTCAATATAAGATAGAAATTTGACTTTAAGATCTTTTAAAGGAGCACGAAAGCTAAAGAAACCATCAAAATTAATATATAAGCAATGGAAAGTAGAAGACACGGAAGAAATAACGTCGAGAGATCTCGATTGTTTGCGTTTGGTTATTTTACGACGCTTTATCAACTGCGATGATTATCTAGCGTCTGAATGATATGAAGGTGATAATTCCAGCGAAATGAGTCCAGGGTCCAGCGCCGAACGTTACCCAGCATTTGCTCTTAATGGGTTGAGGGAAAACTCCGGAAAAACCTCAACCAGGTAATTTGCCCCAACCAGGTAATTTGCCCCAACCAGAATTTGAACTCGGGCCCACTTGTTTCACGGCCTGGCATACTAAGCGTTATTCCAAAGCGGTGGACAAAAAGGGCACTTACATGGTGTTTTACTTTACTCTTAATTTACAAAACATTTTTATGAATAGTTTACTAAAGACTATTACACTTTTACTACGTCACACTACTTTTGACCAATAAAACGGTACGAAAGGACGTCTTTCAACCAATCATGGCTGCTTATCGCACAATTTTATTGCGGCCCTAGCATTTGTTTAATTTTATCGCGTCACTAGCATTTGTTTATTTTTATCACTACCCTAGCGTTTGTTTCTTTGTTTGCCAACATTTAAAACTGCACTGGTCTGGAAGTCAAAAAACATAAAATTACAAACCACTCCAGTCGATGCACAGCACTTTCAAATATGACTCACATTGGCATTCAAGAACAAGAATTAATACAGATCACTGGTCATAGCTATGCATATTCCCTGAAACCCTATTTACAAATAAATGAAGAGCGCCATTCGGAAATCCTGAATAAGTTGAGGATACACCATGTACATCAACGAGTTCACTTGTTTTACGCACACGACCAATATAACATCAACTGAACAACCAACCACTAAAACATTCAAATTTTAAAATTGTACTTTCAATAATAGTTTCTTTTAAAATTATTCATGTTTTTATTTTTTATTTCATCATCGTTAATTAAAACGTTTCTTGTTTATTTCATCATCCCTAATTAAATCTTTTCTAACACTCGTTTATATTATTTAGGTAATGTTTGTTATAGCTTCTGCTATATGATATTATGGATAGTCACGTATCAGGGATTTTTCAATACTAAAATTTATTGAAAATCATCTGCCAAGTGACGTTGATTACTTGGATCAGGATGACTGAAGTAGAATGCAACTGTTTTAACAAAAATGAAACTGAATCAACAAAGCCTTCTTGACTAGTAACCGTCCACAGAGTTCAATGAAGATTCCATACTTGGCACAACTGATAACAAGAAAACAGGTAATCATAACACACTACTACCATCTAGCGTAATGTTGAGATGGTACAATAATACAGGGACATCACTTTATTTTTACCAACATTTTTAACATTAACCTGGCTATACTCGGAAACACTGTTGCCCCCTTCCATTACAGGAGTTTGATGTTACTAGTGCAATATGTAAACAAATCATTTTACTAGGTATAGGAGGAGAGAAAAGTAGTGTATCCATTTATGTTGTAGGGAAATACGATATTACGATTTTCAGTTTGATCATCACTTTTACGGAATTTATCAAAATACAGTAGAGTAGTAACATTTTTTTTTTCAAAAACTCAACTTTTCAGGCGGCTATGTTCGTTATGTAATGTCTACTTTATTTAGCATATTAATTATTGAAGTTATCATACAATATACAGAGTGCATTTAAATTGAGGGGGTCATAAGTAAAGGGCTGTAAGTGCACTTAAGTTACTTTTGAGAAAATAGGGTTTAAATATTTAAGCTTTCGTAAAATCGGTGAATTTTTTTATTTAAATTTTAATGTGTGATGCGATTAAAATATCCCTTTGCCACTAAAATTTTAGATACGTTTGCTTACACTGGATGTACTTAACTCACAAATATCACTAACATTCCTTTGTTTCTAGCCATCTCAATTCAAAAAAAGCTAATCTGAATTTTTAAACAAGTTGCTGAAAATGGTTGCCGTTCATTACAATGTAGGCTTCAATTCAGTACGCATATTATTAAAAACATTTTGAAGCATATTCTCTGAAATTGAATTTATCGTTTCTTGAATATAATTTTTAGTACGATATTATTAATATAGGTTCTTTCTTCTATAGAAAACGCAATCATATTTATGAAACACACTATACACTGCAGTGTTTACTTCACTGCTTGAAGACTTCGAATGCAACAGCGGCCGTAAGTTTGTGTGTCTGACGGGAGCAAGGACATTAGTGAAGGGGTGAGAGTGAAGTACATTCAGAAATGCAGGTACAATAAAAATGCAAGTAAAAATAAAATGATGTCCCTGTACATTTGAAGACAGTTGTACTTTCGTAAGGCAATATTTTATTGTATTGGAGTACTTCGTTACTTCTAATCTTTATATACTTTCTTCTAATCGTGTAATAGTCAATTAAATCCCACTCGAGTTTTGATTTTTTCTAGATAAATCAAAACCTCTAGTGAGATTACTGTTGGCAACTGTATTCAGTACGTCATAAATCTCGTTACTACCAAAGATGATTCAATAAAATTATGACCGTTTGAATATTCAACATCAATTTTCTCAAAACTAGAATCTTAGAGAAGTGCCCTTCTTGCACTCAACCCCTCAATTTTGAAACACAGTGTGTATTATTTACAATGTCATCAATTTATGTGCTCAAATTAACAACTTCTGATTATAATTCAGACACTGTTACTTCGATAGCAAATATTACGCAAGCAATTAACGTTTATCGATTTTGAACGAGGCAGAAGGCAACAATGTAGCCAGTGAGCGAAAGTTTCCCCAACGTCCGGATTTGATAGCAAATCGTTTTGCTTTGCCGATGTTTGTTTTTGGTTGAAGAGAACTTTCCATCCATCCAGCTCTACGTCTTCCGCTTCTCGGACGCTTTTGCCAGGCAAATTTCTTTGAATCTCCATGTAACTCAGTCATAACAAACCCGACGAAGAGAATGACGGGTGAAAGCAAACACTTTCCTTTGAAATGTGTGCAAGCATATATTCTCTATTCACCATTTCGAAGTATAACATTACCCACAGAAAGTAAGAGTTTTGTCTTCTTTCTGCATATGAACCACCCGTCACCGTACTTTAATATGTTTTCATTCCCTTGGGTTCTTTACTTTCCCTTTTACTAAAAACTCTTTTGAAATCTTGAAAGAAGTAAGCCATTTACTAGCAACGAACAACGTAATTGGCATTTGTGAAGTGCATCTATAAATTCTATACGCCTTTTTCATCGTCTATAATTAAGACACTACTTGTCGATGGTAGTAACAGGAAAATACATAATATTGATGATAGTAGTAAATTTAAATTCTTAGAAGATACTTTATCGTATGATGATAATGCAAATCCAATACGGTACAAAGACAAGAAAAAAATATGGAATTCCAAATCATCCATCATTTACACTTAACAATTTCCAACTCCGTCCAAAGATACTGCATGTATTGTGAGTCCCTATCACCACAGTCTACTATTATACAGTCGCGAAGCTCAATATGTAGTAAAAATGCAAACATGGGTAGTTGCCCACCACTAGGATCGCTATTATCGCCTCATCATCGCAGATCTCTCTCCTAGCAGACGACAAAATATGTTACACTTTCGTTGTCGTGTTCTTTTGGAAAAATTAACACCATCTTTCCATTATTGAAATATTAAATGCATAAAGTTAATTTATTATTTTAATGAAGTATATTAAATTCCACCATAAACTCGAAGATACCTGCAAGAAATAGGTTAATATTATTTTTGTTTGTGCAAAACGAACTGAAATTTACTATAATCGCTTCACTCATTCAAGATTATAGCGATAATTAACTATGAAACCAATAAATATTAATTTGCATTTCCCTTTACAACAATAATAATGGAAATATGAATTAATGGAGTAACTTACGTGTACCGGTACTTGTAGTGTAGGCTTACGTAGTTAACAAAGTGGGATGAGGTTAAGCAATAATAATCACACCAGAATTGGAAATAAAACGTGATCAATAAATTTTATTGTAACAGACTTTTTCTACGTCTCTAGTAAAGTAACAAATAAAAATAACAACAAAATTAACAGCTATAATTAAAAACATATCCTTTGAAAAAAAAGTAGGCCTAAGCAATAATAATCCCACCAGAATTGAAAATAAAACGTGATCAATAAATTTCATTAAAACAAACTTAATTTTTCTACGTCTCTAGTAAAATACAATATTATTATTCCAATTATTGTATTTCAGCCATTAACATTTTCATTACAACCAATAACGAACATTTCACAAGCATAAATGTGAAATACGCAACGAGCTAGCACTCGATGGAAATACGACACAGTCCAAAGTCGACCGTGAACAGTCTATTGTTTCTAGTTGCTAACCGCTTGGAGCGCTTTATCACGAGATTTGCAAAAAAATCACCTCAAGCTTCGCGACTGTATATAGTAGACTGTGCTATCACTACGGCATGGCGCGTCCTCAGATTGTAGATAGAGGAGACGGCCTCCAGATATGGAGGGTAGCGAATAGCCTATATTGAATAAGCAGTCGTGGACAGCCGATAAGGAATGGTCCTTCAGCTTGGGGGTTGCGCGAAGGGCTAACAACCCATCACCGTGAAAAAAAAAAAACAGTTTGTTACGAATCCCTACAATAAGCCTCGGAATCGGACCGATTCTCTGGCATGACCACAGCAAAGGAATAAAGTTTATAGAACAGGAGGGGTAACATTAGTAATATTATTCGATTGAGAAGCTTTTGTCATCTAGTGTGCTGTCAAAAAATTCTTAAAAATAGAATTTATAAAACAGTTGCTCTGTATGATTCTGAAACTTGGGCTCTCACTTTGAGAGAGGAATAGAGGTTAAGGGTGTTTGAGAATAACGTTCTTAGGAAAATATTTGGGGCTAAGAGGGATGAAGTTACAGGAGAATGAAGAACGTTACATAACATAGAACTGCACGCATTATAATATTCTTCACCTGACATAATTAGGAACATTAAATCCAAACTTTTGAGATGGGCAGGGCATGTAGCACGTATGGGCGAAGCCAGAAATGCATATAGAGTGTTAATTGGGAGACCGGAGGGAAAAAGATCTTTGGGGAGACCGAGACGTAGATAGAAGGATAATATTAAAATAGATTTGAGCGAGGTGGGATATGATGATAGAGACTGGATTAATCTTGCACAGGATAGGGACCGATGGTGAGCTTATGTGAGGGCGGCAATGAACCTGCGGGTTCCTTAAAAATCATTGTAAGTCCAAAGATACTCGCTTATCTAAAAAATAGTGTTCACTGGAATTCAATTCATTTGAGTACTATTGTATAACTGTATGACCAAAGAAGTAAATGCAATTACATTTGAACTAGTCGCGATATGACCAAGATGTCCAAGCGACTATATAAATTAATCAAGTAGCTTCAATAAAATGTAAAATATACAGGGTGAATCTGTAATTATGTTACAAACTTTTAGGAATGATAGAGGAAATCATTATGAATAACTCTCACATAGGAATCCGTGTTCGGAAACATTTTCGTTTGCTAATTATCAAACAACTGATTTTCGGTGCCTACACGGAGACAAGATGTCACGTCCCTTGGCATAAAGAAGGCAGCGTAGCAAGGAGTACAATAACTTCCCTGCAACTGACGTACATCTAACGTTCAGTATCGGGACCGAAAATCAGCTGTCTGATAAATACACAACTTGATGTGTGCGCTAACCTCTTAAGGCAGGGACGAGACGATATTAGCTCCCAATCATGGTAGAAAAGCTCGACCTTGATCACAAGCGCATAAGGCATCTACTACATAGCGTCGTAACGTAGACATCAGGGATGTACATGCACATACAGCGAATAAAGGCAGCAATTATTACAATAGCTTGCGTTACTAAATTTCTGGCTATGTAATAGGGCTTAAGCATACATATCCCCTTAAATGATTGACCCCAAAAATTACGATGGCTCTCAATATCTTAATTTAATCAATTTGCTTTTTCGTACATCTCACAAATCACTGTAAGAAAACTCATTACATGATCACGACTGGAGAGTAAGGACTACATTTTCACAATCACACAATCAATATACTCTATTCCAATCAATATTGTCGTTATGATTTTTAAAACTTCCACAATTTTCGGCCAAAATTTGTGAAATTGAAACTATATAAACATATCTATAATAATATCATCTGTACAAAATTTGGTGCAATTAGGTCTAATAGTTTTGAAATTATATTTTTAAGTATATTTTATATTGGCATTACTAAAAAAAGCTCCTTGCATCAAAGTTTTCAAAATGTTTAGTTCATATTTGCTCAAAATCTTGAAAATAGTTATTGGAATAAAAGTGAATTAGCTTTTTGAGCTTAGTAATAGTATAAGTTAAAGTGCAATCAAAGATAAAATATTATTTCTAAATTAAAGAAACACGTAGTGTAATAAAAGTAAATATCCAGAAACAAGCAACAAATAAAACATCAACAATACATTTAAAATAAAGAAATAAAAGGAATCTAGATACAATCTACGGACCCAAATGTAAATTAATTTCCCTTCGATGTCAATTCCGAAATGAATTTATCTCTCTCTTCTCCTGAATAATGCCTATATATTTTTTTCATGTTGCGTCTCATAATGCCGTTTTATGTTGCTTTTTTGCAAATGATATATCTTTTACACAACAAACACTAGACTTCATCACAATGTTCGAACCATAAATATTCGTTGAAAGCTTTAAGCGCTTCCGTTCCGTCATGATGCGCTGTGTTCTAAGATCTGTACATCCTTTAGCAATGTTTACACGTAAAAGAGCTCCTCGCGCGCGCAGCGGGCATAAAGGAGCTCTCGCTCGAAATTACTAGTCACTATCGCAAGACTGTCTCAAGGTAACATCGGAGGACGTTGATATAATGAATAATTTTGCTTTAAATTGTAAGCCTTGTTACCCTGGTGATTTTTGTAAATGTTACAAACGTATTGCGAATAGGTATAGAGTTGAAAACGATTTACATACGCACTATAATAATTGTAAAACGGAAGAAAACAATTTACAAATCTCTTCAACCCATGTTTTTAATATTGAGTATATTATCTATATCTATAATTTGAACTGGTAATGGAAATTACGGGAAAACTGCTGAACGAATTTTAATGAATGACCCGTCATTTTTAAGCTTGGCATCCAAGGATTTTCAGAAAAATAGTAACTTTCAGTGAAGCATTAGTTTTTCTACATAATTTTCCTATTTTCCAAAATCCATCTGTCGTCAGTTTTGAGAATTCAGAATAAAACAAAACACATACTACAATAAACAATATTACACGAATGCCATGACCTGCAGGATTGCTGACATACTTAGACCTCAAATTCAATTCGTTGTTAAAAACTAAAAGGCTTACTAAAAACAATTTACAGGTCTGATTTTGTAGTGTGTAATATTCTGAGTACAGCTATGTATTGGATATTAAAAACTGCAAAACTTGAGGTGGTTTGATGACATTATCACTATTAGAAGTGAAATATTATTATGCCATGATGCGACTATTTTTCATTAATTATATTACATATTATTAATGCTATATAGATGATATGAAAGTGAAACGTTTTCGGGTTATATAAGTGGATGTAGAGAATATCTTAAGTTATATCTTCATTTCTATAATTTACAGAGTGGCGGCTATATAGTATATATAGTACCGTATATGTTACTGAAAACTACAAAGCTTACATAAGATAATAATATTATTAAATATAAAATATTTTTATAGTTATTAATCAAGTGGGGTTGGGACTTTTTCATATATTTAATGGCGGTGTGGTGTAGATATTTATGTGCGTGATTCTCTTCGGTATTGGGTCGAGAGAGCGCAAAAATTACAGTTCCTAAGGAAAGACCAAAAGATATTACTTACTCATAAAATAAGAGGCCTACAAGATTTTGTAGTCTCCCGATCATTTCAGCAAAGTCTCTTAGCAAGATAAAATGATTTTACCCTCTACATTTCAAAGTAGTTCACGAAACATGCAGCAGCTATACCAAGATGCTATGTCTATTGTTCGAAAGCATGGCTAACCTGACATTTTTTTTTAACTTTCAACTACAATCCACAATGACTTGAATTAGCTATTGCTTTACTCCCACATGATTAACTCACTGATCGTCCTGACATTGGTACTTGCATTTTCGCGTTCAAACTCAAAAACTGAACATGTATAGGTTCAAGAAAATGTACTTGGGACAAAAAACCATTAAGAGGGAGTATGTTTCATTATTATGGAAGCTAATAACTTTCAAAATGTCTGGTATTCTTCATGAAAATAAATCTGAAAAATGTTTATTTGAATGTCTAATGAACTTAGTTTGCAGCAGTTGCTGCACAAGCCACTGGTGTGTATTTAATTACTGTATAATATTTCACTCGGTACTAGACTATTTTCTAGAATTCAGTTCAGTGTTTTTATTTTATTTTTTATATAAAAATGTATAACGGTGTAAAGAGTTTTATAAGGTACAGACTTTTAGGCCTACATAACGTAATTGTGTCAAAATATCTAATATTGTGACTGTATTAATTGTTTGAATTGTATTTATTGTGTTTCTTTTCTCTTAGGGCCGTACCAATACTCGCTCATTGCGCCATCATTTCATTAGTTCCTTCGATGACGCTATAACCAAGTTGAACTGCAGTTACAATTTTTATTATAACATACTGCAGTGCTATTTTAGAAGTTTGAATTAATGTAATGATTTTACATGAACAAATTGAAGGTTACTACGGGATTAAATGTTTTAAACAGAATACCAGTTTAATTTGGAACCGATAGCGATGTAGGTTACACGGTCCGTGTGATGTTGTGGTACTACTGTGTTCCAACCACATACTGGTCTCGAAACCAGACGTGCGAAGTAACAAGATTATCGGAACACGTGTTCTCTGCAAGACCGCTCGATCACATCGCCAGTATGTACAGTATATCTACCTTCTGGGTCCTTTGGTTACGTTTTCAACCCCACACTACGACCGTATTACGTGTTATGTATGCTGAAGAAATAAATGTGTCTCAGGACGAAGTCAGATTCTGGGTTTCGAAAGATGGAGATACTATTATTCATTGTAGTTAAGGGGAGATGAAGATATTTTTTAAAACTTTTTTCCTATTTGGTGTAAATTATTATTTTTTGTATGTAAAGAGCTCATAGCTGTGGTAACTCAACCAAATAAAAATATTGTGAAAAAAAAAATATTGGGGGGGCCCAAATTTGAAAAAAAAAATATACCCAATGCAGGACTGTACTAAAACCGATATATCTAAACCGTTTTTAAAGATAGATTCAAACAGTTTTTGCAATGTGTTTGCAAAAGTATGTTTTACAAACTGTCTGTAACAGAATTTTGATATCAGTCCCTACGTTTGTAAAATAAACAATTAAAATTTAGTAACAATTTTCTGATTTTCTTTTTGCAAACAAACGGACCTATTTTTTAAATGATATCAATTAACAAAATTCATTTACAGAGAAAAGTTTCCTAATAGTCTAAAGAATGCGTGTTCTAAATTTCATGCATGTATCTTTAATAGTTCAGAAATTATATCCATTTTGTCTGGCAATGTAGCAAAAAAATGAAGTTACTGGAAACCGATAAAAGCGGGCGTGTGATTTAAAAATCCATAGCGCAGGAAGTTTAAAAATGATGTCTCAACATCCGATAAGGTCACAAATACCCACAAAATGTTATGCAATGCATTCCACATATATAAAAGGGTATTTTAAAGAAAAAAAATTGAAAATTTAATTTTGCCGGAAACAACAATAAAAGTGGGCGAGTGATTTAAAAATCCATAACGCAGGAAGTTTAAAAATGGCGATCCGCACATATCACAGAATATTTTAAAGATTTTTTTTTTTATTTATTCATTTTTCATCAAAAATACCATCCTCTCCCTTAAGTGATCTTTCAAAAATTGTTTTATGCCTATAGGCCTATGTGTCTTTATTAACATCGGCTTCAAAAGTACTTAAATTGACGACACATTTCTGGTTGAGCTTTTGTAAAAATTAATAATTTATCTACCGTGCTAGAAATATTAGGCCTGCTTACTTACTTACTGGCTTTTAAGGAACCCAGAGGTTCATTGCCGCCCTCACATAAGCCCACCATAGGTTCCTATACTGTGAAAGATTAATCCAGTCCTCACCATTATATCCCACTTCCCTCAAATCAATTTTTATTTTATCCTCCCATCTACGTATCGGCCTGCCCAAAAGTCTTTTCCCTCCGGCCTCCCAACTAACACTCTATTTGCATTTCTGGATTCGCCCATACGTGCTACATGCCCTGCCCTTCTCAAACGTCTGGATTTAGTGTTCCTCATTACCTTAGGTGAAGAATGCAATGCGTGCAGTTTTGCGTTGTGTAACTTTCTCCATTCTTCTGTAACTTCATCTATCTTAGTCCCAAATATTTTCCTAGGCACCTAATTATCGAACAACCTTAACCTCTGTTCCTCTCTCAAAGTGAGAGTCCAAATTTCTCAACCATACAGAACAACCGGTAATATGACTGGTTTATAAATTATAACGTTGAGTTTTTGAAAGTAGACTAGATGACAAAATCTTCTCAGAGTAATAATACAGGGCATTTCCCATACTTATGTAATTTCCTATCGAATGTCATTTATATTTTTTACTGTTCGTCCAAGGTATTTCAATTTTTCCAACATTTCAAAGGATAAATTACCAATTTTTATATTTCCAATTCGTACAATGTTCCGCTCACGAGACATAATCATGTATTTTGTATTTTCGAATATACTTCCAAACCTACCACTTTACTTACTTCAAGTAAAATTCCCGTGTTTTCCCTGATCCTTTGTGGATTTTCTCCTAACATATCCACGTCATCCGCATAAACAAGCAGCAGATGTAACCCGTTCAATTCCAAACCCTCTCTGTTATTCCGGACTTTCCTAATGGCATATTCTAGAGCAAAGTTAAAAAGTAAAGGTGATAGTGCATCTCCCTGCTTTAGCCCGCAGTGAATTGGAAAAGCATCAGATAGAAACTGGTCTATGCGCGGACTCTTGTAAGTTTCATTGAAACACATTTTAATTAATCGAACTAGTTTCTTGTGAATACCAAATTCTATAAGAATATTATATAAAACTTCTCTCGTAACCGAGTGATATGTCTTTTTGAAATCTATGAACAACTAATGTACTTATACTCCTATTTTTTCTTCAATATCTGTGGAATACAAAAAATCTGATCAACAGATGATCCAGTATGAGTGCAGAACAAATGGACAGTGATTATGTTACAAACTTTACACGTGTTATATATTTTGATTATACACGTTTCACACTTTGTACAACTTAAAAATTACTTATAACATCAACTTTCGTCAGCCTGGGTGGCGCAGTCGGTAGAGTGTTGGCCTTCTGTGCACGAGATTGCGGGTTCGATTCCGTCCCAGATCGATGACATTTAAGTGTGTTTAAATACGACAGGCTCATGTCAGTAAATTTATTGGCATGTAAAGGAAATCCTGCGGGACAAAATTCTGGCACAAGAGCGACGCTCGCAGTTGCGAGCGTCGTTAAATAAACAATATACACAGTATACATGTTAATTCAATTTTCTATTGTTAGAATGAAAACTAGGTAATTCACTATTTAATTTTTATTTTAACACCATGAAGTTCATTGATTCTGGTTCACGTTAACACTTTGTTTTAAAAAACTTAAAATTGTTTAACGACACGTTAAAAGTGTTAAAATTAAAAAAAAAAGTTATGTACCTTAGACAGACGGCCCGTTTCGACGCCGGTTCTGAGTCATCTTCAGTGTCCTACGAACTACTGTTGTTCCTGTTGATCTTGCATTCTGCCATTTGCATTCGTCAGTTGTAGGGTTGGGGGTGTGTTGCTTCGGTGGTGGGGGTGGTTGTTTGTGTGCTATGTATCATGACGTAGAATAATATGTGGGTATTGAACTGTAATTGTGTATTGAGTATATGTATTGGGTATGTTATTGTATTTTTATATATTTCGTATTGTTCTAGGATGTTTAACTGTGAACGTTTTGGTGTGATGTGTAAAATTTCCATATGTTTCTATATCATTGTAGTCATGATTATTGTTGATAATGTGGTCCGCATAATTTGATGTGATGTAGGGTTTGGTTATAGCTTTAATATGTTCATTATATCTTGTGTGAAAGGATCTTCCTGTCTGTCTATGTAAAAATGTGGGCAACTATTGTGCATTTTAGTTTGTAAACTCCAGTTGAATTATATTTATTTTAATGTTTAATGCGATTATTTAGATATTTCTGTCTTGTGTTATTTGTTTTGTATGCTAGCTTGTATTTTAGTTTCCTGAATGACGTTGCAATTTTGTGAGTATTGGTATTGTGATATGTTAATGTTAGTCTATGTTAGGATGGGAGGATGCATTTTTTGCTGACAATATGAAGAGAATATTAAATGTATGATTTATTCACAAGTATTAGTAGGAAAACGGTTGTATAACATAAAACGGCATTATAAGTTACTACATGTTACTGATGAAACATTAAAAGGTTAAGTGTTGTTGTTGTTGTTATTATTATTATTATTATCATCAGCATCATCATCATCATCGCTGTAAGTCGATCCTTTTTCAGCAGATGTACGAATAATGCGGTTAGATCTTCAATTTAAATTCACATATTTACAATGTGATGTTAAATGAAAGCTAGATGTAAGGACTTGACAAATGTTGAACTTTTCAAATCTTTGGCAAAATAAATATTTGAAGCTTCGTTCTTTCGCTTGCTCTGTTGAAGCCATGTTCGCTACAACTTACGTTTGTGAAAAATTATTTTCAACAATGAAAATAGTAAAAATCAAATTTAGATCACGACTGACAGACAAATACCTTCGTGATCAACTACGACTGGCAGTAAGTGACATAATTCCTGATTTTGAAACTCTGTCGCAGAGATATTCTGAAGACAATTAATTTTAGGTTGTGATAATGTGTCCTATGTTTTCTTGTTCATTTCTTTCTTCGTTACACATACTAAACATTAGTTTGTAACCTTGTACTATATATAATTTCATTTAAGTGCCTAACGTAAGGAAAATGAAAAACCGTTAATGTCAGACAGTTGCTTCAATTCCCCTTCTGGTGTCCGCCTCCCTCCATAGGTGCTATGCACGTTGCAGCTTACACAGTGGCTCGGCGCACCATAGCATTTTCGCCACCGCTGCAGTACATTATTCTCTCTGCGTGTTTGTTGTTGTCAGTGTTTAGTAAGTGTGTTTGTTCTATATTATGAAACCATGAACTTGTTATTACAACTAAATTCATACGTATAATGCATATTATTGTTGTTTATAAAGTCAGAATAATGCTATATAATATGTTCGTTATTATTTTTTCATTAAATTATGAGAATATGAAATGGATTACTGCATATGACATTAAACATTTCGTATAACTTTGAGGGATTCAACAGTTATGAATTGTGGTATTTGTTTAGTTTCATCCTCAGTGTTTCAGGATATCTTAGTCCATATTTTTCTGCTACTATAACATTAACCTGTCTTTCTCCGGCCGATATTTTAAAATATGATGGTGTACAAGCTTGCTGTCACTCTCGTATAAGGTCTATTAAAATTAAATTTCCCTGGAGGCGATGTACTACGGCAAACAAGGATGCCGGGTGAGGGCCAGCTAGTCCCAGTTATATGCGGGGTGAAACTCTAACTTTGTTATGAACTTTTAGAAGCGGTAGGGGTGATCAATTTGATAAATTTTTATATAGGAACGTGTGTCCGGGAATATTTTGTTTGTTAGTTACATGCGTTGGTATGTGTGCTAACTAGTACATGTAAATAACATCGCAGAATATACAACGCAAACGTTTGATTAAGTCTTCATGAACTTTAATTTCATGAATGTTAATTTAAAAGATAATTTATTAATTTGTATTATGAGCATTTATTAAGCTAATTGTTCAAAATGTCTTGGACTAGCCTCAGTACAAGGAATTAAATGTCTCGCCATCATCAGTTGCACCCTTTCGAAGATTCCCTTTCTTTCTCGGGTGTTAATGTTCAACTTGGTTACAACACATTTCTTGAATATCTTCAATCCCAAGTCCAACATACAGATACGCCTGACTGAGATGGAACTAATTTATATTTGCCTCTATTTTTGCCTTGCTGGTTCATCAGGCATCATCATAATTAGAAAGTAAGGGCCGTATTTAGGAATGTCACTTCAACTTCCATCCGACTTTGGTAGATAGAAAGCGCAAAATTTGTACTTAGAGTCACAACTTAACTCAAACTTTAGTCGTACATACATACATACATACATACATACATACATACATACATACATACATACATACATACATACATACATACATACATGCATACATACGTACGTACATGTATTTATTTAGCCCGACGAGTTACGCCCTTGGTTAAGATGGTCTTAGACTAGTTTAAGAGGGTCTTATACTAGAAATGTTTAGCTTAAATATAGTTCTGTTTATAAGTATGCATAAGGGTGTAATTATTTGACTTATTTGAACTGTTGTATCAGTGAAGCGAAGTGAGTCAGTGAAGTTATGGTTTTACAGTGCAGTGAATAGTTCCGATCAGTGATAATTTATAGCGTCAATGAAATGTGTTCTATACTGTCAGTGAGATGCGTCATAGTGCCACTACAGTGAGTGAGATGAGAGTAAAGTGAAAGACTATTGAAACTTATGTAGGGCCTATACATATGTAGGTTGTATTGTAAAATTAGATATTTTATTTATGTTTTATTATTAATTGTAATTATTGTGTTAAATTTTATTGTGTATTCTTAATGTATTGTGTATTGTATAATTGTGTTGTGTATTGTAAATCTTATTGTGTATTATCATTTTATTGTGTATTGTTTATATTGTGTATACCTCTGCCACTTGCAGTGTAAATAAATAAATACATACATACATACATACAATCACATATATACATACATACACATACACACATACATACATACACATACACACATACATACATACACATACATACATACACATACACACATACATACATATATACATACATACATACATAAATACAAGCCACCGCTGTGGCTCAGTCGGTTAAGGCGCTTGCCTGAAGGTCTGAAGTTGCGCTCGAGCGTGGGTTCGTTTCCCGCTTGGGCTGATTACCTGGTTGGGTTTTTTCAGAGATTTTCCCACACCGTAAGGTGAATGCCAGGTAATCTATGGCGAATCCTCGTCCTCATCTCGCCAAATACCATCTCGCTATCACCAATCTCATCGACGCTAAATAACATCGTAGTTGATACAGCGTCGTTAAATAACCATCTACATACATACATACATACATACATACATACATACATACATACATACATACATACATACGTACGTACGTACATACATACATACATACATACATACATACATACATACATACATACATACATACATACATACATACATACATACATACATACATACATACCTTACAATTTATACTGAATGGAAGCCAGAATTAATTTGTCACATTTGAATGCCTACAAATATTATGAAACTATCTAAACGTGGTGACATCTCTTGTTGTGGTGTGCTACTCCACTTTTTTATGTATTTCCCACGTACATAAATTTAATTAACACACTACACGGCACACTTAATTTTGAATTCATGTATTGGGTAAAGTTTAATAACCGGTGGGCTTCTATTGAATATCCTGCCTCTGTCGTGCCTGTAATGGAAGCGGAAAATTTCCCTGTAATATTTGCAATTTCCCTGCGGAGAATCGTTCTGAAATTGCATGCCGTGTAAAAATAACAAACAATTTTAAATTCGTGTTCCCCAATGAGCAAAAATATTCTAATATTTTGCCTTCGATTTTACAATATACAATAAAACTAGGATTTAATTTTTTTCTGTTTGTTCGAATTCAGTTGACTTCATTTTTGACAAATGTAATAAATAGCTGAAGCAGATCCAATGGTTTTAGTTTGAGACTGGCAATTGCGGTAGCAGTAGTAAGTGTCAACAAAATAATTAGACATCCTTTAGTAGTAACAGATGTAATACTAGCAATTAGTAGTTAATATAGCTCTAGTAATAATGATATTAAACATATTTACACACAGTGCTCACAACTACTATGACTTATTGAAAATCATGAGGCTGGTCCGGACTTACAAGCATCAAAATATAAAGAAAAATGAATGAGTAAACTCATTATTCTCTTTGTATATTTAAAACTAGTACATTATGCAACGAGCCTATAATGGTAGTAATTAAGACGCAAGTATGTTTGTTTATGAAACGAGCGCAAGCGAGTTTCATAATTTTCATACGAGCGCCTTAATTACCATTAGAGGCAAGTTTCATACGACTTTTTATGCTCGACCATATTTCTAACTTGAAATTATTCAAAATAGGTCATGTTATGGTTATGCGTGAACTGACCTGAATTGTGAGAGGTGCGCAGACGCGAAAGTATTGATTTTTTCCGAGGCCGAATGTCATTGACCTTGATAGAGAATAAGATGAACATTAGTCTGATATGACCAGGAAATTGATTTAGAATTGAAAAACGAGATGACAAATTGAATTTATTTGAATATTATTTACAATTAACGCTAATTATTATAGTAACAGAACATAACCTTCTGCGATTCCCAGCCTCCGTGACTTTTCGCTAATTGTCTTTCCATTGCATATCCAAGAATAATCGATACTTGCGGTTTTATAACGGTACAAAGGTGACTTGTCATTGGCTGAACACCTGAACTTTAATGAATAGGTGTACTTTAATGAGGTGCATTAAAGGGCTACTACCAGGTGTATAATTACTACATTTCGGCAGGGTCGAGCATAAAAAAATTTATATGTTAATATACAGTAGCGTGCAAATTAATCCGAACACGACATATTTTTACATTTTGTCATTGTTGGCCTCACAAATGCGCATACCGCTTTAATTGACATCTGTAGTACGTGTAATTCCATTGTTGAAGGTCTGTCATTATTTTTTTATAATATGTGACATTTTGCCTGTCGTTTTGTACTTATAAGCATTTCAGTTGTGTTGAAGACTTAATACTACAATCCTGTGTACATTCTTTCGGCTTCACAAATGGATACAACTCCACGAAAACGGTCTAAAATTATAACATTAGCAGAGTATTCTTCTATTACACAGAGGCAAATTGCTGCAAAATGTCACATCGGTTTGGCTACTGTTAATTCGATCATAAAACGATACAGGGAGACTGGATCCATCACACCCCAGAAAAAAGGAAACTGTGGCCGGGAAAGGAAGACTTCACCTGCAGATGATCGTTCAATTGTCAGGGAAAGTAAATTAAATCCTAGACTAACTGCTGTCGACTTAACCCGCGAGTTAATGGCTACCACTGGGGCGAATATTCACGTCACAACAGTGCGGCGTAGGCTTTTGGAAGCTGGACGAAGGGCTCATAAGCCTATTAAGAAGCAACTGCTAACCCCTGTTATGTGCAAAAAACGCTTAATGTGGACAAAATTACATCAACACTGGACAGTGAATGACTGGAAGAATGTACTTTTTTCCGATGAGTCTCATTTCGAGGTCCACGGCCACCGTGTTTCTTACGTACGGAAAGGATCCGAAAAAGTAACAGCAGCTCATCTCCAACAAGCACCCAAATACCCCCCTCCTAAAGTAATGTTTTGGGGTTGTTTTACACATGAAGGGCCTGGAGCATTAATACCTATCAAGGGAATGATGAATTATGACAAATATATTCACTTATTGGAAACCAGAATCGTAACCCAGCTGCAAAAATCATTTCCGGATGGCAGAGGTGTGTTCCAACAAGAACTGACACCATGCCTTACGTCTCGAAAAACTACAGAATTCTTCAAAAAGAAGAATATTCAGGTACTCCCCTGGCCAGGCAACTCACCCGACATCAACCCCATTGAGAACTTGTGGTCAATTTGCAAAAGAAGAATGCAAAAAATGGATTGTTCTACAAAGGAGAAGATGATTTCTGCCCTCATTGGTGTATGGTTTCGCGATGAAGAAATGAAGAATATTTGTGGGAAATTAGTGGAATCCATGCCAAATCGTCTCAGAGCTGTTATTAGGAACAATGGAGGCCACATAGATTACTGAGGTATGTCTTAGATGCTTTTTTTTTTAATCCCGTTTGAGTGTTTTTGCATAAGTAATTACGTTGTTCGGATTAATTTGCACGCTACTGTATAAATGATAGTGCAGCAACACACACATAAAGGCCTACATGCATTTGTTGTCTAATAAATCATATCGGTTATTCCTCCGGTTGCTTTTTTATTTCAATAATATCCTTCTAGGTGAAAAAATTATTGAAATGAAAACTAGGGTGCCGTCAGACGAGGCACTTTAGCAGTGCCACTGGTGACTCGTTACTGGCGTTGCGAACGAACGTTAGGCCCATAACACACTTGAAGAGTTTTCGCTAGCGAGAAATGTGTTGCGAGAAAGAGGCGAAGAGCCTTCCTCCACACCCTTGGAGAGTTCTCGCTATCACAGATCACACCTCGCTATGATCATCTATGTACTGCCTTCATGCAGAAAGCATTTTTCTGATTATAGTAATCACTCGTTGGGGGAAATATTATAGGTTATGTATTTACATACATTATCGTACTTAAATATATAACCTGTAAGTATATTGTCGCACTTTACAAATTACGTACGAAGGCTATGTTGAATCTGAGTATTCAGATGATGAGGAAATGGAGTTACATGAACATATTTTGTTAATGAAAAGAAAAAGTAGGCCTAAAATTAAAGCCAGAAATATCTGGAAATCACGTTGTATCTTACGAAAATAAATTGGACACTGGTTTCGATTTGAATGATGATACGTTTAGGCGTTATTTCAGGTTGAATGGACCACAGTATTTTGCCATTCATGATATGAAAGAGGATTCTTTGCTATGTTGTGATTAAAATTATGTAAACTGTTAAGACATATAGATACATTATTTCAAATGTTTAATTAATACTATTAAATCTCATAAAAATGAAATATAGCCCTATTTATTTTCAGATAATCTGATATTTGTCTCCCGATTTCTTCTTTAAGTTTCGTGTTTTTATACAGGGACATCATTTTATTTTTATTAACATTTTTAATATTAACCTGTCTATACCTTTAGAGAACCGGAAACACCGCTTGCTCCCCCCTCCAAGACTGGAGTTCGATGATACTGGCGTAAAACACATATCACTCTACTAGGTATAGGATGGAAGAAAAGTAGTCCATCCATTTACGTAAACTAGGAAATATCGCGATTTTGAGTTTGATAATTTTCATTAGGTTTTTCTTTAATCAAAGTACAGTACTGTATTAAGAATAAGTGTTTTTACTCACGAAGTGAGTTATCCATGCGAACGTATTCATTATGCACTGTATACTGTCTACAGCACATTAGCGTACAATATAGAGAATGAAGTTAAATTGAAAAATAATCATAATATGGATATTTAAACACAATTTTGAAAATGGTGGCCGTTCATTTCGATACAGGCTTCAGTTCTTTTGTGCATATTATAGCACTATACACTATTGCATCTAATTCCAATTGCCAGTTTCGTCCTTCGTACTAGTAACTCATGTTGAAATAATTCTGTACCTACTCTATGTACTGTAAATTCAATCTTCACTTCTGCCCGACCCGAAAATATAAAATTACTCAGACATGCTATCTACTGTCCGTCCAAGTGGTTATGCCGCAGGATTGTAGAAAGGGAGGAAATCATGTGACAGTTAATTACTTAACGAGGCCCTTTTATTTAAGTTAAATTAAACAGCTGTATAATATTACGTAAACGTCCAATTCCTAAGAGAAATTAATGTTTTCAGAAAAGAGCTAAGACAGCCCATCTTTTACAGAGGGGCGAGCAGAAGCAGGTGGGGGAAATCGGGATGCGACGTAGGCAAACGGACAGTACCTGTGCGAAAATATGATTCAATATTGAAAGCTCTTTCGTCACTGGAAAACGCGAACATATTTCTGGAACGTACTATACCCAGTAACTCAGTACTGCTTACTATCTGCGGTCTTGGTTCTGTGTGGAGTTGGAACTTCCTTAGTAGAAGGGGTGGGAGTGAAGTACATTCAAAAACTCAGGTACAATAAAAATTGAAGTAAAAGTAAAATGATGTCCCTGTAGTTTTCATCCCGTGTATCATGTAAATAGGCCTACGGGTGACATCGCACAAGTTCGATAAGTTTCTGACTGCAATTGTCAGTCATCATTCCTCATTTTCAAATAAAAACAATACAGTTGATCACCACCTATGATATCTTTTTCTGCATTCTATCGTCATAAAGAGTAGGCCCTATAAAATATGTCAAACATCTTTGATAAATGTGTCAAGAAAATTCGCTGAGCTACCAGTTCCAGCGAGAAACTCGCGCGACGTTTTTGCCTCTTCCAGTGTGTGGACGTCCATTTGAATCCATGTTATCAATTTCTTTATTTTCTCGCAACACATTTCTCACTGGCGAAAACTCTGCAAGTGTGTTACGAGCCTTAGTGGCGCTGTGAACGAGAGTTTGAAGTACTGCTTATGCAGACGACTTACAACTCTATATACCAGGCATGTCAAAACTCTATAAACAGTCGCGCACATTGTGCACTGGTCTCTGTGCAATGTGCTGTTCCTATTCCCCTACCTGGAGGGAGTGAATCGACTTCGAGAAGAACGCGACATGGCTGTACATTACCTGCAGTAGCAGATCAGCTTTGGTTTCAGTAACACAGATCAGTACGGGTACTCATTGAGCTGTGATTGTGAATGCGTTATGAAAAATAAAGTGAGGAGTCCACAGGTATAACGAAGAAGAGAAATCACGAATCATATAACGTAACTGTTATGATGTTTTCCTCAGCCAATAGTAATTATTTTAAAATGAAAGGCTTTCATCATATTATCATGTGGACCTAATAGTGATGTGAGAATTTAAATCAGATTAGTAAAGTTCTCAAAATACGATATTCGCCAGCTCTTATTTCTTAATTCATACTCTCACGGCAAGACAAACATGACAGTGATGTTGTTTTGGAGTCTGATGAGAATGCTGAGTGAAGAATACATATGAGGGTCCTGAGGTTGTAAGGGAAGGAAAAAAAAGCAACTATTTGTAAAGCGAAAAAATTTTCTCGAAAAATAATACATAATGGCGAATTTTCCATCTCACGTTACTATATTATCGTAATATACTTACGTTAATAAATCTTTAAACCTGACATAAAGAAAATGTCCTCGCTTCACAGCTTGTGAAATACTCTTTTAACTCAATTCAGTAACGCTCCCAACTTGCTGATAGTTGCTCAATGTTTTCCAAATAAACTGTATATAAATTTAAATTCAAGCTTAATTTATCCAATTTATTAATAATAATGTGGATTTATATTAATATACAGTAAGGAAAAATGATTCCAGTGTGAAACCCTCACAATGTCCTATTGTATGTAATTGGGACTAAAATATTTTCTTTAACATTTGTGCACCAATGGTCCCAATAATGCTTGAGGAACAATGAAAGAGTATTACTTTGAAATAATATCAGTACTACTATGTAAAATGAAATATGTGTTCGTTTTTTGTTGTTTCGAAATTACTGCTATATTTATATTTTCTTCAAATACTGTATACAAATCATGTAAATAAATGATTCTTTACAAACGATTGCATTGTGAATTGTAACTGAGTAAGTCTGTTGTTTCATCATCATCATCATCATCATCATCATCTTCCTAACAAGTATTAGGCCAAGTGGCCTGTTACGGTCTCAAACTAGAATTTTCAGTCCATCTCTTCTTTGGACGGCCTAGAGATCTTTTGCCATATGGATGGTAATGAAACAGTGCTTTTGGAATTCTGTATCGATTCATTCGTTCGAGATGACCCTTCCACTGAAGTTGATATTTGCTGATGAACTGCATAATGGGTTCTATTTGAAGTTCTTGCATTATGTCCTCATTTTTTTTATGATCCCAGCGAGTATATCCAGCTGTTGCTCTCATGAACCTCATCTCACTTGCTGTTATTCTACTGACATCTTTATTCTTCACAGTCCACGCTTCACACCATAGCTTAATACTGGCTGTGCTAAGGTTTTATACAAGCCTATTCTTGTGTGTCTTTGTACTAGTGAAGGTTTCATGATTTTATTAATGATCCCCATTGTTTTATTATATTTACATACTTTTTCAGCAATTTCTACTTCATCATAAGGTGATAGTGTATAGCCAAGATAAGTGAAGGTATTTACTCTTTCTATTATTTTATTATTCAAACAGATTTTGCTTGGTACAGGGAATTTCCCACAAAATGACATGATTTTCGATTTTTCAATATTAAGTTCCATGTTATATTTTTCACTAACTATATTGTGTCTGTTGTTTATTGTGTTACAACTATTGTCAAATATAGACACTGACAATAATTGTGTTTTTTCCTTCTGCTAAGTATGTTTATAATGTCCAAATGTTAATTTAATTGAACACTAGAAGTGCAGAATAGATTCTTGTACATCCCTCCCGCTAAGAACCGGTAAGAGCAACACGTGAATGACGCAATCTGCACAGACCGGCGTTCCGCGCACATACGCTGCACTTTCAGTATTTGATTTCTGACATGCCTGCTTTATACACTCCCGACCAGACCAAATTGATAACTACTGGCAAACTTAATCATAACTTGAGTCAAGTTTCTTCATGGCCGAATAAGTTCGGACTTAGGTTACATGCTAGTAAGTCACAAGCTGTAAAATTTGGACATAAGAGACTACTGAACACAATGAACGACAAACTGTGGTTTGTGGCATAAATGAAAATAATTCCTTAAACATCAGCTGCCTCTGTCTTCGTTCCCAATCGTATACTTGTGTCCAGGGAGGGCATGTTCTTTCTCACTGCCAAGGATCCTTATCAATCTTGACATAAATATTTCATAAGTATTCTGTTCTTTCAAAACGGAATGGATCCTTCTGTCAGAAACAGTTCAGTATGTTCATGTTGTCGAGAAAAAACTGAAGTCTTAGTGGATCTACATACAGCACATGTATTACGAGAAAAATATAGAAATTTGTTCGAAAAAGAAAATAGAGGGTATCACACTTTGTGTAAGATTTCGTGTGTATTGGACGGCCAGCAAGAAAACGATATTGAAGTGAGTGTGAGTGACATGTCCCATTATAAATTTTCCAGACATTTCTTGTGACGTAGAGCGCTCTTTTTTCCCAGTACAAGGCAGATAATCGTCAGTCACTTGTAATGGAGAAATTGAGGATGAATCTCATTGTGTACTGTGATTCTTCAGCAGTTGGCAAGACGGCATAATTTATACAGGGACATCATTTTATTTTTACTTCAATTTTTATTGTACCTGAGTTTTTTAATGTACTTCACTCCCACCCCTTTTACTAATGAAGTTCCTACTCCACACAGAACCAAGACCGCTGATAGTAAGCAGTACTGAGTTACTGAGTATAGTACGTTCCAGAAATATGTTCGCATTTTCCAGTGACGAAAGAGTTTTCAATATTGAATCATATTTTCGCACAGGTACTGTCCGTTTGCCTACGTCGCATCCCGATTTCCCCCACCTGCTTCTGCTCGCCCCTCTGTAAAAGCTGGGCTGTCTTAGCTCTTTTCTGAAAACATTAATTTCTCTTAGGAATTGGAAGTTTACGTAATATTATACAGCTGTTTAATTTAACTTAAATAAAAGGGCCTCGTTAAGTAATTAACTGTCACGTGATTTCCTCCCTTTCTACAATCCTGCGGCATAACGACTTGGACGGACAGTAAATAGCATGTCTGAGTAATTTTATATTTTCGGGTCGGGCAGAAGTCAAGATTGAATTTACAGTACGTAGAGTAGGTACAGAATTATTTCAACATGAGTTACTAGTACGAAGGACGAAACTGGCAATTGGAAGTAGATGCAATAGTCTATAGTGCGATAATGTACACAAAAGAACTGAAGCCTGTATCGAAATGAACGGCCACCATTTTCAAACTTGTGTTTAAATATTCATATTATGATTATTTTTCAATTTAACTTCTTTCTCTATATTGTACGCTAATGTGCTGTAGACAGTATAATATACACCGCATAATGAATACGTTAGCATGGATAACGCACTTCGTGAGCAAAAACACTTATTCTTAATACATTACTGTACTTTGATTAAAGAAAAACCTAATGAAAATAATCAAACTCAAAATCGTGATATTTCCTAGTTTACGTAAATGGATGAACTACTTTTCTGCCTTCCTATACCTAATAGAGTGAACTCCAGTCTTGGAGGGGGGAGCAAGCGGTGTTTCCGGTTCTCTAAAGGTATAGACAGGTTAATATTAAAAATGTTATTAAAAATAAAATGATGTCCCTGTACTAGTGAATACTGCATATTGTTTATATTTACATAAAATAATTGAAACATCATGAAATACTTTTACTTTTTTGTCACATATTTTTCCGATATTTAACACATCAAAAATAAATATTTCCCCGATTTTTAGCACCTAAAAATCCGACACTACTCATTATGTAAGGCACTGGTTGCCAAACACCACGAAATTGTGACGTAATAGAGATGCAACCCGCACACCACTATCGCAGGGAGTGGGGTGGAGTGGGTATCTCCTCAGGTAGTGCAGTGAATAACAGTGCAGAGACGGACTGTGACCTAAAAACGAAAGAAATATAATATTCTTCTACTTACTAACTACACACACCTTTTTTCCATGTTAATTTTTTATCCTCTTATTCATTATTTTTTATTATTAATGAAATAAAATAAATGTATTTTCTCATTTACTGTCAAAACAACGTGTACTTTACTATCAGCAGATATTTGAAATTAGAAAAACGTACCAGGCTGGTCACGAAATTGTAAATTACACTACATACTTCAAAAAACGTGGACGTATTTTACTCCGATTAAGACACAGAAGCCGATACTTTATATTGTTTGTTTATTAATGAAATATTCAAATTACACTACATATGTCGAAAAAAAACGTGGAAGTATTTTACACTGATTAAGACACAGAAGCCGATACTTTATATTGTTTGTTTATTAATGAAATATTCAAATTACACTACATATGTCGAAAAAAACGTGGAAGTATTTTACACTGATTAAGACACAGAAGCCGATACTTTATATTGTTTGTTTATTAATGAAATATTCAAATTACACTACATATGTCGAAAAAAACGTGGAAGTATTTTACACTGATTAAGACACAGAAGCCGATACTTTATATTGTTTGTTTATTAATGAAATATTCAAATTACACTACATATGTCGAAAAAAACGTGGAAGTATTTTACACTGATTAAGACATAGAAGCCGATACTTTATATTGTTTGTTTATTAATGAAATATTCAAATTACACTACATATGTCGAAAAAAACGTGGAAGTATTTTACACTGATTAAGACACAGAAGCCGATACTTTATATTGTTTGTTTATTAATGAAATATTCAAATTACACTACATATGTCGAAAAAAACGTGGAAGTATTTTACACTGATTAAGACATAGAAGACGATACTTTATATTGTTTGTTTATTAATGAAATATTCAAATTACACTACATATATCGAAAAAAAACGTGGAAGTATTTTACTCCGATTAAGACATAGAAGCCGATACTTTATATTGTTTGTTTATTAATGAAATATTCAAATTACACTACATATATCGAAAAAAAACGTGGAAGTATTTTACTCCGATTAAGACATAGAAGCCGATACTTTATATTGTTTGTTTATTAATGAAATATTCAAATTACACTACATATGTCGAAAAAAACGTGGAAGTATTTTACTCCGATTAAGACATAGAAGCCGATACTTTATATTGTTTGTTTATTAATGAAATATTCAAATTACACTACATATATCGAAAAAAAACGTGGAAGTATTTTACTCCGATTAAGACATAGAAGCCGATACTTTATATTGTTTGTTTATTAATGAAATATTCAAATTAACAGGTAAGGGCGTGGTAATCTTCAAAACAAGAAGAATAATGACAACGTACATTGTTCTTTTATACTTCATTTAACATTTTACAACAAATTAAGTATCTCATATTTTTGCCATCTGAAAAAAATTAATACTTTTTCTCCCATGCTCCTTAAAATTAAGTTTTTCCTTATTAATTGTTTTTGGAAAAGACATCGAAACATATCATCCTACACACTTGTAACATTACACGTGAACGTCTGCTGCTGATAATAGTAATATGCGTTACAAGAGCGGTATGTTGAAGTTTTCATGTTCGATGAAAAGTTTGAAAAAGCGAAACGTAGTTGATCTTTCTTAATTTCCGAGAACATGAAAACAAACATACCGCTCGTGTATCGTACATTATTTTGTGTGATGGTCGTTTATTACACACCTGAAAGAGGAACTACTAATTAGTTGCCATGAAATCTCCATCTTGGTTTCTGTTCAATGACGGCAAATTTGCAAAACAAAAATATCTATCTTCAACTTTGTTGCTTTAAAATGTTTTCTGTGTTTACTATACTCCAGCAGGCCGTGATATACGTCTGTCTTCCCCCCCCCCCAGTCTATAAATGCGAACTTAAAACAAACGGTAAGGTTATGTAATGATTTATTTTTCATTTTAATATTTTAACAATATTATTTATATAACATATTGCAGTAATAACATCGGCAAGTTTAATTTTGCCGGTCAAGCTGATGTTTAGATTTTCACATATCCTTCTTTCAAAGTAGCCGCCATGATGAGTCTGGAATGTTGTTGATTTTTTCACGGCTTCCTTAATGTTACTTGCATCACGAATGCAGTAACTTTAGTGGAGTTGTAGAGTTTACTTAATTTTTGCAAATATTTAAAAACAATAATTAACAGTGCAATTTAGGTGAAATTGCAGTGGTAAGTTTTCAATTTATAATTACTACTATATTGAACGTCTCTAAAAATAATATATTAAAAGCCTAAAGCAGTAAAATCAATATGTCACTTAAGCGGTAAGAAGAGGGAAATTGTTATGTGTGTTAGGTTGGGAATACTGAACGTGGAATTTTAGACTTTCCGGGAATTGGTTTTGTGCGGAAACCAAGCAAATACGCACGATCTCGCACAAATGTCTTTATTTATATCGAAGTGATGGCTGTAAACAGAGGTTAGCGTATGATGTCATGGTTACGCTTCAGTGGAGACAGGAGCATGTGTCGCGACACAGCTTTTGGCGATCACAGAAAGATATATATCAGGTCTATTGATGATATGGGTAATATTGTAATATAATCAATAATATTAATAATAGTAACAGGAGTAGTGGTAGTAATAATAGTATAATATAGATAAATGCTTTCTCACGCTGTGTGAAGAGCAAAAGAACGTTATGTTGAGATAAAGCGTACATTATTTTATTGGACAGAGTTTCAGAAAGTCACAAAAAATCAATGCCATTGCGAATTTTAGGACAAGTCATTATTTAGAAAGGCGAAAAAAACATTATATGAAATCGTAACTAAGAAGGCTGTCTTACAAATCCCTGGCAATATTGGCAGGCGTTCAAACGATCTCTGTCTCCTTTTGGTATAAATAAGAACTACAAGGTGGCTAAAATTTCTCTCAACAAGTTTGTATTTCATATAGAGGAATTTTCTTTATACAGGGACTTCATTTTATTTTTACTTCAATTTTTATTGTACCTGAGTTTTTTAATGTACTTCACTCCCACCCCTTCTACTAAGGGAGTTCCAACTCCACACAGAACCAAGACCGCTGATAGTAAGCAGTACTGAGTTACTGAGTATAGTACGTTCCAGAAATTTGTTCGCGTTTTCCAGTGACGAAAGAGCTTTCAATATTGTATCATATTTTTGCATAGGTACTGTCCGTTTGCCTACGTCGCATCCCGATTTCCCCCACCTGCTTCTGCTCGCCTCTCTGTAATAGCTGGGCTGTCTTAGCTCTTTTCTGAAAACATTAATTTCTGTTAGGAATTGGAAGTTTACGTAATATTATACAGCTGTTTAATTTAACTTAAATAAAAGGGCCTTGTTAAGTAATTAACTGTCACATGATTTCCTCCCTTTCTACAATCCTGCGGCATAACCAGTTGGACGGACAGTAGATAGCATGTCTGACTAATTTTATATTTTCGGGTCGGGCAGAAGTGAAGATTGAATTCACAGTACGTAGAGTAGGTACAGAATTATTTGAACATGAGTTACTAGTACGAAGGACGAAACTGGTAATTGGAATTAGATGCAATAGTCTATAGTGCGATAATATGCACAAAAGAACTGAAGCTTGTATCGAAATGAACGGCCAGCATTTTCAAAATTGTGTTTAAATATTCATATTATGATTATTTTTCAATTTAACTTCTTTCTCTATATTGTACGCTAATGTGCTGTAGACAGTATACACTGCATAATGAATACGTTCGCATGGATAACTCACTTCGTGAGTAAAAACACTTATTCTTAATACAGTATTGTACTTTGATTAAAGAAAAACCTAATGAAAATTATCAAACTCAAAATCGCGATATTTCCTAGTTTGCGTACGGTAAATGGATGAACTACTTTTCTTCCATCCTGTACCTAGTAGAGTGATTTGTGTTTTACGCCAGTATCATCGAACTCCAGTCTTGGAGAGGGAAGCAAGCGGTGTTTCCGGTTCTCTAAAGGTATAGACAGGTTAATATTAAAAATGTTAATAAAAAAAAAAGATGTCCCTGTAGAAGGAATCTTACTAATAATAAAGTTAAATTAACTTAATTCTGTTCTCTGAGGAAGTTATGTTGAAGCAGTTCCTATTTTTATTTCGTATGTTATTCATAAAGCCCTTAAGTTATACTGGAGGTAAAATACTACGCTTAAAAGTACACGACATAACTTTCCACTGATAGACATCATGCAGAGCGGGGTCCGCCGAAGTACTGTGAAACTTGAAAATGGGTCATAATCCTGCCATCTACCCGCAATACATTAGCGACTTGGTCGTCCGAAAAGACTGGGAAAAGTGGTCGTTCGTATTAGCGAATCGTTTAGATTACCGGGGTTCTTTTTAAACGAAAAAAAAAAAGTTTATAATGAGAAACGAAAACCGTTTCATTTCATATGCATCTTACTTACAAATGGCTTTTAAGGAACCAAGAGGTTCATTGCCGCCCTCACATAAGCCCGCCATTGATCTCAATTCTGAGAAAGATTAATCCAGTCTCTATCATCATATCCCACCTCCCTCAAATCCATTTTTATATTATCCTCCCATCTACGTCTCGGCCTCTCCTAAAGTCTTTTTCCCTCCTGCGTCCCAACTAACACTCTATATGCATTTCTGGATTCGCCCATACGTGCTACATGCCCTGCCCATCTCAAACGGCTAGATTTAATGTTCCTAATTATGTCAGGTGAAGAATAAAATGCGTGCAGCTCTGCGTTGTGTAACTTTCTCCATTCTCCTGTAACTTCATTCCTGTTAGCCCCAAATATTTTCCTAAGCACCTTATTCTCAAACACCCTTAATCTCTGCTCCTCTCTCAAAGTGAGAGTCCAAGTTAATAATAATAATAATAATAATAATAATAATAGTAATAATAATTTATTTATTTTATTTATTTAGAATATTAACGTGCAAAACAACAGCACAAGGCCAATTACAGTATTAATAATAATAATAATAATAATAATAATAATAATAATAATAATAATAATAATAATAATAATAATAAGGAAGGTTTTAATAGAAAAAGGAACATCTTCTGCGGACCTCTGAAAAAGAATCTAAGGTAGAGACTAGTGAAGTGCTTTGTGTGAAGTGTGGTACTGTATGTGACAAAAGCATGGACATTACGACGACGTGAAGAGAAGCGAATAGAAGCATTTGAAATGTGGAAATGGAGAAGAACGGAACATATGAAGTGGACAGACAAAATAAGAAATGAAACTGTGTTGGAAAGATTGATTGAAGAAAGACTGATGCTGAAACTGATCAGGAAGAGGAAATGGAATTGGTTGGTCACTGGTTGAGAAGATACTGCCTACTGAAGGATGCACTGGAAGGAATGTTAAACGGGATGAGAATTTGTGGCAGAAGAAGATATCAGATGATAGATGATATAAAGATATATGGATCATATGAGGATACAAAGAGGAGGGCAGAAAATATAAAAGATTTGGGAAAGCTGGGTTTGAATGAATGACCTGCCCTTGGGCAAAACACTATGCTTAATAATAATAATAATAATAATAATAATAATAATAATAATAATAATAATAATTCATTTATTTTTTATTTATTTACTAATATTTATTGTGCTTTACAACAGCCTGGGTCAATAACAGTTCAGCACAAGATAGGCAAATAAACAATAATGACAAAATGTAGATAACAAAAAACAGTGCATTATTAAAATTAGTACAATGAGATAATTAAAATAATGGCAATTAAATAAAATGAATTACAAATGAATTAATGAAATAATAAATGAAGACTGGATCATATAAGTAGTATTGAAAATATATTCAAATGACGAGAATATTATGATACATATCTAAAACAAATGGCATAAATTAATAAAACTGACATAAAAACTAAAAAAATAATATACTACACATTAAATGGATCCAAGTTGAATCCATGCAAATTAGCATATTTTATACATCTGCAGACCGGAGAGAGAGAGATTTAGAATTCCTATTATAATAGTACATTATGCAACAGGCCTATAATGAAGGTAATTAAGAAGCGAGTATGGATATTTATGAAACTCGCTTGCGCTCGTTTCATAATTTTCATACGGGCTTCTTAATTACCATTATAGGAGAGTTTCATACGCCTTTTTATGCTCGACCATATTTCCAACTTGATATTATTAATTTTCTTTGTATCTGACCTGGAGCAATGTCCCGTATGTTGTGAGATGTGCGCAGACGCGAAAGTATTGATTTTTTCCGAGGAACAGATGTCCACATTGACCTTGCTAGGCCATAAGAACCTACAGAGATAATATTGAAATTAAATTAGACATTGAAAAACGAGATGACAAATTGAATTTATTTGAATATTATTTACAATTAACGCTAATTATTATAGTAACAGAACATAACCTTCTGCGACAGTTTTGGACTTCCAGCCTCCGTGACTTTTCGCTAATTCTCTTTCGATTGCATATCCGAGAATAATCGATACTTGCGGTTTTATAACGGTAGAAAGCTGACCTGTCATTGGCTGAACAGTTGTAACCTGAGTCGTCATTGGCTGAAAGACCTGACCTTTAATGAGTAGGTGTACTTTAATGACATGCATTAAAGGTCTGCTACCAGATGTATAATTACTACATTTCGGCATGGTCGAGCATAAAATATTTTATGAAATCTTAAACCCTTAGCAGGAATATGAAGACTGATAGGCATATTGCTTATGAATGATTCACAATCAATATCACCCTTAATAACTTTACAAAAAAATAAATAATCAAGATCCTGACGTCTGGTAAACAAACTACCGCAATTGAAATATTTGCAATTAATCTCATATTTATTATCGGAATTTGGTAAAAATCTATAATAAATCTAATAATAATAATAATAATAATAATAATAATAATAATAATAATAATAATAATAATAATAATAATAATAATAATAACAATAACAATACTAATAATAATAAATTAATAATGATAATAATAGTAATAATAATAATACTAATAATGATACTAATAATAATAATAATAATAATAATAATAATAATAATGATAACAGTAATTTAATTTTTGTGCAATGAAACCTATTCTGAAGCTCAGGTTTTGTAAACTAAATACACCATGTTTGGAATCCAGGTCTAATCTACTTAGTGTTAGGCAATTATTTCTATATATGGTAGTCAATAATACAACACTAAAAATAACAATTATTTGTGTATTGTATAATTTATTACACAATGTACAAAATTTAACCGAAAGGATTGAAATATTATTTCACTGTGCATTTAACTACAGATGAGTTCCGTTCCAGAGAGTGTATACATTCCCATGTATTCTCTGTCTCTTGGGGAAGAAGTTAGTATCAGGGAGAAAATGACATTAAGGTTCAAGTGTGTACAGTATAGAGAAACGCATAATGGAAGTTTAGGGACCAACACAGTATTTGACTGGATGGCCGTCACAGATAACTCTGATTAATGGTTACTGCAAATGAATTGCACACCGCATTACATAACATACGACCTCTGTGATTTTAGATAACGGACTGCAAACATTAGGTTCCTGTAGTCAAAATCAAATGGTCTGTAAAAGATCCATTCATGAGCAAGTTACAAACTTGGTCTACAGTGTTCGACTTTGTAACTACGAACATGGAGATAAATTATTCAGTTGTTATTCTCCAAGAATCTGAGATTACCAAAAAAAGTTTCGCTGATTTCTCCTTTGAATAGTGACTGTTAAAACAGCGAATGATTTTGGTATTATCATAGGTTACATATTACATTCTAAGGCAATACTGAATATAGTACTTACTTACTTATTTACAAATGGCTTTTAAGGAACCCGAAGGTTCATTGCCGCCCTCACATAAGCCCGCCAGCGGTCCCTATCCTGTGCAAGATTAATCCAGTCTCTATCATCATACCCCACCTCCCTCAAATCCATTTTAATATTATCCTCCCATCTACGTCTCGGCCTCCCTAAAGGTCTTTTCCCTCCGGTCTCCCAACTAACACTCTATATGCATTTCTGGATTCGCCCATACGTGCTACATGCCCTGCCCATCTCAAACGTCTGGATTTGATGTTCCTAATTATGTCAGGTGAAGAATACAATGCGTGCAGTTCTGTGTTGTGTAACTTTCTCCATTCTCCTGTAACTTCATCCCGCTTAGCCCCAAATATATTCCTAAGCACCTTATTCTCAAATACCCTTAACCTATGTTCCTCTCTCAGAGTGAGAGTCCAAATTTCACAACCATACAGAAGAACCGGTAATATAACTGTTTTATAAATTCTAACTTTCAGATTTTTGGACAGGAGACTGGATGATAAGAGCTTCTCAACCGAATAATAACACGCATTTCCCATATTTATTCTGCGTTTAATTTCCTCCCGAGTGTCATTTATATTTGTTACTGTTGCTCCAAGATATTTGTATTTTTCCACCTCTTCGAAGGATAAATCTCCAATTCTTATATTTCCATTTCGTACAATATTCTGGTCACGAGACATAATCATATACTTTGTCTTTTCGGGATTTACTTCCAAACCGATCGCTCTACTTGCTTCAAGTAAAATTTCCGTGTTTTCCCTAATCGTTTGTGTATTTTCTCCTAACATATTCACGTCATCCGCATAGACAAGAAGCTGATGTAACCCGTTCAATTCCAAACCCTGCCTGTTATCCTGAACTTTCCTAATGGCATATTCTAGCGCGAAGTTAAAAAGTAAAGGTGATAGTGCATCCCCCTGCTTTAGCCCGCAGTGAATTGGAAAAGCATCAGATAGAAACTGACCTACACGGACTCTGCTGTATGTTTCACTGAGACACATTTTAATTAATCGAACTAGTTTCTTGGGAATACCAAATTCAATACACTCCATAGTGTTAAGAAAAATTAAGTACAGTATATCCAAATTGTCGTGATTGAAATCGTGTTCTCATCTGAATTCTGGTGGCGGGCGTAAAGCGCAAATTTTTGTGCGCACAGGAGACATGCGCATCTTGCAAGAAGACGTAATTAGGGGCTTTCACATACCGGTTAGCACGAAAATGAGGAACCATTTGAACATTTAAACAAGGAAGCATAATTTTTTAATAACACAAATTTTTAAATGAAATAAGACTTTATATTATCAATAATAAATTAAATTATTTTAAAATGGAACCAAATATACAAATCAGGAATCAAAATAACCAGTGCTCTAACATTAAATACCTTACTCTATGCCGATGATCAAGTCATAATTTCCAATTCAGAGGGTAATTTACAAAGAGGATTATATACAAAATACACTCAGGGACAAAAAAAACCGGACACTTCTATATTTGCTTGTATTTTGTTGCCAAATATTTCAAAATGAAACAAAACCCATTTAAATAAAATAATGTTCCATTTAGCATCTTATACGACAACATTTGAAAAAATTAAAAATCTCTGATAAGAAAATTTACAACAAATTAAAAGGGCGTATAACTATGGCATCGTTTGGTCAAACTGTTTTTTCATTTTATGGCGCCTTAAACATTAAAAACTCTTTTTAGTAACGGTATTACCCACTCTAGCTTGAATAACTGCATCCATACGTCTTGGCATGCTCTCAATTTGGTTAGCAATGTCTTCTTGAGGAATAAGTTCCCATTCTTCGCCAAGTGCTCGCCTCAGCTCTTGTAACGATTCTGGTCTCGGTGTCTATTCTTAACACGCCGTCCCAGCATGTCCCACACGTGTTCAATTGGGTTTATGTCTGGACTCCTTGCTGGCCATGGAAGAACATGGATTCCCACTTCTTGGAGATAATCTCCGACCGCATGGGCAATATGCGGTCGTGCATTATCATGCATTAAAACAAAATTATCGCCTACAAATTGGCCAAATGGCACAACATGATCAGCCAAACATTCATTTATATACCTATCAGCTGTTAGTCTTCCATTTTCAACAAAAAACCAACTCTATATGAGCATCCGTACACACTCCTGCCCAAACCATCACTCCACCACCTCCATACGGCACATTTTCGGAAATGCAACACTGTGAAAATCGTTCTCCCCTCCTTCTCCAAACTCTTTCACGTCCATCAGGTGAGCACAGATTGAAACGGGACTCATCGGTGAACAGAACACAGCTCCATTCTCCATTTCTCCAATCCCTGTGATCATTTGCAAAACGCAGTCATTCAACTCGATGCATCCTGAGAAGTCTGGGACCAGTTGCAGGTCTACTTGATATCAGTCCACTTGCTTTCAACCTCCTTCTAACTGTTTTGGCCGAAGTTGGGCGTCCATGCATGTTAACAAATTGCTGGGCTACACTAATAGCTGGCAGGTTGCGCTCCCTAAGAACTCTCAACACCATATACCTGTCTTCATTTGGATTTGTAGCTCTTGGACGACCCGAACCTGGTCTTCTGGTATATTCTAGGGTCTCTCTATACCGTTTTATGGCATTTTGGGTTATCATGGGTTGTGCTTCTAGCCGTATTCATAACATTTGCAATGTAACGTACACTGCGTCCATTATCGTAAAGGACTACAGCTCGAGCCACATCTTCAAGTCGCATCTTGTTTTAAGACAAATGTTACAACCCCACTTAAACTCAGAAAATGTAAAAATAAAGAAATAACGAATGATAACGATAATGAGGCACAAAATGGTTGAGACAAAATTGTTATAGCTGAGACTCCGAAAGCAAAATTGGAATATTTGGTTGTAATGGCTTGTTTATAAAACAAAAAACAATCAACAATGTATACACGTCTCCATAACAACAGATGGCTAACATAATATTGTATGAGAAGATAATATTTTGCAAAATACCAGCAAATATTAAAGTGTCCGGTTTTTTTTTGTCCCTGAGTGTATATATATAAAATCAAAAGTAATGGCATTTTTAGGTCAAGACCCAGTCAGAAGTAAGATAATGCACCATAACCAATGCCTCGAACAAGTACAAAATTTCAGTTATCTGGGTTGTGAAATATCTTATCAAAATGAAAAAAATGTGAACAAGAAAATTACCAAATTTACACAAATTCTAGGAATAATAAACAATACATTAAAAGCTAAATTAGTACAAAAATCTACAAGAATAAAAATATATAATACACTAGCCTTACCCTCCCTTTTATACGGAAGCGAGATTTGTACATTAAAGAAAAAAGACATGAACAGAATCAAAGCAACGGAAATTAAATTTTTCAGAACAGCAGGATATACTCTTTAGGAATGAAGAAATTTTAGAACAATTAGAAAGCAACCCTACGTGGGCGTAGATTTCATTCTTCCGAAGAGGTCATGACTGCCACAAGAGAAGTCATACGGGACCTTCCTGCCAACATCTTTCAACGGTGCTTCCAGCAGCTATACCAACGTTGGCAAACGTGCATAACGGCCAACGGAGACTATTTTGAGGGAGTGTGTGGTTCTGTTTAAATGTATGCCGTGTTATGCGCCAGATTCTTGTGGGAGCCTACCCTCCAGGCGTCAAGTCTTAGAACTTAATGACTGTACCACGTAATCTATTTCAGTCACGTATTTAATAGAAATAAACCAAATCTACATATTCACTTTGCTTAACATTTTTACAATAGTTTATATTAAGAGATAACAGGGTTAAAAATTAATTCTGATAAAACTAAATACATGAATACATCACGTACCTCAAATAATAGAGGGTCACTTATAATAGATGACTGGGAGTTTCAAAAAGTTACTGAATTTAAATACTTAGGAAGTACAATTAATGAAAAAGGCTTATTTGGGAACGAAATTGAATATGGACTCATTACAGCAAGTAAGTTTTACTACTCCCTTCATAAATTGCTTAATTCCAAACTCCTTTCTAGATTATCAAAATTAAGATGCTATAAAACAATAATCCTACCAACTCTCCTATATTGCTGTGAAACTTGGATATTAACAAAAAAAAAAAACAACAACAACAAAATCCCTTTTACTTTTGAGAACAAAATTTTGAGGAAGATTTATGGTCCCATTCAAGAAAATAACACATGGAGAATTTTGAAGAACAAGGAACTAAGGGATATTTATAAAGATCCGGACATAATAGCCTTAATAAAAAGTCGAAGACTACGTTGGCTTGGACACGTTCTACGGCGTGATGAAGACTCTCTTCTACGAAAAGCTTTCGACTATTCTCCAAGATATACAGACCTCTTGGTAGACCTCGTCTCCATTGGCAGGACCAAGTATATGATAATCTTTGTACAGTGGGAGGGCGACAAGAAGATGCAGAGAACAGAGACGAATGGCGATATATCGTGAATGAGGCTAAAAACCTCTTAGGGTTTGAAAAATGCCCTAAATTGAATTGAATTGAATTGAATTGTATATTAAGAGATATTATTATATCCTAGCCTAACATACAAACAGGAATAAAATTGTATAGATCAATAGTTGCCATTATCCCTTCCTCAGTTCGCGTCACAAACTTCAACAGCTGATGTTCTAAGCTGTCCCACCGTCAAGAGGAACAATCCGATCGCTATTCTCCATGAGGTAAAGACATGCAATCGAACCCCTATTCTGACTTAGCATCGAGGGTGGTAGATATTTTCTCAGTATATGTTCCGTTTCGTCACGCAGTGCTAAAATGTGCCTCCAGGAATCCTTTTCCCCACACAAAGGACAGAGGCGCTCTCCTCCTTCGTTGACAATTTTATTACTCTTCCATGCCCCCAATCTTAGCCACGCTAAACCTGCTCTGCTGTCTTTGTTACAAGAATTTATGTAGTCACACCTCCCCCAGTTAAGCATGAGATCTGATTGTAAATGTTGTGAGGACTTTTCCGAACATTGGAGCTCAATCTCTCGCCTCTCGATATCAATTAAACGCATCTTCACATTGCGCCATACATTTTTTATGTTATTTTCTTCTTTTTGCTCACTCCCATATCATTCTTCTGCACAGAACATCCTTCTACTAATCTTTCAGCATATCTACTCCACGCCTCTGGAACTCTCTCCTTGACCATGTCAGAGACAGTCGGACAATATCAAAATTCAAATTTAAATTTAAAAATCACATTCTAGTTCATGGAATTGCTTGTTGAACACCTGTCAGGTTGCGCAACTTCGGCTTAACTTATAACATATAGTAAATATTGTAACTATGCTGTTGTAAAATTGACAATTAATATGTAATGTATTTATTATTATTATTACTATTATTATTAATATTATTGGTATTATTATTATTATTTATTATTATTATTATTATTATTATTATTATTATTATTATTATCAGCAGTTATCAATATCATCATTGCTATCTCTGTTTTCTTTCTTTTTTTTTCTTGTATTAGCTCCATGAGAGCTCTATAGCGTTCTTTTGACCCTGCTGACCCTCTATAGGGCTTTAATTTAATTTGTATTATTTTCACCACAGTCTGTATTTCTTTTTGTATTTATATGTGCTATCTGCTGGGATGGAAGAGAAGGCCTTACAATTTACAATTTACAATTTATTTACAATTTACATTTGAATTTACATTTGGATAGATACCCGAAATGAGCATATGCTCGTGCTCGGGTACAGTCCAGTAGTCTACATAAATTTTACAGGGTTCAAATAATAATGCTGATGATAGAAATAATAGTAACAATAATAATAATAATAATAATAATAATAATAATAATAATAATAATAATAATAATAATAATAATAATAATAATAATAATAATAATAGAATAATCGTGACAGAAATTATACAAAGATTGTAATACAAAATAATTCATTAATAATAATAATAATAATAATAATAATAATAATAATAATAATAATAATAATAATAACAATAATAGTGATAAAACAAAAATATTTACAATAATAAAATAAATACTAAGACGGAAAAAATAAAATATAAAACCACTAGCGAGAGTTAACACAACTTAAATAAGCATATAATAACCGGAAAAAATGCCAAACTCGAAAATCAACAGAAAAGTTCGTTGTATCGCAGACGACAGCAACCACCGTATTGACATTGTGTTGTGCATTAATGGTAGTAGTGGGGAGCTGAAAGTCTACGTTACTGCCGTTCTCTTCGAATCTTCTCGTACAATCATGGGAAGTTAATGCTGTAAAAACAAAATGTCTACGAGTGAAACTGTTCATTATTACCAGGATAAATACAAATAATACTGAAATATATTAATCGAGTTTCAGTTATAGGTCTCTCCTTTTGTGCAAGAGGTATCATATCAAAATATTTTATGAATGGCGGGGAAAATATAAATTTCATTAACTTTCTAGTGACAAGTACAATCAAGTGTATCTGTGGCTATGCTAAGGAATCATTTATTGGAGATATACACTGTTAATTAATTAAGAAAATGATCTATTTATATTTATTACAATGTTTTATCTTATAGGTTACATGCATCAGATAAATACAATAAAAATTAGTACCATATAATGCTAGTAACACTTAAAAAAATTACACTGGTGACCGTGGAACGTCACCAACAGTTTGGTGGTTCAATCTTGTTTTGGGCAGGTGTCATGTTTGGCCGCCGCACACCACTGGTTTCAATAGAGGGAAACATGACTGCTGCCGTGTATGAGAACAACATCCTCCAACCCATAGTAAGTGGTTTTGCAGAGACTGTAGGAGAAGGGTTCACTCTACAGGACGATAATGCTCGGCCTCATCGTGCTCATAGTGTGCAGCGGTATCTTGTAGAACATGGGATCCGAAGAATGGATTTGTCAGCATGCTCACCGGATATGAACTGCATAGAGCATGCATGGAGCTTTCTCAGGAGAGCCATTTCCAATCGTCCACATCACCCATTAACGATTCAAGAACTCAGGAATGCTGCCTTGGAAGAATGGGACAATTTGCCTCAGGAGAGCTTAGATGCGTTAGTACTGAGTATGCCCCGTCGCATACAAGAGTGCCTCAGGGTTCGTGGAGGACCAACACGTTATTAAACAGGTTACTGAAAGCACCATCTCCTTTTCTTTGATGATGTACGAATTTCAACTTCCCTTATCTTTTCTGTTCTTTCCAAACAATGCAACTTTTTCATTTCATATTGAGTCCATTGTTAACAAATAGTGTATTTCTACTTTTAAGTTTATTCTGTGGAACCAAGAAACCCAATTATAATTTATCTATTTTATTTTAGTTAACAAAAACAGTTATATGCCTAATTATGCTTAACTTTTTTTGACGAGTGTATAATAAAAATTATCAAATATCATACAAACATTTTCACTTTATTTTTAAACTTAAGAATGTATAAATTGCTTAGGTCTGGATTATTTTTCAATACTGAATTGTATAGTCTTGGTCCATAATTCCTACTGTATCTTAATCCAGCTGTAGTGTGGCATTTAGGATGATGTCAGATTATATAAATAAATGAAATAAAATTCCTATATGGTGCAGCCCTCTCTGCAGTTTATAAACCCATCCTTTTTCGCGCCCGTCTCTTTGTTGAGCTCTGTAACAAATCGACCGTAAAAGCGATTGGTCCTCAAATACAATTTTTAGCCAGAATTTTACCACGCCGACTTTCATGTGAAAGCCCAAACTCCTTTAATACCCCGCAATTAGCTAGTACTCGTTTTATGAAATTCGTTTGTATCTTATTTAATTTTCCCGCATTTTCCCAATCCCAAATTTCCGCCCCATACAACATAGACGAACTGACCACAGCTCCGTATAATAGCTCCACTGTTGTTGCAGGAATATCTGGCACTTCAGTAATCAATTTCAATACTTTCGCACTGTTTACCCCGCACTTGCGTTTCGTTATATCAATATGCTTAGTCCATCTCGCGTTCATTGATAGAGTAAGCACTAATTATATGAAACTAGTGGCTTGTGCAGCAAATGCTGCAAATTAAGTTCTTAGACGTTCAAATAAAAATGTTTCAGATTTATTTTCAGTGAAGAATACTTGTCTTTTTAATAGTTATTTGCTTCCATAATAATGAAACATACTTCCTCTGAATGGATTTTTTTAGGCCAAATACTTTCTTTTGAACCTATCCAACTTCAGTTTTTGAGTTTCAACGCGAAAACGCAAGTATCAATGTCAGGACGATAGCAGTAGTTATTTCAGGTCATTGTGGATTGTAGGCAAAAGTTAAAAAAAATGTCAGGTTTGCTAAGCTTTCGAACAATAGCATTTTCGTATAGCTGCTGCATGTAGAACTTGAAATGTAGAGCGTAAAATCAATTTATCCTACTAAGAGATCTTGCTGAAATGATCTGGAGACTACAAAATTTTCTAGGAACTGTAATTTTTGCTCTCTGTCGAGCCAATACTGAAGACAATGACACATATCAATATCTACACTACACCGCCATTAAGTATATGAAAAAGACCCAACCCCACTGGGCTAAGAAATATTTGATTTTTAATAACAATATTATTATCTTACTTAAGTTTTGTAGTTATATATAGCGGCCACTCAGTAAATTATAGAAATGAAGCTCTAAATTAAGATATTCTCTACATTTACTTACATAACCTCAAAACGTTTCACTTTCATGTCATCAATATAGCATCAATATTATGTACAATTAATGAAAAATAGATGCATCATGATATTAACTATAATAATATTTAATTTCTAATGATAATAATGTCGTCAAACCACCTCAAGTTTCGTAGATTTGAATATCCAATACACAGCTGTACTTAGAAAATTATACACTGCATAATCAGTTTTTAATAACAAATTGAATTGAGCTCTAAATATGTCGGCAATCCTGCAGGTCATGGCCTTCGTGCAATAGCCTATTGTTTATTGTAGTTTGTGTTTTGTTCTGGAATTCAATCAAGTCGGCCGTGATTCGATAAAATTAGTTCTCAAAACTGACAACAGTTGGATTTTGGAAAATAGGAAAATTATATAGGAAAATTGACATTTCACTAAAAAATACTACTTTTCCGAAAAACTATGGGTTCCAAGCTTGAAAATGAGGGGCCATTTATTAAAATCCGTTCAACCGTTTACCCGTAATTTCCATTACCAGTTCAAATTATATATATAGATAGATGATTCACATTTTTCAATATGTGTCAGCCGTAAGTCCATGTCTCATCTCTGCTATATACAGATCTATTTTAAAAAGTAATTGTCTTGGTTTTGTGTGTATTAACAGTCACGCCCCATTGACTACAACACCTCTCCAAGCAGTAAAGTTCCTGTTGCAGTCCACTAAAGGCTCATTCACAATGAAAATTAAACATAACGTAAGCGTTAACTTAAGAATATAAACGTTACGGTAAAATCAAGAATTCATACTATACCACATTCACGATGGGAACATAAACATAAGAGCAAACATACTTGGTAACCATGGAAACATAACAACGACGCCATTTCCTCATATTCTGTCGTATACTTCAGCGCTCCACGATTGTGTTCTTTTTGCAGACCACGTAAGCATAAGCTTGAAAGTTTAGAGATTGCAAACTTTCATGTTAACGTCTAACGGTAATGTCAATGTCGGTGTTTATGTGAATCATTGTGAATGATCCCATTTGGTAGCCTGGGCGCAAACTTCTGTGTTTATGTTACGGTTATGTTTAATTTTAATTGTGAATGGGCCTTTCTCTCTTCTTAACTTTTACAATAAACAGTCTAGCTTTTATCAATCAGTTAATCTTTTAGTACTTTGATTGTTATTGTATTTGCAAATTTAATATTAATTGTAATTATAATTGTAATTGTATTCTTAATATTGTAGTTGTAATCCCTTGGTAGAGGGGAAGAGAAGGCCTGATGACCTTATCTCTAAGAGGTTAAATAAATAAATAAATAAATACATAAATAAATACATAAATTAAAAATAAATTAACTGGATCAACGTCCTTCAGTCCATCTTCAAATCTCTGTCCTTATGTTCTTTCCTCCACCGATCTTACCTGTTCCTCTTTATTCCTTCCATCGTCCATTATTTCTAGCTGTACATAAATAGGAAAATAATGCGAGTCCGTCCTTTCTATCCAGAAATCCTTAATTAATGGTATTATGTCTTCGTTGCACATAATAAAATCTACAGCACTATCCCCATTGGCATTAACAAACGTTAATTCCCCCTTTTCAGTCTCTCCCATATTTTCCACTTAAAATCTCAAACCTAAATGCATCAGAAAATGCAAGTAGTTCCCTGCCTTTTGCATTAACCATCTTATCTTAATGAATAATAATTCATAACAAGAATATCGTAACCTCTTGGGTAAATCCTGAAATGTTACGTCATAAATAATGCAGTACTTTGGTACTCGAGCTTTCGTGCGGTCATGGAAAATCCCAGCGACTCCTCTAAAAAAATAAAAGGTCCTCGGCTCTGTCCTCAACCTCTGGCATGAATGAGGGAAGGACCAGACAGGCGCTATGTCCCAACCAGGTTGCGTCACTACCACTCGAGAGGGGGATTTACGAGTATATGCAAATGCTGGGTCTATTGTACAACGAGACCTCGGTGGGGAACCTCTAAATATATACATATAGAGCCCCCGTAATCACAGCTCATGTTGTCCCCCACCATTATTCATATTTAAAATTGAAATTTGCATAACTTTGCATATCTAGTTACATATTTTTTTGATAAGAACATAAGAGCGCGCATTTTTATGTCCATTCGTTAGTATATTTCAATACAACTTTATAAGTTAAAATAACAAAAGAAAACAACTTTGGTATGTGTTATCTACGTCATGCATTAAAGTTAAAAGAGGAGATATGATATATAAGGGCTCTAAAAGTGCTTAGTATTACAACAAAGCTATGCAGCTGCGTCTCATTCCTGCGAAAACAAAGTGTGACAGATGGTAGGTAGTATATATTATGCTTTTATTTTGGTCTGCCGAGACTAGTCCATTTTTAGACCTCTCAGAACATCCTTAATTGAGATTCACAGCTCTGCTGTTCCAGTGCTCCCTCTCAGCGGTCAAGCTTTGTTTCGAGTACACCATTACGGAAATACAATGCCTTAATTACTATTCAGAAAGTTTCTTTTCATATTGGTTTTCGGGAAAAGTTCACAAACACTAATGATTATTTTTGCAAACACGCGCACCGTTAGTCGGTTTTCCAATTTGTAGAGTCTTGCTCAAGTCCACAAAACCTGCAAGGTAAATTCACTGAATGCAGAACTTTACACTCTTTGTCTTTACTCTATCGAATTCTGCACACCTCAACACCAAATTATCTTTCGTCTCGTTTCTCCTATCTATACTCTAACCACGACGTAAATACCAGATCACTTATCTGTGGCACGCTAAGTATACCTCTTCATACAACATCTTGTTATTCATCATCTTTTACATTATCCACCTCGCGTCAATGGAATTCCTTGTCACAAAGTATTAGGGGCTGCAAGACAATAAACATCTTTAAAAACAGCTTAATAGATAACCTTATTAGCATTTCACTCCAATCTTACTGATTTAAACTATCACTGACTACATTGTTACTTCATTCTTTAGACATCATCCTGATAGTGCTGGTATTTTCAAAATTTTCTCATAATAATCTCTTTCTATTATCCAATATTATTTGAAATATATTAACATTGTATGTATTTTAGCTTAATTCTGCTACACAGTTTATTTCGGTGTCTAACTAATAGTTCACAGTATTTTGATGTTTAATTCGTAAATAACTCTTGTATACATGTAACTCTCACTTAATCAAATTGTTGAATTCTTTGTAAGTTCAAGCATATGCATGTACACTTTTTGCTGGTTGAGTTGAACAGAAGGCCTTCCGGCCTTAACTCTGTCAGCTAAAATAAATTATTATTATTATTACTATTATTATTATTCTCACAAATCTTTTCTCTGAATAATAATACTTACTTACTGGCTTTTAAGGAACCCGGAGGTTCATTGCCGCCCTCACATAAGCCCGCCATTGGTCCCTATCCTGAGCTAGATTAATCCAGTCTCTACCATCATATCCCACCTCCCTCAAATCCATTTTAATATTATCTTCCCATCTACGTCTCGGCCTCCCAAAGGTCTTTTCCGCTCTGGCCTTCCAACTAACACTCTATATGCATTTCTGGATTCGCCCATACGTGCTACATGCCCTGCCCATTTCAAACGTCTGGATTTAATGTTCCTAATAGCGTGTAAGAGGGCCTTACACTAGAAATGTTTAGTTTAAATGTAGTTCTGTTTATAAGTATGCATAAGGATGTAATTATTTGACTTATTTGAACTGTTGTATCAGTGATGCGAGGTGAGTCAGTGAAGTTATGGTTTTACAGTGCAGTGAACAGTTCCCATCAGTGATAATTTATAGCGTCAATGAAATATGTTCTATAGTGTCAGTGAAATGTGTTACAGAGTATCAGTGAAATGTGTGCTAAAGTGTCAGTGAAATGCGTCATAGTGCCACTACAGGGAATGAGATGAGAGTAAAGTGAAAGACTATTGAAACTTATGTATGACCTATACATAATTATGTAGGTTGTGTTGTAAAATTAGGTATTTTATTTCATGTTTTATTATTATTGTGTTAAATTGTATTGTGTATTCTTATTGTATTGTGTATAAAATTGTATATGTGTTGTAAATTGTATTGTGTATTGTAGATTTTATTGTGTATTGCTTATCATTTTATTGTGTATTGTTAATATTGTATATACCACTGCCACCGGGTGCTTGCCCACTTGCAGTGTAAATAAATACATACATACAATTATGTCAGATAAAGGGTACAATGCGTGCAGCTCTGCGTTGTGTAACTTTCTCCATTCTCCTGTAACTTCATCCCTCTTAGCCCTAAATATTTTCCTAAGAACCTTATTCTCAAAAACCCTCAATCTCTGTTCCTCTCTCAAAGTAAGAGTCCAAGTTTCACAGCCATACAGAACAACCGGTAATATAACTGTTTTATAAATTCTAACTTTCAGATTTTTGACAACAGACTGGATGACAAAAGCTTCTCAACTGAATAATAACAGGCATTTCCCATATTTATTCTGCGTTTAATTTCCTCCCGAGTGTCATTTATATTTGTTACTGTTGCTCCAAGATATTTGAATTTTTCCACTTCTTTGAAGGATAAATCTCCAACTTTTATATTTCCATTTCGTACAATATTCTGATCACGAGACATAATCTTATACTTATGGCCAGTTTGTCCAAGTAATGTTTAATTTTGCTTAACGAATGTTAAATTAACAGCCTATTTACTTTTAACATTTTGTTAATGTATTTTCCATTTGTTCAACATAATTTTCTTTAAGATAACCAACTCTTAACTATAACGTCTGTTAGCACTATTTTAACTACTCAACAGCAGTTGGTAATGATTCTACACATGTAAGACATTTTATTGGCTAAAATTAATTTTTAAATTCTATATTGTAGAGTGAGTCATGAAACTTGCATAAAATGACAACCTGTTATAGTAGGCCACGCTCCATAAACAAACAGTTTACAAATGAAAGTTGTAGGTGACGTGCTGAATAATAATTACAAAGTAAGGTTATATTTCCTCATTGCTATTATGGATACGAAATACGACAGAAATAAAATAACACTGATGTATTTAAACAGTCCAAAGTATTTTTTAAATGTTATATTACCAGTCATATTCTAAACATTCCCTACAGAGAGACACAAAATATTAATTTCGCAACTTCTGTTCGAACAGCTGTGGAGACATCGGCCATATTTAACTAACTGTTAAACGAGTTAACTGCCCGAAATCCTACATTTAAAATTAACAAACTGTTAACAATCTGTTAAACCAAACTGGTGTTGAAAACATACAATTTTATTAATTAACAAACTGTTTAGAGTTTAACAGTCGTTAAATTTTCTAACAATACTTGGAAAAACCGGCCATTAGTCTTTTCGGGATTTACTTCCAAGCCTATCCCTTTACTTGCTTCAAGTAGAATTTCCGCGTTTTCCCTAATTGTTTGTGGATTTTCTCCTAACATATTCACATCATCCGCATAGACAAGAAGCTGATGTAACCAGTTCAATTCCAGAATAATAATAATAATAATAATAATAATAATAATAATAATAATAATAATAATAGTCGGCCTCAGTAGCGTAGTTGGTATAGCGCTAGCCTTCTATGCTCGAGGTTGCGGGTTCGATTCCGGCCCAGGTCGATGGCATTTAAGTGTGTTTAAATGAGACAGGCTCATGTCAGTAGGTTAAATGGCATGTATAAGAACTCCTGCGGGACAAAATTCCGGCACACCGGCGACGCTGATATAACCTCTGCAGTTGCGAGCGCCGTTAAATAAACCATAATTTAGATTTCTCTGAATATCGTCATACAATATTTTCTAGCCAGTCTCATAGTTCAATACTCCCGCCAGGTCAAGGTGAAATTATTATATTTTACGAATACAAGGTTGTTTCCGATCTCTGATCACGAAATTTGAATGACATCATGTGCGTCAGGAGTCACACGACAGCTGAACTGTGGCGCCAGGTGACAGACCAGTAGTGCGTGATCTCATAGTCAGAGTGCACGGCGACTCACAGCAGAAATTCCCAAGAAAATCAAGCCTTTTTGGGATGGGTACATAACAACCCCTTTCCGATGCCAAGCACAGTTAAGTGAAAATATAAGAAGCCTGCAATAAACGAGGCTTTCAAGAAAGGCATCTTCTGCGTACTTAATAAGATGGTAAAGCTCGAATGGAATCAATTTGTATAATTTGTGTAGGTATAAAGGGAAGGATGTGACTGTGTCGTGTATAGTTCCTGGGGTAGCTCAGTCGGTAGAACATTCGTGCTCTAAGCGAAGGGTCCCGGGATGAAATATATAATAATAATAATAATAATGATTTATTTTAGCTGGCAGAGTTAAGGCCGTAAGCCTTCTCTTCCACTCAACCAGCAAAAAGTTTATATAAATATGCATGAACTTACAAAGAATCCAACAATTTGATTTAGATGGGAGTTAAATGTATACAAAAGTTATTTACAAATTAAACAACAAAATACTATGAACAATTAATTAAACACTGAAATAAACTGTGTAGCAGAATTAAACTAAAATTCATAGAATGTTAATATATTTCAAATAATATTAGATAATAGAAAGAGATTATTACGAGACAATTAAAATACAGCACAATCAGGATGATGTCTAAAGAAAAAAGTAACAATGTAGTCAGTGATAGTTTAAATCAGTATGATTGGAGTGAAATGCTAATAAGGTTATCTTTTAAGCTGTTCTTAAAGGTGTTTATTGTCTTGCAGCCCCTAATACTTTGTGACAGGGAATTCCATAGGGGTGCCATTTGAAATTTCGAAGTGGGGGTGACTGAAGGGTGGGAATGAAATCTAAAATTCAATTAATTCCGGTTTCAGACTTCCTCCTCAATATATAAATTGAGGTGTTATTTGTTTAAATTGAATTCAATTTAAATAATTATTTATTTAGACTGGGATGTTTTGAAATGAAAGCTCTGTATATATATTTGTGCGAGATCGTGCGTATTTGCTTGGTTTCCGCACAAAACCAATCCGCGGAAAGTCTAAAATTCCACATTCAGAATTCCCAACCTAACACACATAACAATTTCCCTCTTCTTACCGCTTAAGTGACATATTGATTTTACTGCTTTAGGCTTTTAACATATTATTTTTAGAGACGTTCAATATAGTAATAGTTATAAATTGGAAACTTACCACTGCAATTTCACCTGAATTGCACTGTTAATTACTGTGTTTAAATATCTGTAAAAAATAAGTAAACTCTACAACTCCACTAAAGCTAGTGCATTCGTGATGCAAGTAAAATTAAGGAAGCCGTGAAAAAAATCAACAAGATTCCATAGACTGGAGGAAAAAAGGACAGACGTATATCACGGCCTGCTGGAGTATAGTAAACACAGAAAACATTTTAAAGCAACAATGATGAAGATAGATATTTTTGTTTTGCAAATTTGCCGTCATTGAACAGAAACCAAGATGGAGATTTCATTGCAACTAATTAGAAATTCCTCTTTCAGGTATGTAATAAACGATCTTCGCACAAAATAATGTACGATACACGAGCGGTATGTTTTCTTTAAATTCTTGGAAATTAAAAATGCTCAACTACGTTTCGCTTTTTCAAACTTTTCCTCGACCATGAAAACTTCAACATACCGCTCTTGTAACGCATATTACTATTGTATATCTATTACGGAATTAATCTGTAAACATTTCATAATAAGCGCCATTGTGCTGGCAAAAGGGCCGAGTGTTGTTGAAATGTTTCTGTAAGCGGGGCAGGAGGGTTATGTTGTCAGTCATTCAGAGTTATAATTAGGGACCAGTTTTGTAGTTTCTGTCACTCAGATTTAACAATTAATTTTAGCCATGAAGTACATTACTACGAAAGAGAACAGTTCGTGAAGTTCACAGTATAACAACTTTAATTTATTTTCATGAATAATGCAAGTACAACTTTGTACAGTTGGGTGTTGAGTTTTGAAGTAGAATATTATATGAACGCTTATACTATTCATTAAAACACTCTCCGAGCAGTAACTTACACGAGTCAATCTCCAGTTTAATGTAGTAAGTGTAAAATTATCATTAAATTTTACGTGGTTATCTAATTGTTAGACTCTAGGAGTAGTGCCTGAAATTGAGGAGTGATTTGACACTTTTTAATTGTTTTTCAGTGCAAATAACAAATTGTGTTTAGACTATTAATACATAATAAAATACCTGAAGTCAAAAGGAGAATAGCAATGGCAAAGGAAGGCTTTAATAGAAAAAGGGGCATCTTCTGCGGACCTCTGGAGAAAGAACTAAAGAAGAGACTAGTGAAGTGCTTTGTGTGGAGTGTAGCATTGTATGGGGTCAGAAACATGGCCATTACGACGAAGTGAAGAGAAACGAATAAAAGTATTTGAAATGTGGATATGGAGAAGAATGGAGCGTGTGAAATGGAGAGAGTAAGAAACGAAAGAGTAGATGAAGAAAGAATGATGCTGAAACTGATCAGGAAGAGGAAAAGGAACTGGCTGGGTCACTGCTTGAGAAGAAACTGCCTACTGAAGGATGCACTGGAAGGAATGGTGACAGGAGAAGAGTTCGTGGCAGAAGAAGATATCAGATGATAGACGACATTAAGATATGGATCATATGCGAAGACAAAGAGGAAGGCAGAAACTAGGAAAGACTGGAGAATGCTGGGTTTGCAGTGAAAGACCTGCCCTTGGGCAGAACACTATGAATGAATGAAAATACCTGAAAGAAATTCTAAATCACTACACTATTCCTGAGACATAGAAAAGTCGATATACGTAGTCAATTGTCATAATATTCCGTCCAATGTATAATTTGAACCTACGTACGGTATGCAATTTCTCTTACTTTAAAAAAATATGTATAATATAATGTACAAAACTAATAATTCGCTTGCATTTTTAGACAGAAGAAAATAAAATAAGCTTACAGTGCCTAATGGAATGTTCCGAGCCGTAGCTCAGATGACAAAACTTTCTCAATCGAATAATAACACGCATTTCCCATATTTAGTCTGCATTTAATTTCCTCCCGAGTGTCATTTATATTTGCTACTGTTGCTCCAAGATATTTGAATTTTTCCACCTCTTTAAAAGGAAAATCTCCAATTTTTATGTTGTCATTTCGTACAATATTCTAATCACGAGACATAATCATATACTTTGTCTTTTCGAGATTTACTTCCAATCCTATCACTTTACTTCCTTCAAGTAAAATTTCCGTGTTTTCCCTAATCGTTTGTGGATTTTCTCCTAACATATTCACGTCATCCGCATAGACAAGAAGCTGATGTAACCCGTTCAATTCCAAACCCTGTCTGTTATCCTGAACTTTACTAATAGCATATTCTAGAGCGAAGTTAAAAAGTAAAGGTGATAGTGCATCTCCTTGCTTTAGCCCGCAGTGAATTGGAAAAGCATCATATAGAAGCTGGCCTATATGGACTCTGACTAAATTTCACTGAGACACATTTTAATTAATTGAACTAGTTTCTTGGGAATACCAAATTCAATAAGAATATTATTTAAAAATTCTTTCTTAACTGAATCATATGCATTTTTGAAATCTGTGAATAACTGATGTACTGTACCCTTATACTCCCATTTTTATCCAATATCTGTCAGATACAAAAAATCTGATTAATAGTCGATCTATTACGTCTAAAACCGCACTGATGATACCTAAAATCCGCCCCCTAGCTATAACCATAACTTCTGACTTATCGCGTGGTTAGAAAGTTCGCTTACACGATCAGAAAATTCTAAGTCAGATATCTTTGAACGGCAGTGTACATATTCACTTTCCCGCTGGAAACGAACCCAGGCCAGCTGCATTTATAATCCGGATCCCTTCACAGTAGTTGTGATGACCGCGTCACACAACTGGCCAGAGTTAATCCCGTCTCGGCGCTGTGAAGCTGTAGTAAGATCTGGGCGCGAAGCTCGATTTGGTGACCCCGGAACGTGGATCCCGCTGTGAGGTCACGCGCAAGCGCAGATGAAAGATGATGCAGTCCATGAGTTTCCCGCAGTTCCAATAAATTTCCACGCTGTTACAAGATAGTACAGTCCACTTCAAAGCTTCTGTTCAGATCTATGGAGTAAATATTGTCTTCTTATCGTAAACTTTTCCTCTCAGTGGAGATAGTATTTAAATATTCTGATAAAAGTATACATCTCCACACAGATTTCAGATCTGTAGTTTCCAACTAACCGGCTATGACGTCGAAACGCATTCCCCTCTACGTGAAGAGCTGTTGAGCGTTCACAGAGCACGTGAGGGAGGGTATCGAAGAGAGTATGTCTGTGAAAGAGGCAGCGTCAACTGGGAAACTTGTGACGTTAACAGCAGTCTTTAAGGGCCCTTCACAATGAAAATTAAACATAACCGTAACATAAACACAGAAGTTTGCGTCCAGGCTACCAAATGGGATCATTCACAATGATTCACATAAACACTGACAATAATATTTGGCCTACCGTAAGACGTTAACATGAAAGTTTGCGAACACCAAACTTCCATGCTTATGCTTACGTGATTTGCAAACAGAACACAATCGTGGAGCGCTGAAGTATACGACAGAATATGAGGAAATGTCGTCGTTGTTATGTTTCCATGGTTACCAAGTATGTTTGCTGTTATGTTTATGTTCCCATCGTGAATGATGGTATGACTTCTTGATTTTACCGTAACGTTTATATTCTTAAGGCCGGGATTACGATCGACGTTCGTTTACGTTACGTTAGGTTGCGTTCATCTGTACGTTGTTCTGCCCGTGCCTCACTTCCTGAGCTGTTTCTTTGCGGGGCGAGAGGCAGAGGGAGTGAGTGGGAGGTCCTGCGTACCGCATGTGCCTACTACCCTACGTTCAACACATCGGCCTTTTCAGGATTCCTTTCGTCAGCTATGGAGCAAGATCAGCCATGGACAAGCGAATATATAGCCTGTCTCCTCACAAAACAAATTATGTCCTACTTATCAATTCCTGTAACTAAACACTAATACCAGTTGTAGGCTACAGTCCCTACTTGAGATTATCGACTTACTGACGATTACAGTTGTCACGTGTACAACACATCTGTAAACTCTTTCCTCTATGGCAGTGTTCCTCAAACGTTTTTCCACCGCGAAACCCCTTTTAATCTAAAGTGTAACTGCGGAATCCTTGTAATATTTTATTAGTATTTAATAGTTAACAGACAAGTGAGAGCTAGTATCTCTAATTCTGTTCAGTGGGACGAATGTATTTGCTTTTTAAGCCTACAATCTGGTTTTATGGCGGAAAGTTGTAGTCTTATTTATGCTATACTTCTGCATTTTGTCTTTTCGGTATTTTGTTTTAGTGGACACATACGCAGAGAATCCAGTGATGAAAGTGGTAAGTACACCGTGTTCCGCTTATAAGTATAACAAAAGAAATAGCTATAACTTCTGAATTAATACAAGTATATAGTTGAAACCAACTGCTACAAAGAATGAAAACTGGGAATTTTTGTTACCTTATGTTCCATAAACCTCAACATGGCTTCCATTGGTGGCACGGGAAATATCCAACCGGTATTCAACCTCGACCCAAGTGTTATGAAGCATCTGTGGTGTAACATTGTTGACAGCAGCATAAATTCTTTCTTGTAAGTCTGCCAAATCACGTACTGGCGTCCTGTAGACCTGGTCCTTAACAAACCCCCACAGGAAAAATCAGGTGGTGTTAGATCTGGTGATCTGGCAGGCCATGTGATGTACGGTGATCCTCTTCCGATCCATCTTGCAGGGAATTGTTCGTCTAAGAATGTGCGAACCATGTTGGCAAAGTGTGGTGGAGCCCCATCTTGCTGGAAAATTGCTCCATCTGGGAGTTGTGGCACAGCATACAGTTGCAACATATCCAGGTACGTGTTTGCAGTGACTGTCTTTTCAGCAAAGAAATAGGGACCAATGATTCTGTCACGCATGATCCCACACCAAACATTCCATTTAGGGAATCCCGTTGGTGTTCAATTACGACACTTGGATTTCCGACCCCCAGATGCGAAAATTGTGTCGGTTTACTTTTCCACTGACGTGGAAGGTTGCCTCATCTGAGAAACAGACTCGAGTTAGAAATGTGTCGTCATCGTCCACTTTATCCAACATTGTTTCTGCAAAGCGTTTTCGTTCCAGTTTATCATTCGGCGTAATCATCTGATGAAGTTGCAGCTTGTACGCTCGCAAACGCAATCTTTTATGGAGCACTGTATGCACTGTTGTTGGTGGGATGTTCAACTGCACACTAGCCTGTCGAATGGATTTCCGCGGGCTTCTCTGAAATGCCTCGCGAATGCGTTCGACATTTTCGTCAGACACTTTACGCTTGGAATGTTTACCTGCATTAGACAACAAACTTCCTGTTTCTCTGAGCTGCCTATCCCATTTCATTATTGAGACGTACGTCGGTACAGCTTCCCTCGGTCTAAGATTGTACTGACGGCGAAACAAGCGCTGTACACGAATTATGGATCTATGTTCTGCTAATGACAGCACACAAAAGGCTTTCTGCTGTGGCGTCCACATGCTGACTGACTAAAGATACAATACGAATTCTCTTATTTAATGATCTGCTCATGCGTGGGTCTTCTAAAAATAAGTAACAACAATGGATTAAAACTTCCCAATTTCCTCTTTACAATGGTACCAATCTTAACCCATTTGCATGCATTGTTATGAAATTATAACTATTTCTTTTATTATACTTATAAGCGGAACACGGTGTATAGCCTGTCTCCTCACAAAACAAATTATGTCCTACTTAATAATTCCTGTAACTAAACACTAATACCAGTTGTAGGCTACAGTCCCTACTTGAGATTATCGACTTACTGACGATTACAGTTGTCACGTGTACAACACATCTGTAAACTCTTTCCTCTATGGCAGTGTTCCTCAAACGTTTTTCCACCGCGAAACCCCTTTTAATCTAAAGTGTAACTGCGGAATCCTTGTAATATTTTATTAGTATTTAATAGTTAACAGACAAGTGAGAGCTAGTATCTCTAATTCTGTTCAGTGGGACGAATGTATTTGCTTTTTAAGCCTACAATCTGGTTTTATGGCGGAAAGTTGTAGTCTCATTTATGCTATACTTCTGCATTTTGTCTTTTCGGTATTTTGTTTTAGTGGACACATACGCAGAGAATCCAGTGATGAAAGTGGTAAGTATTATGGGTATTTTCCGTTTTAGATGTTCATTAGGCCTAAACATAGTGTTATTACGCATACTCGTATTATTGGAATATTATTATTACGCGTATTCTTGGATTATTATTATTATTATTATTATTATTATTATTATTATTATTATTATTATCATTATTATTATTATTATTATTATTATTATCGGTGGTTTCATGTTATTAATGATTCATATTTTCGTAACATTTATATATTTTATAGTATCCACTAAATATAAAATAGCCATCGAAGCACCCCAGTCGGCTAAGGTGCTTGCCTATCGAGCCAGAGTTGCGCTCGGGCGCGGATTCGATTTCCTCTTTGGCTGATTACCTGGTTCGATTTTTCCCGAGGATTTCCCCAACCGTAAGGCGAATGTCAGGTAATCTTTGGCGAATCCCCGACCTCATCTCGCCAAATACCATTTCGCTATCATCAATCCCATCGATGCAAAATAACCTAGTAGTTGATACAATGTCGTTTAATAACCAAGTAAAAAAGTATAAAACAAAATTTAAAATCATATAGGGCTCACGGAACCCCGGAACATACTTTGAGAAATGCTGCTCTATGGCAATTCAGCAATTGTCCAGACTGAACGAAGAGTGGCCTAGTGTGTACTTACATCGCCATCGTCATCAGAGATAATAGCGATAGTGGTAACCACGCTTAGAGTATCCAGTATTATAAACAGTAAAGACCCCTGCAATGGCATAGGATAATGTTTTCAGCACATATATTATGCTGCCGTGCCACACGCTGCAACTGACGTGCCGGTCCGAGCAGACCTAAGAGGCGTGGTTATAAGCACTAGGGAGCTCTCGGTTCAGGACGTGAGACACGGGCAGGAACGTTCAGAGGCTGTGTATTATGATCGACGTTCGTAAGAACTATCACGCTCTGCCGGCCATAATGAGTACTGAAATGCACACGTCAATCAGACGATTCAACGTGTTCATGCCTTCAAGATCACAAACGGTAGATCACCGAATATACTCGTGTGTCAAATTGAATAAACAAAGAGATATACTGAAGCAGGGAATATATAGAAATCAAGATAGATGGCCAGTGTCACATGAGAAACTATTGTTAAAACACTATAAGGGATTCAGAAACTTTGTTCAATCAATTGATTTCACATCACTGTAAATATTGTAAATAGTGAAAATACTACTCTACTTAAAATTAGTATTAGTATTAGTATTCAAGTTAGATACAGTATGTTAAAATAATTATAAGCAATTCACGACCTTTATTAAGACTTCACAGCAGTGTATTATATTGTAAATAGTGAAAATACTACTCCAGTTAAAATTAGTATTAGTATTAACAATTGTAAGTAATTCATAAACTCTATTCAGTCAGCTGACTTTACATCCTTGTAAATATTGTAAATAGTCAAAGCACTACTATCGTTACAAATAGTTTACTATTAGTTTTTATTTTAAGTTCAGACAGAATGTAAAAACAGCGTAGCAACAAATGTGTGTAGTACTGCGGTACTGCAATGGAGCATACTGAAAAGGGGGATAAATAAATAAATAAAAATAAATAGATAAAATAAATAAATACATTATTAATAAATAAATAAATAAATAAATAAAATATTTGTACTAAATTTAAGTTAGATCGCATTGTATGTAGTAAATGAGATAAAATAAAAAATATTGATCATTACTTCTGAGTTTGACTGTGCAATCAATTAGACTAATATCACCTCACATAACGCTCCGGGCGTACGAACAGAATTTCTTACCATTCTTTTAATATCACGTTCAGTGAGAGAGCTTAAAGCTTCCTCCCACGTTAACAAAGAACTGCTCTTTTGTTCACCTACTGGAGAGATCTGGGTCTCGGGGCTAAGCAATTTAGAAAATTGCATGCGCATCTGCTGCAAAAGAACGCAGAGATGTATCTCCCACTTTCAGACAAGTGAATGTATGGCGAAGGAAAGAAGAAACTTATAAAACAATGGATATAATATATTGTATACCTCAAGTTATATTATTTGCAACCTCATATCCGGAATATTTCTGAAATCGAGATCAAATTTTAAGACCACCAACACCACCATAACTACTAATAGTACCAGTAGTAGTACCAGTATCACCAGTACCAGTGCTCCTACTGCTACTACTACTATTACCACTACAACCGTTTTGCTGCTGCTGCTACACCTACTCTCTCCTACTACCAGTATCATTATCAGTAGTAGTACCAGTAGAACAGGGACCGTCAAGTGACTACACTCTCGTGCGTACGTACAAACCCTCAAGCCCTGACGTACGGCTGCGGGCAAGGGTAGCTGCTTCCACAGTGGCGGAGCTAAGAACTTGTATGTGAACCAAATTTGTGATAAGAATGTAAATTAATTTCAGCTTTTAATTGAAGCACGCTTTCACTGTTAATTGCACTATACTGAAAAACAGTACTCTATACAATTTTGTACAGTTAACTATATACGAAACAAATTTTTGCATGTTTGCACAATAATGAAACAAAACAAAATATACACTTTTATACAGATTAATATACTGTTTGTCTTCTTCTCATTGCTATACAATTCAATTAACAAAATAAAACAACAGTACAAACGTTGTCATTCAAATACAATTCTCTAATAATAGTACTTTTTCTTAAACATCAGAGATCCGCTGCGATTTTTGCAGTTTTCTGTTAGTAAGCAGCTATTTAATTCTCGGAGTTATTGTTTTAGTACCAGCCAATCGCAAACATGCTTTCAATTGTTCATCACTTAGTTGTCTCTGTGACGTGACTTTGTTAACTTCATTAAACAAAACAGTGTTTCGCATACGTAGGTTGTCCCGAACATTTACAACGTTCTTGCAGCAAGATTGTACTGTTTAGGAAACCTTTCTCGTGGAAAACAAGTATAGAAATGGTTAATACTTTTGTTTTGATACTTATCCTTTAGCTCAATATCGCTTTGTAAATCAAGTATTTCAAATTGTAGTTCAGCAGGAATATCCAGGACACTCACTGAAAAAGCTATTGCAAATATCTTAAATTGTTGTTCAAGATCTCTAATATCCTCAAATCTACGTTCGAAACTTCGCACAATTGTTGCATTATTCTTATATATTCTTTCATGTCCAAGGCTTCTAACAGGTTTCCCACGTACATCCATAAATAAGGCAGTTTCATTTCTAAGTGCGAGAAAACGTTCCAGAATTTTTCGACTTCACCACCTTACCTCGGTATGGTAGAGTAAATCCCCATACTGTTAATACCATCAAGCAGTGCCCTGAAGTCCCTGTGATTGAGTCCTTTAGACCTTATGAAATTAATTGTTCGCATAACAACATCCATTACATTGCTAAGGTTCATGTTTTAGCACATAAATATTCCTGGTGCAAAATGCAGTGCACCGGTGCCCCCAAGCGACCTCGATAGGTTCCACCACTGATAGACTGCAGTGTACAAGTGTACTGCCCGCAGTGGAAGCCGTAAGCAGGCCTGTACGCCCTCTCGCGATCTTGACTCGACTTGGCGGAGCCTGCAGTAGAACAAGTCCCAACGTATAGTTGCGACGCTGTTATTCCCGGCGTGACTCCTCCTCTTTGCTTACGTCTTAGGAAGTGAAGGCTCTATAAAGTCTAGGTAGGTAGTATCGTTCGCCATTTTTGTTCTTTCGTTGCTGAACTACCAGACGAGGGATCTATTTGCCACACCGTTAAACATTATCATGTCGTAGCTCCTATGATAATAAATCAAACGCACTGTAATTCAGCAAATAATTGAGCGGCAAATAATATCTTCGTGTGCTTTCTGCGAACGCCAACGAAAGAGCCAAAATGGCGGGCGATAATATCAAGTACTTATTGAGCCTTAGGAAATGCATAACGTCTTCATCAACGAATCACAAGACGCGCACGTTTAAATGTAGCCGACCTGCAACGTGATTGGCTGCCGGAAATTAGAGCGACGGGACTATAGTATCCAGTACCACAAGTGCCAGTAGTACAGTAATACTAGTATCACTAGCGCCAGCAGTAGTAGGCATGTCAGTAGCGCCAGTAGTAGTACTAGTACCAATACAATACCATCAGTTCAGTGTTACTACAACACTACCGTTACACAGCATTCCGGAACTCATCACACCAATCGCAGAACTTGAAAGTATTAAAGACATTCGCAATCAGTTTTTGAGGCATTGCTCGCTCTCCCACAAATGGTTAGGAAAATAACAGTGGACAAGAAACTTTTTTTTTGTAAAAAAAATAAGTAACATTTTCCAGAACTCTCATGGACTTGAACAGACAAAACTTAATACTTTCAAAACGATCGAAAAATACATAAATTAAATTCAGTACATTTCTATAAAACTAGTCAACTAGATCTAAACGCGAAGAAATTGGTTGGACCACTGGCTAATAAGAAACTGCCTACTGAAGGATCCACTAGAAGGAATGGTGAACGGGAGAAGAAGAAATTATCATATAATAGACGACATTAAGATATATAGATCATATGCGGAGACTAAGAGGAAGGCAGAAAATAGGAAAGATTGGAGAACAGTGGGTTTGCAGTGAAAGATCTGTTCTTAAAATTATGAATGAATGAAAAACATTACGATAGGTTAACTGCCAAAACTCCGTTGTAGGAGGTTACTAAACCTTACCGCTGCGCTGGAGGCGGAGTCTGAGTTTCCCTCCATTAATCTGAACCATTGTCGCTACTGACTGACAAGTCATCTGATGCATCACTGCTATCAGTTAAACATTCTGCTAACGAAATTATTCTGTCAGTTTCACTGTCTGTTACATTAGCAGTAGAAAAATATTGTTGTTTGTTATTTTAACGTAATCAACACATTTCTTCCACTTGTCTTTTCCATATTCTGCGAGAAGGAGGCGACACAATCGTTCCTTTACGTTAAGTAGAAACCCAATTTCTGTTTCAAAAATCCAATTGAAAAGACTGAAGGCAACTGAATAAACATTTTAGTCTGTCACTTTAAGTAAATGAAACCAATCAAAACAATAAATGCTTATTTTTAAAGCATGGTTGAGTTTTATGTACGCGCCCATTGACGGACCGCGAGCAGACATGAACTTAACAAGTGATGATACCTTGCTGTCTCATTCTATTAACATGAGTTTTTTTTTTTCAACATAAAGTAGAATCTATTTAGACGATTTCATACACTGCAACTACCCACTTATCTCTTCAAAAAAAAAAAAAAAAAAAAGTTTATCGCTGATCGCTTTTCTACTTCAAAAAACATATTTTCCCACACTACAGTAGTATAAAACAAACCTGAATTAAAAAGTCTTACATTTGTTATATTGCGGTGACTCAAACATCTTAGAAATCTGCAAACAATAATCTTCAACATGTTTTTTTCCTTATTAGAATCTGACTACTACTTTTTGAGTTATTATTAAGTATAAAAAATGCGAAAATATTCTGCTTCATTGAAAGCCTACGTAAGCAACGCCTTCACTCGTTACTGGTTGACAATAATTAGGAAGGAGGTGAATAATATGTTGTGTCACTATTTAAGATTGACGCATGCGCAGACCAACGGAGTTTTCTGAGTTGTTCCCTATAAGAAGTGTCATCAGAATTATCCATCAGTAAGAACGTAATAGACGAAATCTCTGACTATTTTAATGATGAAAGAACTAACATTTCATATGAGTAACAGTCCTTATTTTTGCAGTGTGGTAGTCATGACTCAGTGACTTGCTCATCAGCCGATGTCCACCCCCCGCGCCCTCTACAATAACCAGTCACAGTCGCTGCACCGCCGATACCCACTAATCAATATACACAACGTCACACTGAAACTGATCGAAGATGGTCGTTGATATGGCTTACAGACTTTCGATCAAGCGAGTTGAACCTGACACGAGGAGTTAACAATGTTATTCTGTTGCTACATCGTTGCCTTCTTTTCAAGACACGAGGTCAGGAACTAACCCAGGTGTTCGTGAGCACGTCACATATGATTAGGCTCAGGGTAAAACCATTACCTTTCACTGGTAATGAAATATGAAGAGGGAAATCCACAACTTGTGAAAGTGTCAGATGAATTTGTAAATTGATTAAGGGGGGAAACGGTTGAAATTTTGGCTATTTTCAGAAAAATCGCAATTTCCTTTTCGTGTCAAAAACGATCAGAAATCTCTCATTTATATGTTGCGCAAGAATCAATGGTCTGCAGGCTCGAAATAACAAAAATTAACCAATATATAAAAGACTGCATCCTTGAACTTCAAATCCATTCAACTGTTTTCTATGTAAAGGCTCGTACAATTTTGATGCTAAGAACATTACATTTTAACGGCATATTGTATATAGTTAGTTAACAAAATAGCGCATGGGTTTTATGATTATATGTATATATTTTAAATAAAAAAATAAATATTTATAATGACAATGGACAATTGAAGGGTTCAGAACCATAGTGGGCCAAGCGCCATTTACTAAAACCCATAGAAAACAAGGGTTAAAATGAAGTTATTACCATAATTCAATGGAAACATATAGCAAGTAATATAAAGTATACACATTAAAACTAAATATGTCAATCTTGATTAAAGTATGGTATTCACATAACTTTAACCCTTGCTTTCTCCGTTTTTAATAAATGGCGCTTGGCCCACTATGCCTCTGAACCCTTCAATTTTTATTTTTTATGTAAGCCGTGGTTATAAAAAAACTTCCCCCCCTTTTGTATTAAAGATATATGAAAACTAGTATCTAATACGTTATTCAATACGGAATATTAGGATGGGGTGGAATGACAAAGACTATCCTAACTCCATTAATATTACTACAAAAACGTATCATCAAAATTTGTCTGCATAAACCACTTGATTATCTGACACGATTTATTTATTCTGAATTTCAAGTACTAAAAATTGAGCAAATATAAAAACATACAGTACTAATTTATTTTCACAAAAATCGAATGAATTTTATAACTGAAAAACATACACATAACACCAGAAGAAATGCCCCAACTCTTTTGGCAGAACCTAAATGCCACACTACAGGTGGATTAAGACACAGTAGGAATTATGGACCAAGACTATACAATTCAATATTGAAAAATAATCCAAATCTAAGCAATCTACACATTCTTAAGTTTAAAAATAAAGTAAAAATGTTTGTATGATATTTGATAAATGTTATTATTTTTTTAAGTGTTACTAGCATTATATGGTACTAATTTGTATTGCATTTATCTGATGCATGTAACCTATAAGATAAAACACTGTAATAAATATAAATAAATCATTTTCTTAATTAATAACTGTGTATATCTCCAATAAATGATTTCTTAGCATCGCCACAGATACACTTGATTGTACTTGTCACTATCTCTGTCACTAGAGAGTTCTTGAAATTTATATTTTCCCCGCCATTCATAAAATATTTTGATATGATACCGCTTGCACAAAAGGGGAGATCTATAACTGAAACTAGATTAATATATTTCAGTATTATTTGTATTTATCCTGGTAATAATGAACAGTTTGACTCGTAGACATTTTGTTTTTGCAGCATTAACTTCCCATGATTGTACGAGAAGATTCGAAGAGAACGGTAGTTACGTAGACTTTCGGCTCCCCACTACTACCATTAATGCACAACACAATGTCAATACGGCGGTTGCTGTCGTCTGCGATACAACGAACTTTTCTGTTGATTTTCGAGTTCGTCATTTTTCCGGTTATAATATGCTTATTTAAGTTATATTAACTCTCGCTAGTGGTTTTGTATTTTATTTTATCCGTCTTGGTATTTATTTTATTATTGTAAATATTTTTGTTTTATCACTATTATTATTGTTATTATTATTGTTATTATTAATATTATTATTATTATTAATGAATTATTTTGTATAACAATCTTTGTATCATTTCTGTCACGATTATTCTATGATTATTATTATTATTATTATTATTATTATTATTATTATTATTATTATTATTATTGTTGTTGTTACTATTATTTATATCATCAGCATTATTATTTGATCCCTGTAAAATTTATGTAGACTACTGGACTGTACCCGAGCACGAGCATATGCTCATTTCGGATATCTATTCATATGTATTCATTTCAAATGTAAATTTTAAATAAATTTGAATTTTGAATTTGAATTTGAATAATATTTTTTCCTAAATATGCCACTCGTATTGCAAAAAAAAAAACAGATATTTTACTGAAAAATTGAACGACACATTCCATTTTGAAATACACAATTTTTAAAAGTATTCTTTGTTAATAACTCAGAAACTAATTTACGCACAGAAATGAAACTTCCCCACATCATTATCTGTCACACAGTGATTATGTGTACAAAAAGTAAGAAATGTAGCTTGAAAAATATAGAAAATAGGGATTTCACCCGTCATCTTTCTCTGATATGTTTCGGAGGAAGAACAATTGAGGAGCGTTTTTGCAAAAGTCGATAGATGCAGAAATCAAGATTTTACAGAAATTACACTAAGTGACAGGATTTATCGAGTTTTGAAAAAAACCTGAAGGTTTGGTAGTCTCTACATACGGCATGAATCAAGTTTTAGTAAATCTGATTTCATAGATCGATTCCGGAGGTAGAAAACATACGATATCTATATGTAATTCACTTTCTAAAATTTCTGCTTCTATCGACTTTTGCAAAAACGCTCCTCAATTGTTTGTATGCATCTCAAGTCTGATTAGTGTAATGCGTAGCTAGTCGGCGATGTATGCAATGGAGGGGGAAAGGAACTGGCCACTCTATCCCGTTATCTCCTGGCCTAGTTGCTCATAAGTGGTGAATTCGTGGTATCACTTGTGGGATTCAGATCTGTCTTCGGACAATTGACTAAACAACAACTCCCTTAAATCACATAAAATTTAAAAATGATAATTATTTTTTAAAGACAATGTGACGAGTTTGTATGCGAGTAATTATACGAAACGTTACTAAACTCTGTTCTTTTATAAAGAAGAAAAATAAACTTCCCGTTGTTGAGTTTAAACATTAGGACAAACCTTACCAATCAGTAAAAAGAGGGGTTGGGGTGTGCTATTTACTACCGTATAACTGTTTGATAGAATGATTCTACAAGTTAACGTTCTTTGTTATCCTCCCTCAGTGTATGTCTGCTTGTGACCTAGTCCAGTTTTAAACAAGATATTTACTTAATTACTTTTCATTCAAGATGATGGATAGTGCTGTATGGCGTGTCAAGGACCTACTTTTATATTTTATTAATTTTGGGTAGTTTCCTTTCATGTCCTACAGACGATTTATATATTCCATAAACTCGTCCACTGACCATCGGATGTTTACTCGGAGTTTTATGCCTATTTGTCCCACTGAATGTGTTCATACATCCCAATAATCACACTTCTGCCGCTTTCTTTCTACTTTTATTTTTGCGGTTTAAAATTAATAAAAATTGGTTCGATTTAAATTCACTTGTAATTAATAAAGACTACAACACTCTTACTACGTCATACTACTTTTGACCAATAAAACGGTACGAAAGGACGTATTTCAACCAATCATGGCTGCTTATCGCACAATTTTATCCCGTCCCTAGCATTTGTTTAATTTTATCGCGTCTCTAGCATTTGTTTAATTTTATCGCGTCCCTAGCATTTGTTTCTTTGTTTGCCAACATTTGAAACTGCGCTGGTCTGGACGTCAAAAATATATATAAAATTACAAACCACTCCAGTCGATGCACAGCAGTTTCAAATATAACTCGCATTGCCATTCAAGAACAAGAATTAATAAAAATCACTGATCATACCTATGCATCTTTTGAAATCCGATTTACAAATAAATGAAGAGCACCATTCGGAAATCCTGAATAAGTTGAATACACCATGTAGGCCTAAATCAACGAGTTCCACTTCTATTACGCACACATCCAATATAACATCAATTGAACCACCAACCACATTCAAATTTGAAAATTGTACATTCAATAATTATTCCTTTTAAAATGATTAATTAAAACTTTTCTAACACTTGTGTATATTAGTTAGGTTATGTTATAGCTTCTGCTATATGATATTATGGATAGTCACGTATCAGAGATTGTTTAATATTAAGATTTATTGAAAATCATCTGTCAAGTGACGTTGATTACTGGGATTCGGATAATTGAAGTGGAATCTTGTATTTTAATAAAAATGAAACTGAATCAACAAAGCCTTCTTGACTAGTAACATTGCCATCGTGTATAATAGATCGAGAACTTCTCGACGAGAAGGCATTGCTTACTACTGCCATCTAGCATGCATCTAGCGTAATATTTGTAATGTTGAGATGGCACAATAATACATTTGAAGACAGTTGTATTTTCGTGAGTCAATTAAAATTTTATTGTATTGGAGTACTTCGTTACTTCTAATCTTTATATACTTTCTTCTAATCGTGTAATAGTCAATTATATCCCACTCGAGTTTTGATTTTCTCTAGACAAATCAAAACGTCTAGTGAGATTACTGTTGATAAAACAATAGCTATCCCTTTTTCTTTGAATAATAAAGGTAATAAACCAATTTCATCTATACTACAAATTAAAATGAATAATTCTGATTCTTCTCATATAAAATGCAATTGTTCTGTTATTAATGAAGTTAATGAGGTTAAATACTTAGGTATAATTATTGACAATCATTTAAAATAGAATAATCATATTCTGTAATAAATTACGTAAAACATTATGTTACTTTGTTATTCTAAGAAATATTTTGCCAATTAACTGTTTGCGTGTAATTTACTTAGCATTATTTCAATCTATATTTATGTATTGTATTATAGGTTGGGGTGGAACTTATAAATCCAACCTTTATCCGTTAATTTTACTACAGAAAAAAGTATTAAAAATTTGTTTAAAAGAACAGAAAGATTCCCCAACTGAATTTTTGTTTTAACATTTCAAAGTTTTCAACATTAAACAAATGTATTATTTTATTTTATTAAAATATTTTCATAGAAATTTTAATAATTTTTTGAAAGGTGTATACATAAATATAGAACTAAAAATATGAAGTCTCTGCGTTTGTCTGAACCAAAATATAAAACCAATGCAGCTTTTTATCATAGCACGAGTCAAGGTCCCAGATTATTAAAGAAATTTTATTCCAATAATATTTCAACCACGAATCGTCTCTTATAGTTTGGGTTTAAACATATTAAACACTATTTAATCTGTATTCACTCTCAATTTTAATTTTATTTTTGTCTGTATTGGAATCCCCTCCTGAGCACGAGTCTTACTCATTCAGGAGTGGGCTAGTTTATCTTTCATTTGTATTTATTAATTTGTATTCATTTCAAACTTACTAGCAATATAAATAAATAGATAGATAGATAGATAGATAGATAGATAGATAGATAGATAGATAGGCAGGCAGGCAGGCAGGCAGGCAGGCAGGCAGGCAGGCAGGCAGGCAGGCAGGCAGGCAGGCAGGCAGGCAGGCAGGCAGGCAGGCAGGCAGGCAGGCAGGCAGGCAGGCAGGCAGGCAGGCAGGCAGGCAGGCAGGCAGGCAGGCAGGCAGGCAGACAGACAGACAGACAGACAGACAGACAGACAGACAGACAGACAGACAGACAGATAGATAGATAGATAGATAGATAGATAGATAGATAGATAGATAGATAGATAGATAGATAGATAGATATCTCAAATTCACTGTTATACAAGCTCAGTTTCCTGTATGGTTCTCTTTAGGAGTACTGCTGATGTTATTACACACAAAGTCAAATATCTCAGTTTATTCATCCATAAGACGATATAAGTTATTCTAAGAATTTAAATGTTGAAATAGATTAATCCAGTGGTTTTACATCTACTACAAGTTCCATACAGGCTAAAGTAAATTTCAACATATCAAAGGCTGTATAAACATTTTCGAGTACTGATGAAATGAATCCACTTTTCAAGTCCCGACATCAAAGACGTCAGGAGTATTCCACGAACCCAATCTCATCTATACGCTCGACTGTGGTTAGGGCAGAAAAGTAAGAATTTTTAATGTAAAGGAGATTTCAGTATATCCCACGGATATTGACAAGGACAAAACACATGCAGAAGAAGATGCAACCTACACTAGTATTAGGTATAATAAATACAGAAAACCTAACATACTTTTTCATTCCATATAGCACTTGTGTATATATCGCAAATTCTCAAAGGAATTCATTGCAAGGAACGAGAATTATAAGTCATTGTCAAACGTTGCCAAGGATGGTAGGTGTTTAGTGGTTATAATATGTTTATGAATATGTTGTATATAATAAAAGTATTGGATTGGTGCACAAGTTCATAGCGTTTTTCAGTACTTTCTTTAATTTAATAGTAGGCTACTATAGGGCTATTCCATATGAAATCGATCAGTAAAAAACTTCGCATTTTTTATACTCTAATTTTTTTCCCTACTTATACAAGGTGCTGAGGACAGTGCATTTTCAAAAATATACTATCGAAAGTCAAACGGTTTTCGTATTATTGAGCGACAAATTTAGCGTAGGCCTATATTAAAAAAACAAGCCTCTTTCAGCGCTCAGAACTCTGGAACCATTTACTGCAGAACATTGAACGAGAGCTTATTTTGAAGCTGACATTTGGTAGGTTATGTTAAGAAGTAATCCGTATTTTTTATTGTACACACAGAGACAGATAATCTGATTGTACTTGCATTTAGGTATTTTGGCCATTTGTAAAAATGTAAAAAAAAAAATATTGAGAAAAAACTTTGCATTATTAAGAGGGATTCGGCATTGTTTGCTTAGTGGCTCGGCAGTAAGTTTCGAGGGTATTAAATACATTATATTCACACGCCTAGACTTGAACGGCGCAGTACTGCACGCACTGGCCGAGAGCTCAAGATAAGCGAGCATTGGGCGTCATTTTACTCCTGTGTTTATGAAAACTTGTGATAAAGCTAGCCCAGCCATGACTGCTAGACGACACATCACGCGTTTTTCTCCTGGCCTTGCTTGTCTCGACTACCTCCCGTCTCACAGTCAGCTGGTTAGTTCACGCGCGTACTATTTATTTTCTTTATTTGATATTTTCAATACTTTCTTATCAACGTACCACCAGTAAAAAAATATGTGTTTATTTGTACTTTCAATGCGGAATCTAACCATATATTTTAAAAATATTTTTCCGTGGGCAAAGGCGTCTTAATGAAGAAAAATCTAAATTTCTGCATTTCCATAAAAAAGTAAGAAAAACTGTTTACATGTCAATATAAACTTTAACTTCTCAGCATCAAAATAAACCATGATTTTGATCATTGGGTGAAAGGGTTTCGGAGCCACAACAGTTTAAATTTGCCAATTTTATGAAAATACGATAAATTTAAATATTAATAATTTAAACACTATGAAGTTCTGATGCCTCAAACTTTGCACAAATCATTATATCACAGTTGTCTAAGGACAGAAAAAGTTTCATCGTATTTAAAAATTGCAAGGTCAATTTTCTCTATATTTCGGTCGATTTGAGATGGAATAGTCCTATAGTAACACAATAACATCAAGTAGTACACAGGATTAATTATATTTATCTAGTGATATAAAGACGGACCATTTAAAAATTCAGTGATTTTCTTTAGATCTGAGGGAATATTAAGGCCTATGGAGGGATATTCTTCACTAAGAATTGGCAAACCTGACTACTGGTGATTAGACGTCGATAGCAGTGTGCAGCTTGGTTAAGGTGTGCACCTTTATCGTTACACAGTCGCGATTTCGAATCCCCTCTGGAGTACGAATGTTTGCTGTCAATATCGTGCTTGGCATTGTCTTTATTGGAGGTCTGTTGTCGCTCGAGCCACTACACAAATAGTCACATGGTGTGTCGGTTAAGTATTCAGATATCTGTGGAGTCCGTATATTGATTCACGCTAACACTGAACAAGGACACCATTCAATTTACATTCCATTTCATTTGTTGTGTTCCGTGGAACTTACAGTATTTGTATAGCTTAACGAAAATAAGTTTGTAAATTGAACTAATTTGATTGTATATGTTTGTATAGTTTGCCTGATGAATTGTATATGCCTTTAAAATGATTACTAGACTGTGTAGCTCTACTGATGAATTGTATATAGGCCTACTGTAAATTGAATGGTAGCCTGTATAGCTCAATTGACGAATTGTATATGCCGTAAATTGTATAGTAGTCTGTATAGCTCAACTAATGAATTGTTTATGATTATAAATTGAATTAATCTACTTGATATTAATTGCACAAATTTGTATAGCTTAATAAAAGTATGCTACTTTGTATTGTATATATTTTGGCCGATGAATTGTATATGCTTTAAATTGAATAGTAATCTATATAGCTCTACTGATAAATTGTTTGTGTTTGTAATTTGAAGTAGTTTGCATGATATGTATTATCAATTTCTGTATATCACAACTGGTTGAATTGTTTATGCCTTAAATTTAATTAAATTGTTTTGTATTATAATATAGCTCAACTTATGAATGATCGTTTGCGTTTGTAAATTTAATAATCTGATTGGCTATGTATTGTATACTTTTAGTAGAGCCATCGATGTAGCTCAGTCGGCAGACTCGCTGGGCTGCTGATCCGGAGCTGCGTTCGGGCTTGGGTTGGATGCCCCTTTGGACTTTGGTTTCTTCGGAGGTTTTCCCCAGCCGTGGGACTGAAGCCGGATGGTCTAAGGCGAGTACTTGGCATCAACCCCTTTGATTTGATTACCCCCTTTGATTTGATTACCTGGTTGGGTTTTTCCGAGGTTTCCCCCACCGAAAAGGCAAATGCCGGGTAATATTTTGGCGAATCCTCGGACCTCATCTCATCTCACTACATCTCGCCAAAATGTAAAAAAATTGTACAAAATTGTAAAAATTGTAGAAAATTACTAAATTGTAAAACTATAAAAATTTGTAAAAATTGTAATTGTAATATTGTAAAATGTTGACATGTTCCACATCTTAAACCTTCATTGCTCATGTAAGATCTATGGAATAAAATAAATGAATGAATGAATATAAATATACACATATAAGAGTTATTACATTAAACATCAAACGGCACTGATGTAACAGGACTAAACTCTTCTAAAATACACCCTTTCAGTGACGAACTAATCATGAGACGTCACAAGATTTGATTATGGTAGGTTTAGTGAGGATCACGCAAGTGTAGTTCCTAAAAATCTAATTTGGCAGTCTCTTCAGTGTTACCAACTAATACCAGATATCACCAAAGAGAGGAAAAATCAATAATAATAATAATAATAATAATAATAATAATAATAATAATAATAATAATAATAATAATAATAATAATGATAATAATAATAATAATGATAATAATAATAATACAATATCACAACTGGTTGAATTGTTTATGCCTCATAGTTAATGCGTCATAATGCCACTACAGTGAGTGAGATGAGAGTAAAGTGAAAGACTATTGAAACTTATAGGGCCTATACATATGTAGGTTGTATTGTAAAATTAGGTATTTTATGTTTTATTATTAATTGTAATTATTGTGTTAAATTGTATTGTGTATTCTCATTGTATTGTGTATTGTATAATTGTACTGCGTATTGTAATTTTATTGTGTATTGTTTATACAGTATTGTGTATATCACTGGCACCGGGTGCTTGCCCACTTGCAGTGTAAATACATGCATACATACGTACATTTTTTTTATTTTAGTACGTTATTTTACGACGCTTTGTCAACATCTTAGGTTATTTAGCGTCTGAATGAGATGAAAGTGATGATGCCGGTGAAATGAGTCCGGAGTCCAACACCGACAGTTACCCAGCATTTGCTCATATTGGGTTGAGGGAAAACCCCGGAGAAAAACCTCAACCATGTAACTTGCCCCGAACGGGAATCGAACCCGGGCCACCTGGTTTCGCGGCCAGACGTGCTAACCGTTACTGTACATACGTACGTACATACATACATACATACATACATACATACATACATACATACATACATACATACATACATACATACATACATACATACATACATACATACATACATACATGCATACATACATACATACTTAACCCTACCGGTTCCGTTACCCTAGAGGGATTTTGTAATAGAATTGTGCCGTTTTACATTGAGGACTATATGAGAAGAACGACCAAGGCAACAATGTTTCAAATTGGTATCAGGGAACTCGTTTAACAAATGTAGCAGAGATCATTATCCTATTGCAGAGGCAAGTTGAACAAAAGAGCACGAAACCATGAAAATGAATGCTTCCTCATAGACTACAGTTCACATCCTACTCTTCTGGTGACAAATGCACATATTGTAGGGGATTCCGTAGTTAATGAATTATTTCACAAGAGTAATTGATACGTTAATTAGATATTTCAGATAGTTTAAAATCAGTTATTGGTTTTGGAATTTAAAAAGATTGCTGATGAGGAGTGATAGGCCAGGTAGGAATAAAACGTGTGGTCGCAGGTGTGGGGACTGATTACCGCACTGAAAGGGAGACGAGGGGATTTCAGGATCAAAACAAACCAGATGACAAGCTAATTACATTTTCAGAGTGGACTTGTGCCAGGGAAATTCATTAATTTTAATGCCTGTACAGTAGAGTATTCACCAAATATCCTCGTCTACAATAAATACATTTCGAATAATTTTATTCTGTTGTAGTTTCTAAAGTTACGATCTAACAAGAGCACAAATACCTAGTAAGTCAATAAATTAATATTAAAACTAAATGAACAACTTTAGACAAGGCAATATCAATATTTACTCACATTATTTCTATACGCATTTCTGGATTCGCCCATACGTGCTACATGCCCTCCCCATCTCAAACATCTGGATTTAACGTTCCTAATAAAATACAAATAAATTGAATAATTAAAGGAAACAATTTCATCTAAATAAGAGGACTCGGAGGGAAGGATGCAAGAATACTTGTAGCATTACCGCGCTGAATGGTGATACCAATGCGCTGACGTAGATATTGACTGCTTCGAGGGTCCCCAGAAAGCTGCACTAAACTTCTGCCTATGGTGGAGATGAGAGCTTTGGCTTCACTACACCATGATCCAAACGTTTCAACCGCAAAAGGGACAAAAATATAATTATCTGCAAGATGTTTATATTTATGGTATTTGCTGACAGCGGCACTTTCTCCTGCAGATCCTGGTGTCTTAACAGATGAGAAGGGACCAGTGTATCCACACATGTGGAATCCCAAATTAAGGATTTGCCTACACGCCACGGGACTAGAGTCAGACCATCGGGTCTCTTGCCGTCTGAACGGCTGATCCCGGAAGGCTCTAAGATGGATGGGAACCCCTGAGGGTGTTAATGCTCTTTTAATGATGTCATTGAGCGATGTTCCTAATTACGTCAGGTGAAGAACACAATGCGTGCATAATATTCTCACGTAACTAAAATAAAATTTACGAATAATAACATTTACAACTGGGCGTTAAAGCATAGGATGAAAATAAATGGTTCTAAAAGTAAATCTATAACATTTTGTAAAACCCGAGAGGAAACTAGTCTTAATTACGAATTCAGTGGTGTTGTAATTCCGCAAGAACAATGTTGTAAATACCTAGGAGTGCATTTAAACTCCAAACTTTCTTGGGGAGAGCATGTTGATAATGTTACAGGCAAAGCATGGAGGGCACTTCACTTTATTATGAGAATCTTGAGAAAGGCTAGCCCCAAATCGAGGGAAACAGCATATCTAACATTAGTGCGACTGTTAATGGAATACGGAACTACGTGTTGGGATCCCTATATCAGATAAATTCCTTAGAAAGAATCCAGTATAGGGCAGCTAAATTTGTTAAAGGTAAAAGAGAAATGGGAATGATACGATAAAAGAACTTAAATGGGAAACTTTGGAAAACAGACATAGGAAAACTAGAATTACATCACTGTATAGAGCACATCTAGGTCAGAAAGCATGGGTAGACATAACGGCTCGGTTAGAAAAGCCAACGTACTATGGTAGGAACGATCATGATTTTAAAATCAAATGTAGGAAACAGAAAACAGATGTAGGTAAATTCTCATTTTTAAACAGAACTATAAATGATTGGAATGACCTACCTGCAGCGGTCTTTGAGGGCTGTCCTTCCTTAAGGAGATTCAAGAATAATTTAAAGAGTTGTGTATAAAGTGAAAATTAAAATTAGGGTGACATTCAACATTTAATTTTTTAAGGTGACATGCATTTATCTAGCCTTACGAGTTTACTTCCTTGGTTTGAATTGTAAATTATTTAAAAACAGCGTGTAAGAGGGCCTTAAACTAGAAATGTTTAGTTTAAATGTAGTTCTGTTTATAAGTATGCATAAGAATGCAATTATTTGACTTATTTGAACTGTTGTGTCAGTGAAGCGAGGTGAGTCAGTGAAGTTATGGTTTTACAGTGCAGGGAACAATTCCGATCAGTGATAATTTATAGCGTCAATGAAATGTGTTCTATAGTGTCAGTGAAATATGTTACAGAGTGTCAGTGAAATGTGTGCTAAAGTGTCAGTGAAATGCGTCATAGTGCCACTACAGGAAATGAGATGAGAGTAAAGTGAAAGACTATTGAAACTTATGTAGGACCTATACATAATTATGTAGGTTGTGTTGTAAAAGTAAGTGTTTTATTTTATGTTTTATTATTATTGTGTATTCTTATTGTATTGTGTATAAAATTGTATATGTGTTGTAAATTGTATTATGTATTGTAAATTTTATTGTGTATTGCTTATCATTTTAACTGTGTATTGTTAATATTGTATATACCACTGCCACCGGGTGCTTGCCCACTTGCAGTGTAAATAAATACATACATACATACATAAATTTCCGAGAAGAGGCAGAAAACATACCATACTATACCATACCAAACGGGGTAATCTGACTACCCCAGGCGGTTTTTAAACAATACCTCTAAAAAAATAGAAAACAATAAATATACAATACAGTGTTGTAATGTGAGAAGTTTATTTAACAAAACCACAAAGACAGATATGCCTGTTGCAGCGAACATTAATTTTATACACTTACGGTCTTACTAAAAAAACTCTATATACAGACGTTTAACTGTCTTATACAATGAGTAGCTCATTTATAAGTCGTGTGTAATATCCTTACTAATAATCACTACATACGTCGTGTATAACAGTAAAACTGTTAAGGCTGATTCACAATGAAAATTAAACATAACGTAAGCGTTAACTTAAGAATATAAACGTTACGGTAAAATCAAGAAGTCATACCATCATTCACGATGGGAACATAAACATAACAGCAAACATACTTGGTAACCATGGAAACATAACAACGACGCCATTTCCTCATATTCTGTCGGATACTTCAGCGCTCCACGATTGTGTTCTGCTTGCAAATCACGTAAGCATAAGCATGAAAGTTTGGAGTTTGCAAACTTTCACGTTAACGTCTTAGGGTAATGTTTATGTCAATGCTTATGTGAATCATAGTGAATGATGCCATTTGGTACCCTCGGCGCAAACTTCTGTGTTTATGTTACGGTTATGTTTAATTTTCATTGTGAATGGGCCTTTACACAGCTACGTCATATTTTCGTCATTACTTCATTACGAAAGGTAATAGAATATCTGAGGTTCTCTATTGCATCCGGTACAGTGCTCTAGTGTGCCGTGTTAATTATCGATAGTACAAGTGGCTGTGATCGATTACCACACTATATTTTGGTCAAAGAGTACAAGCTACAGCAATATTATTCTAATTATTCTGTGCTCTTTGGTTTGTTCTTCTGTGGTTACAAGGCAACCATCGTCATTAAATGACAATCGATACGAACAGCTGTTAGAGGGGCGGCAATTTTTTCTCTATATACAACGCTTTAACCAGGGGGTTTCGGGTATACAGAGTGGACCGTTTAAGTTGATACTGTACAATATCTCCAAAAACTAAGCGTTGTAGAAACATATGTCTTGAATAAAAGTTGCTTGATGTTATGGGGAAAGTAAATGCCATTTGTCGTGTTTTATTTGGAGAACGGTGTGATGGTTATTTTAGGGTCAATTTAATTTTTTTAAATAGGATGGAGCAACAGTAACAAATATAAATGATACTCGGGAGGAAATTAAACACAGAATAAATATGAGAAATGCGTGTTATTATTCGGTTGAGAAGCTCTTATCATCCAGGCTGCTGTCCAAAGGTCTGAAAGTTAGCATTTATAAAACAGTTATATTACCGGTGCTTCTGTATGGCTGTGAAACTTGGACTCTTACTCTGAGAGAGGAACATAGGTTAAGGGTATTTGAGAATAAGGTGCTTAGGAAAATATTTGGGGCTAAGCGGGATGAAGTTACAGGAGAATGGAGAAAGTTACACAACGCAGAACTACAAGCATTGTATTCTTCACCTGACATAATTAAGAACATTAAATCCAGACGTTTGAGATGGGCAGGGCATGTAGCACGTATGGGCGAATCCAGAAATGCATATAGAGTATTAGTTGGGAGACCGGAGGGAAAAATACCTTTAGGGAGGCCGAGACGTAGATGAGAGGATAATATTAAAATGGATTTGAGGGAGGTGGGATATGATGATAGAGACTGGATTAATCTTGCACAGGATAGGGACCGATGGCGGGCTTATGTGAAGGCGGCAATGAACCTTCGGGTTCCTTAAAAGCCATTTGTAAGTAAGTAAGTAAGGAACCTACATGTTTTATGTTGTTTTCTCAATCCTCATAAAAAACTAAACAACTTTTGTATGAAACACTTTGCAATAATTGTTCTTACACCAACGTAAATAACAACAAAAATTATGAATGGCTGTGTACGAAGAGCGCAATAAATGGTTGGACCCATTCGAAACGGCGCAGAATCACAGTAGGCGAGGAGGTAATGAGACGTTGGTGTAAGAACAATTATTGGAAAGTGCTTCATACAAATATTGTTTAGTTTTTTATGAGGAATGAGAAAACAACATAAAAAATGTAGGTTCCTATTTTAAAAAATTAAATTGACCCTAAAATAACCATGACAACGTCCTCCAAATAAAGCACGACAAATGGCATTTACTTCCCCCCATAATATGAAGCAACTTTTATTCAAGACATTTATTTCTACAACGGTTAGTTTTGGAGATATTGTACAGTATCAACTTAAATGGTCCACCCCCCGTATACCTACTGCAAAGCAATTCCCATTGTATAGTTACAGGCTGTTCATACATTCATCGCTTATGCATGGTTTATTAATAAAGTTATCTGTCTCAACTCTGAATAAGTATCGTATAAAAACTACACACGGTTTATTAGTAAGACTGTAATATTATAGCTCGGGTAGCCAGAATATCCGTTTGGTATTGCGAGGGTTAACTATGCAAGAGATGGTAACCTGTTAAGCTGAATTATCTTCTTATATTTTCATCTTATAGCTTCGAAGATAATTGTGTCAATAAATATCTTGAAAGAAGGATATCTACAAATAAGGTAAGACATACGCGTTTTGATACATATCTATGTTTAAAATTAACTTTTCCTGCTTTACTGCTTGCTTAATCTGTGACAGTTTCAATGCATTGTTGTGATTATTTGAAGCTTTCCTGTAACAAATTTCTTGATTTTCGTGATGGCATTATCGAAAGTGATGGCATTATCGAAAGAGGAAACAATTGATATCATTCTTCATTCTCGTAGGTTAAGCAACAGATATGTTGCAGCAGACTGAACGAACAGTTCCCTGTACATTGGATTGGTCGACGTGGACCAATAGAATGCCCGGCCAGGTCTCCAGATTTAACATCTCTTGATTTTTTCTTTTGGGGTTACATAAAGAGCTTGGTAGGATGAAGGGAAATTGAGAATATGGAACATTTAAAGAAATGTATCATTGAAGCCTGTGCTAAAGTCACCCCGGAAATGCTACAAAATGTTCTATCCACATCCTCAATTTTCTCTTCATATATCATATATTATTAGTTTATTATAAAACGTTTTCAATATTAGCTCTAATAGAACAGCTGAGTCAGCCATTGGCATAATCTTGAGTGGAAAAAGGGAACTACTACAGAAGTTATTTCCTTCTTCCACTCAACACAGAACAGACATGAGATTTTACCTGGGTAAGAATAGTAGTAATATTCCCTTTTACAGCTCATCCAATAGGTCTATCATTGAGGAACAAAATGGCTATCTCAGTTCAATTTAGCAAAAAAATGTAGTTATTCCCTTTTTCCACTCACTGGTTCAAATCATTTTCGTAACATATTAGATCATACAGAAAAATAAATTTTCCGAGTTTGGCACGTAATCCGCCAATGATTACTACATCGCCTTTTCTGTGCAGTGAAGAGTACTAAATGGCTGAGGTTGAAACAAATGTGTGACGTCATTTATAATCTCAACTGTTCTCAAGGCACAAATTCATTATGTAGTCGCGGCTGTATAACTGCCAGGGGACTATTAAATTAAATCTGTTTTTACTTTTGATCTCTGACTGGTTAGTAATGCAAATAAGGTATCAGTGAATAAATCCTGATTTAATTGCAAATGTTGTTGGTTTATTGATTCTGTTCATAACATGTGGTAAACTCTGTAATGCAATTCGAATAAAAATAAACAAAATTACAGTTGGAGAGAGAGAGAGAGAGAGAGAGAGACAGAGAGAGAGAGAGAGAGAGAGAGAGTGCAATGACTGCGACATATGAATTCATTACAGGATCAACGGAATGTATTACAACGCAATTGACTTTGATATGAATTATTTATGTTTCAATTACTCTAATATTAATTTAATAAGATATTTTACATGTTTCTAGTTATTCTCCTGATTGTCTTAGTGAAGTCTTTAGATTTAGGAGTGATTGTGTTGAAGTTAGATTACGTGTTATTCTTCTCATTGTGTTAGTGAAGTCTTTAGATTTAGGAATGGTTGTGTTCAAGTTAGATTGCCTGTTATTCTTCTGATTGTGTTAGTGAAGTATTTAGATTTAGGAATGGTTGTGTTGAAGTTAGATTGCCTGTTATTCTTCTGATTGTGTTAGTGAAGTCTTTAGATTTAGGAATGGTTGTATTGAAGTTAGATTCTTCTGATTGTGTTAGTGAAGTCTTTAGATTTAGGAATGGTTGTGTTGAAGTTAGATTGCGTGTTATTCTTCTGATTGTGTTAGTGAAGTCTTTAGATTTAGGAATGGTTGTGTTGAAGTTAGATTGCGTGTTATTCTTCTGATTGTGTTAGTGAAGTCTTTAGATTTAGGAATGGTTGTGTTGAAGTTAGATTGCGTGTTATTCTTCTGATTGTGTTAGTGAAGTCTTTAGATTTAGGAGTGATTGTGTTGAAGTTAGATTGCGTGTTATTCTTTTGATTATCTTAGTGAAGTCTTTAGATTTAGGAGTGATTGTGTTGAAGTTAGATTGCGTGTTATTCTTCTGATTGTGTTAGTGAAGTCTTTAGATTTAGGAATGATTGTGTTGAAGTTAGATTGCGTTTTATTCTTCTGATTGTGTTAGTGAAGTCTTTAGATTTAGGAGTGATTGTGTTGAAGTTAGATTGCGTGTTATTCTTTTGATTATCTTAGTGAAGTCTTTAGATTTAGGAGTGATTGTGTTGAAGTTAGATTGCGTGTTATTCTTTTGATTATCTTAGTGAAGTCTTTAGATTTAGGAGTGATTGTGTTGAAGTTAGATTGCGTGTTATTCTTCTGATTATCTTAGTGAAGTCTTTAGATTTAGGAATGATTGCGTTGAAGTTAGATTGCGTGTTATTCTTTTGATTATCTTAGTGAAGTCTTTAGATTTAGGAATGGTTGTGTTGAAGTTAGATTGCGTGTTATTCTTCTGATTGTGTTAGTGAAGTCTTTAGATTTAGGAATGGTTGTGTTGAAGTTAGATTGTGTTAGTGAAGTCTTTAGATTTAGGAATGGTTGTGTTGAAGTTAGATTGTGTCTTATTCTTTTAATTGTGTTAGTAAAGTATTTAGATTTAGGAATGGTTGTGTTGAAGTTAGATTGTGTGTTATTCTTTTAATTGTGTTAGTGAAGTCTTTAGATTTAGGAATGTTTAAATTTCCAGAAAGATAATGAAGGTGCATTGAAGACTACTAAAAGTGACCTCGTGTGAAAGGACACTTAAAATCAAGTTCCATATATATATTTGGGAATGAAAATACCCAACATCATAATCAATCAGTAGTATGATCTAAATTCAGATCCCAGAGTAGTTCTTAAGATTCAGGATTCTTAATCATCTCTTCTCTACAGATTAACATATTAAAAACAAACTTCAGACAATCCTTACCATCATATGCAAACAGGAATACATGTAACTTATTGTTATTCCTGGCAAGTGTAACTCCCGATGTGCACTTACCATCAGAGCAAAGGTTTTATCACCACGGCAAATCGCGAGATTTCCAATTTAGATTTAGTGAAGGTAACGATTAAGGCAAAATTTTTGTCGTGGGTAGAATTCACACACTCTGAAAATATGGATGTACGATATTTAATATCTTACATAACCGATGACGGTTACCACACTCTCACAAGGGGAAGGAATAATCTCTACTTAAACCTGTATTACGAGCGCCGACGAACGACTATATCTACCATCCAACTGGAGGGCGACACATGCGCGCAGAAACGAAAAGATATCAAATCGTTACATCGGAAATCGAAGTTCTGTTGGATTTACAAAAAAAGAAACATTCAGACACATACCGTTACACACCGCTACCCCTCTTACGACGCGTTTGTGTAGGTGAGGAAATGTAACCTGCGCGGAGATCAATCCGCCCGCCGAGCGCTTCAGCCCGTATGGGTTTGAATATTAATTCCAAGTACATATTAGTGCTGTACTCACGACATCAATGAGCTGCGAGAGTCTCAGTCCCATCTTGACGGTGAGGCGGTCCGAGTTGTTGCCCACTGGCCGGATGAGCCGGTTGTAGTTGCTCAGCAGGTCGTCGTACAGCCGCTTCGCTTCCGGGTTGGCCACGGTTCCCCCGATCACCGCCAGAAGGAGCGCCAGAAACACGCTCCCCATCTTAGGCCTAGTCCACCCCTGGAACAGGAAGCAAAAGTTCTCTGCTAAAACACAAGTGACCTTCCCATACAGGGAGCAGTTGTCAAACAGTTACCAGGTATTATACACCACGTTTTGCATCCTAGTAGGTCTCGCCAATTTGGCGTTCTCCCACTGACGTGGTGGCCAGTACTCGTGTGCTAGACCCCTCTATTACGGCAGGTTTTCATCTAAGAAGGAAGTAAAGCAATGAGTCCTGTGTCGTAAAGTCACGGCCCATGAAAAATTCTCTTCCATAGAGGGAGCACCGCAATTTCAACTTGTACAGTCGATCAGTCCTAGTGAAATGGAGTACACGAGAGCGGAATAAGCAGACCTGATTTTCGAATACGGATGAGCCAATGGGAACAGTAGACAAGCTCACAGATTGTATCGGGGCAAGTACCCACGTAGGAGACATCCGGCCCATACCATCTTTCCATGACTGTTCCAAATGTTAAGGGAAGGAGGGCACGTGGTGCCAAATTATATAATAATAATAATAATAATAATAATAATAATAATAATAATAATAATAATGATAATGGTTTATTTTAACTGGCAGAGTTAAGGCCATTCGGCCTTCTCTTCCACTCGACCAGTATGATAGAAAATTACTACAATGCTATGAATATAACATAATTAATACAATACAATTCAAAGCAATACAATACTACAATACAAGACAATATAATACATAATTAATATAATACAATGACAATTCTTTTCATCTTCACAACACCAATAAAATAATAATAATAATAATAATAATAATAATAATAATAATAATAATAATACTTACTTACTTACAAATGGCTTTTAAGGAACCCGAAGGTTCATTGCCGCCCTCACATAAGCCCGCCAGCGGTCCCTATCCTGTGTAAGATTAATCCAGTCTGTATCATCATACCCCACCTCCCTCAAATCCATTTTAATATTATCCTCCCATCTACGTCTCGGCCTCCCTAAAGGTCTTTTTCCCGCCGGTCTCCCAACTAACACTCTATATGCATTTCTGGATTCGCCCATACGTGCTACATGCCCTGTCCATCTCAAACGTCTCGATTTTATGTTCCTAATTATGTCAGGTGAAGAATACAATGCGTGCAGTTCTGTGTTGTGTAACTTTCTCCATTCTCCTGTAACTTCATCCCGCTTAGCCCCAAATATTTTCCTTAGCACCTTATTCTCAAACACCCTGAACCTATGTTCCTCTCTTAGAGTGAGAGTCCAAGTTTCACAACCATACAGAAGAACCGGTAATATAACTGTTTTATAAATTCTAACTTTCAGATTTTTGGACAGCAGACTGGATGATAACAGCTTCTCAACCGAATAATAACACGCATTTCCCATATTTATTCTGCGTTTAATTTCCTCCCGAGTGTCATTTATATTTGTTACTGTTGCTCCAAGATATTTGAATTTTTCCACCTCTTCGAAGGATAAATCTCCAATTTTTAAATAATAATATTAATAATAATAATAATAATAATAATAATAATAATAATAATAATAACAATAATAGTAATGATAGTCATACCTAAATTAAATTAAATTATTAAACTCGATCACAATTATAACTTCAATTTGGCTGCGCCCGTAAGGAATCGTTTAGCCTTTTTCTTGAAAGTGGTTATTGTCTGGCAGCCCCTAATCTTCTGAGGTAGAGAATTCCATTCACGGGGGACTGAGACAGTAAAAGAGGATGAATAGTGGGATGTTCTGTGGGCAGGAATTGCTAGGATTTGGCTCTCCTGTGACCTGGTGTTTAGATTGTGATTGGAGGATAAGTAGTTGAACCGGGAACGAAGATAATTTGGAGTAGAAGTGTGGAGAACTCGAAACAGAAGAGACAGCGAATGAAGTGTTCTACGGTTACTAAGTTGCAGCCAGGATAAAGATTTAAAGGAGGGTGTAATGTGGTCAAATTTGTGAGCATTACTGCTTACAATTCCATTTCCACACAACTATTTTTGCTTATAACTTTCGACTCAGTCATTTCCGGACCAGGGTTCCTTATCTCAAATTGATACTGTATCCTTCGCCATCATCCCTGAAAGTTTGTAACACCAATTCGGAAACACTCTCTATAATGCCCCTCTCCATTTAAAAGTTCGCCCATCAATAACTTCTCAAACGTTACATTTCCGACATAGGTATGTATACCAGGTTAAAGCCATGTAGATTAACCCAAATTACATTATCCTGAAATATTTTACATTCCTCCTGATACTCTGTATATTAACTGTAACTATGTTTGTGTGTACGGTATCTTTTCGTTATTAACAACTATTTGGAATTCACATTGTATGCTCAGTTATGTCCAGTTAGGTAGTTAGTAGAACATATTAAAATGTTTATTCCTATCTTCGCATCCTAGGGATACATCCACTTTACAAAAATAGCTTTATATGCAGGAGAGATGTAAAGGTTGTGATGGAAGGGGTGGTCGAGGTGCGTATGCGAGAACAGTCTATGCGCATGCGCAGTGAAGGGACTGCATTCAGCCTCTGTCACACATGACAATAATACAACAAAGCGACCAAAAATTACATTCGCTTCATGTGGACAGTTAAGCGGGAAGTGGGAGCTCTCCACGTTGTCATGTGTTCATAAAGTCCGAATTCTCTCGCCTGCACATGGTTTATTAACATGGTATGGTGTGCGTCTGCAGATATTACCAGAGCTGGCTTAGCAAGGTGTAAGGTGTAGGCTACATAAGACACGAACTATGTACGTACGTACGTATGTATGTATGTATGTATGTATGTATGTATGTATGTATGTATGTATGTATGTATGTATGTATGTATGTATGTATGTATGTATGTACGTACGTACGTACGTACGTATGTACGTACGTATGTATGTACGTACGTATTTTTTTTTTTGTATATCAGCATGCTCCATTACATTGGAGTAATACTACATGCTTTACATAAAATATTACAATAATTAGTTACATAATTTATGAGAACAAGATATTTAAAATTTTGATTGCGATCTTGAAGTACAAGTGTTGCCTAATTGTACTTCTTATATTTTAGGTTACCATCATTGTTAATATTATTTCTAATTTCAATTCTGTTACATTTTGCCAAATTCTATGGATTTTATAAATTTTCTGAAGCTTTTGAGGTATGCTGTTGTGAACTGATCAAAGGTGGAGGCCAGGTTTGACCTGTGCGTATTATACTAGCTCGTAGGATTCTTCTTTCTTTTGTCAGTGTGGCACATCTTAATATTATATGGTTGACTGTCTGCTCTTCTTTTAGTCTGCAAGGGCACGTTGGAGTTGGAATAATCTTGAATCTGTGAAGGTACGATCTTGTGAAGCCGTGACCTGTCACAATAGAAGTAAATTCTGCCCCGACAGGTAAATTTATCTTCAATCTATCTTTAATTGATGGGAAGAATGATTTCGTTATTGCGCCCTTAGTTGAGATAGTCCACTGCTCTTGCCATTTTCTTAAGGTCTTTTCTCTCTCTTCTGTTACTATGGTATCTCTCGGTATTTTGTTATAAGCTATTTCCCCTTCATCTTCTATGGCGGCTTGTTTGGCAAGACGGTCAGCTATCTCATTCCCTACTATTCCGACATGGGCCTTCACCCACCTAAAGAGAACTGTCCATTGCTGTCTCTTCAATTTTTTCAATTCTCTCTTTATATTTTCAATTATTGGATTATGTTTATTTTTGTTCTGTAAAGTGTCCAGTGTCACTTTGCTGTCTGTGTTAACTACTACAATTTTCTCTGTTTCTTCTGTTATTTCTACATTCTCAATATGTTGTAGTGCCTTCAGGATTGCTATTTGTTCTGCCTGATTGTTAGAACATTTTTCATGCAGTTTGTATTTGGATCGGTGGATGACCATGTCGTTTTGGATTATGACCGCAGCAGCTCCAACTTTTCCTCCGATTTTACTTCCATCCGTGTATATATCTATTTTGTTTGCCGTATCCTCCATAGGCGCTCTTATGAGTGGTTCTTCAGCTGGGTGTGGCCAGTGAATCACTTCCAGAGGTGCATCGTACTCCATGTTTTTGTGGGTGGCTCTATAAATTCTGACCTTTTCTTCTATGACTATGTACGTACGTATGTATGTATGTACAGTATGTATGTATGTATGTATGTATGTATGTATGTATGTATGTATGTACGTACGTACGTACAGTGTGTATGTATGTATGTATGTATGTATGTACGTACGTACGTATGTATGTATGTAAGTGTATTGTATTTATTAACATTTCATGGTAATAATAATAATAATAATAATAATAATAATAATAATAATAATAATAATAATAATAATGTTTTATTTTCCCTGGCAGAGTTAAGGCCATCAGGCCTTCTCTTCCACTCAACCAGGATCAAATCACATACAGAAAAATACATACAAATATTAACTTAAAAATAATAATAAACATAATTAAGTAAAAAGAGAGATTGAATACATATACACAATCAGTATTAACTTTAAAATAACAATAACAAAAAAATATATAATAAAAAAGACACTGAATACATAATCACAAAAGGAAAATACATTCTAGTATACAGTATTGACTTAAAAAAATAATTCATACATTGCTTTACAGCTAGAATATGGAACAAGTCAAAAAAACTTAATACTTACTTACTTACTTACAAATGGCTTTTAAGGAACCCGAAGGTTCATTGCCGCCCTCACATAAGCCCGCCATCGGTCCCTATCCTGTGCAAGATTAAGCCAGTCTCTATCATCATACCCTACCTCCCTCAAATCCATTTTAATATTATCCTCCCATCTACGTCTCGGCCTCCCTAAAGGTCTTTTTCCCTCCGGTCTCCCAACTAACACTCTATATGCATTTCTGGATTCGCCCATACGTGCTACATGCCCTGCCCATCTCAAACGTCTGGATTTCAAGTTCCTAATTATGTCAGGTGAAGAATACAATGCGTGCAGTTCTGTGTTGTGTAACTTTCTCCATTCTCCTGTAACTTCATCCCGCTTAGCCCCAAATATTTTCCTAAGCACCTTATTCTCAAACACCCTGAACCTATGTTCCTCTCTCAGAGTGAGAGTCCAAGTTTCACAGCCATATAGAAGAACCGGTAATATAACTGTTTTATAAATTCTAACTTTCAGATTTTTGGACAGCAGACTGGATGATAAGAGCTTCTCAACCGAATAATAACACGCATTTCCCATATTTATTCTGCGTTTAATTTCCTCCCGAGTGTCATTTATATTTGTTACTGTTGCTCCAAGATATTTGAATTTTTCCACCTCTTCGAAGGATAAATCTCCAATATTTATATTTCCATTTCGTACAATATTCCCGTCACGAGACATAATCATATACTTTGTCTTTTCGGGATTTACTTCCAAACCGATCGCTTTACTTGCTTCAAGTAAAATTTCCGTGTTTTCCTAACCGTTTGTGTATTTTCTCCTAACATATTCACGTCATCTGCATAGACAAGAAGCTGATGTAACCCGTTCAATTCCAAACCCTGCCTGTTATCCTGAACTTTCCTAATGGCATATTCTAAAGCGAAGTTAAAAAGTAAAGGTGATAGTGCATCTCCCTGCTTTAGCCCGCAGTGAATTGGAAAAGGATCAGATAGAAACTGACCTATACGGACTCTGCTGTATGTTTCACTGAGACACATTTTAATTAATCGAACTAGTTTCTTGGGAATACCAAATTCAATAAGAATATCATATAATACTTCCCTCTTAACCGAGTCATAAGCCTTTTTGAAATCTATGAATAACTGATGTACTGTACCCTTATACTCCCATTTTTTCTCCATTATCTGCCGAATACAAAAATCTGATCAATAGTCGATCTATTACGCCGAAAACCGCACTGATGATCCCCAATAATTTCATCTACGTACGGAGTTAATCTCCTCAAAAGAATATTGGACAAAATTTTGTACGACGTCAACAAAAGTGATATTCCTCGAAAGTTACCACAGTTGGTTTTGTCCCCCTTTTTAAAAATAGGTACAATTATGGACTCCTTCCATTGTTCTGGTACAATTTCCTTTTCCCATATAGCAAGTACAAGTTTATAAATTTCACTATATAATGCACTTCCACACTCTTGTATTAATTCTGCTGGAATTTGATCGATACCTGGACACTTGTACTTTTTCAGATTTTCTATCGCAATTTCGACTTCTGAAAGCGTGGGTTCGGGTATAAATGGCTCAGCAGTTTGTATTTCAATTTCGTCCCGATCATTTCTATTTGGCCTATGTACATTTAGTAGTTGCGCAAAATAGTTTTTCCATCTGTTTAGGATTGATGGAGAGTCTGCAAGCAAGTCACCATTCTCATCCTTGATCACGTTTACCCTTGGCTGATATCCGTTCTTAAATTCCTTTATACCCTTATATAAATCTCGAATGTTTTTATTCTTACTATTTGTTTCTACCTCATTCAGTTTTTCCTTCAAGTAACCTCTCTTTTTATTCCTAAGTGTACGACTTGCTTCCCGTCTTTCATTGAAATAATTATCTCTCCTCTCCTCAACTGGATCCTGTAAGAATTTCAATTTTGCCTGTTTCCTTCTTTCTACTACCATGCAACAATCTTCATCAAACCACGGTTTCTTTTTCTTAGTTTCATAATAACCTATGCTCTGCTCAGCTGCAATTTTGATACTATCTCTGATATTTTCCCACACGCTATTAACATCTAATTCTTTCTCAACTTCGTCGGAACTTTCTAAAGTGGCAAACCTATTCGAAATTTCGACCTGATAATTTTGCTTAGCTTCCTCGTCCTTTAATTTCAAAATATTGAATTTAGTAATATTAACTTGTTGCTCTACTCGCTTGGCTACTGATAATCTTTCTCTTAATTCTCCAATCACCAAATAATGGTCAGAATTATAGTCTGCACCCCTGAAAGTTCGAATATCTACTATACTAGTATGTCTCCGTTTATCTATCAAGATGTGATCTATTTGGTTGTGTGTCAATCCATCTGGAGAAGTCCAAGTATATTTATGTATATCCTTATGGGGGAATGTTGTACTTTTGACAATTAAATTTTTCGATGTGGCAAAGTTGACTAATCTAACTCCATTGTCACTACTAATTGCGTGTAGGCTCTCTTTTCCAATAGTTGGTCTAAAAATATCCTCCCGTCCTACTTTAGCGTTGAAATCCCCCAATACAATTTTCATATGATATCTAGGGAACTGATCAAAAGTATGTTCCAATTCCTCATAGAAGCTATCCTTTATATAGTCGTCTTTCTCTTCTGTAGGAGCGTGAGCATTTATAACTATGATGTCGCACCATCTACCCTTAAGTACTAAATATGATAACCTGTCACTGATAAATTCGACCTTTTTTACTGCTGATTTTATTCTTTTATGTACAAAGAATCCTGTTCCTAATTGGTGATTATTGTTTCCTTCCCCATAATACAACAAGTAATCTCCTATTAATACTATTATAAAGTCTTAATTTATAGCCACAGTCTAGATGAAATCTATACAGACGAGATTTACAATATAGTCTACTAGTACAACACAAAGTTTTAGTATTAATTTCATGAAGCGTTGTTGAATTCACCTACAGAATAGAAGGCGTGAGAAATTAGGTACTTCTTTAATTTGGCACTAAATAATCTAATGTTTTGAGTTTCATTTTTATATCGATAGGGAGGCTATTAAAAATGTTTACTGCCATATAACGCACTCCTTTTTGATAGCACGATAGACTTCCCGATGGAGTACGAAAGTCATTTTTTTACTTGTATTTATACTATGAACTGTTGAATTAGTTACAAAGTTTTCACGATTACATACGAGGAAGATTATTAATGAAAAGATATATTAACAAGCCATGGGCATTATTTGTAGTTTTTTGAAAATAGTCCTACACGATTCCCTAGATTTGGCACCTACTATTATTCTAATTACTCATTTTTGTAATAGGAATATACTGTTACTATCTGTGGAATTTCCCCAGAATATTATTCCAAAACTCATTACCGAGTGGAAGTATGCAAAGTATATTGTTTTTAAGGTATTGATATTTACTATCTTTTGCATAGATCTAATAGCAAAACAAGCTGAATTTGGTGTGGGACTAATTTCTTTAATATGATTTTTCCAATTTAACACATCGTATGTATGTATGTATGTATGTATGTATGTATGTATGTATGTATGTATGTATGTATGTATGTATGTATGTATGTATGTATGTATGTATGTATGTATGTATGTATGTATGTATGTATGTAGGTATGTATGTACATATGTATGCACGAATGTACTTGCGCATATTATATGCATGTATGTATATAAGTGTATGTAACTTGTATATAATGGGGTAGGTTGGCCAGTTTCTTTCCCCTTTCCATTGCGTACATCGCCGATTAGCTACAAGTTACAATAATCAGTCTTCTGATGTATACAAACAATTGTTCTTCCTCTGACACATATCATCAAGTGAGATGTTACTTACTTACAAGTGGCTTTTAAGAAACCCGGAGGTTCATTGCTGCCCTCACATAAGCCCATATGTAACAATAATTCTATTTGTAACCCAGTGAATGTCTACAGATGAAATATCAATTCCAGCACCGGCTCTTTCTCTTCAAAATAATTTTAAAAGTCTTTCCAATATTGCTATTTATTGTAGACTACTATTGTTATTATTTATTATTGTTATTATTATTATTAGCATTAATTATTATTAATTATTACTAGTATTATTAATTTGTTCTATATTTTTTGTGAAACTTGGACTCACTCTGAAAGAGGGACAGAGATTAAGGGTGAATAAGGTTCTTAGGAAAAGATATGGGGCTAAGAGGGATGAAGTTACAGGAGAATGGAGAAAGTTATAAAACCCAGAACTGCACGCATTGTATTTTTCACCTGACATAATTAGGAACATTAAATCCCGACGTTTGAGATGGGCAGGGCATGTAGCACGTATGGGCGAATCCAGAAAGGCATATCGAGTGTTAGTTGAGAGACCGGAGGGAAAAAGTCCTTTGGGGAGGCCGAGACGTAGATGGGTGGATAATATTAAAATGGATTTGAGGGAGGTGGGATATGATGATAGAGACTGGATTAATCTTGCACAGGATAGGGACCGATGGCGGGCTTATGTGAGGGCGGCAATGAACCTCCGGGTTACTTGAAAGCCATTTGTAAGTAAGTATTATTATTAATTGTTAATCCACACCTGTGGAGTAACGGTTAGCGCGTCTGCCCGCGAAACCAGGTGGCCCGGGTTCAATTCCCTGTCGGAGCAAGTTACATGGTTGAGGTTTTTTTCCGGGGTTTTCACTCAACCTAATATGGGAAAATTCTGGGTAACTTTCGGTGCTTGACCCCGGACTCATTTCACCGGCATTATCACCTTCATTTCATTCAGACGCTAAATAACCTAAGATGTTGATAAAGCGTCGTAAAATAACCTACTAAAAATTATTAATTGTATTTATTATTAATTATCGCTAATGAGTGTAATTAGTTACCACTGCAGTGTGAATAAATACATACAGTATCTACAATAATTCATTTACTGCTTCGTGCTTCATGCTATTTGAGATTACATCTTGTATAATTTACAATTTATTTCATGAACATGCCTTAACTCATTGCTAAACAAAATGTGTGTAGCCGCACCATTTAATTAAATATTACTTACTTGTGCACCTCCACGCCTCCTCTCATGTTTATATATCTTTCGTACGTTGTAGTGGATTCTTTAATCCACTCCTAACAATAAGACACACGAACAGCAGACACTTGTACAACCAACACGTCACTTTTTTTTTTTTTTTACACGCGAAAAATGACTAACGATATCAGTGTCACCACACGACTCAATATTTTTGTTTTCCACACACTTATAGCTAACATTGAATTTCTCCTTTCCTTGTGCGATGTTCGCTTGTTTACTACGAAAAGTTTTGTGCGCAGTTGCTCTGCTCACATAACAATGTTGACGCAGTTGGTAAAATTGATCCTTTCGCACATAGTCGATACCAACCCGTTATTTCAACCACAACAATATATTTTCTTTAATAACAACATTTTTTTTTTTACTTAATCACTGAACTATAACTATTATGGAACGTCGTTTTCTTACAATATATTCAACAACGTGAATACCTGGATGTTTTCTCTTTCTAATTTTCTTCAGAAAACAATAATGTGGTAATTATCTTCTCTGTTTAGATCTTAAATTCGACAAGTTGGTAGATTCAAAGGAATATCTTCATATACGTACTTAAACAATTCCTGTTGGCCAATTACGAGTAAAACCGTTATGCTTGAATGCGTAAAGATGAAAGAAAAGTTTAACCGTGTAGATGCATATTAATGGATTCATACCCATCGATTTACGGGGAAACAGTTAGCGACACTGACTAAATAAAAGAACTATCATGCGATAAATTGATAACGATAAATCTAGCTGCAAAAATTATCGCGATGTCTGGCTCTGATTGGTTAGAATTCAAAATTTCATTACACTTCATTAGTCGAAAATGGAATGACGTCATATAAACGAAATAGTCTTATGTCAGCAATACACAAGGGTGTTATATCTAAGATACGACCAGAGAATGAAACGTATATCAGCAGATGTACGTTTTCGTCACCCCAAAAATAGAGATCATTTCGTAGTCCCCGCTTCAAGATTGATTAAAATTTAGCTTTCATCTATACGAAAAGACGAAATGTTTCTTATTGTGGTTCACATTCTTATTGCTTCGTTAAAATTCCACCTTATAATGTAACAAATCAGAGCTTTAGATTATAAGCGAACGAAACCTTCTATACGTCAGTTGACGGTAAATAGCTTTTGTTTTGAATTAATCCATTGAATACCATGAATAATATATGAGTATTGCAGCTTTAGGATGTCGAAAAAGTCAAAATATATACAATACATAGTAAGTAGATTAATTCAATTTACATGCATAAACAATCAATTCACTAGTTGAATGGAAACTATGAATATGGATATATTTTGTTAATTCTGTTCTAAACTTTTTCTTTTGAACCTTCGGAGCTTTAAGATTGTTCAGCAGTGCATAACACATGAATAGAGAACTATCTTTGGTTTTTTATTTGTATAATAAAAACTGCAAATTATCTCCATTTCCAGCCATAATAGCTTGCGTCAACAAACACTGAAAGTAGTCCTATGTATTATATGTATTTACATTTATTTCACGTCCTTCGGATGTTCACAGTCGTGCAGCATTTTCAAATTTACAATAAATAAAACTGGAGAAAGGCAGTATTTAAATTTTAAAATAAATTGTCTGGCGTAGCGAAAATCGATTCCCGGAACATGTTTATGACTCAGTATAGGTACATAAAACAGAAGTAACTTATACAAAAACATCATTTCACTTTTATCTCTTTCTATAATGCCTAGAATTTAATTTTCCAGTGTAATTTTGCAGTAGGCTGTAGGATTTTTTTCTCAAAACATTTCCCATTTAAATCACAGTTAGGCCTATATAAACCATGTGAAGAATCCACTGCAAGAATGATGGATGTCATTTGGAATACATTTTTCAGGAGAAGCAATTGAAAGTTTGAAATGCTTAGCGCTCAAAGCTTAACTATGATTTTCCGAACATTACTGGACAATGACTATCAGTGTTAATGCCATATAACTCTCTATGTACATTCTATATGTCTTAAGCTATGCATTGACAGTCTTGGTTCATTTTCGACAAGAAAGTGACATCCATCATTCTTGCAGTGGGCTCTTCATGTATTGTGGTCCCTCTCACCACGGCATGGCGCGTCCTCAGGTTGCGGATAGAGGAGACGGCCTCCAGATATGGAGGGTAGCTGCGAATATATTTAATAAACAGTCTGAACAGCCAATAAGGGGTGGTCCTCTAGCTTGGGGATTGGGCGAAGGACTAACAACCCATCACCGTAAAAAAAGGTTGTTACGAATCCATACAACAAGCCTCGGAATGGGACTGATTCTCTGGCACGACCATAGGCAAAGGAATACAAAACAGTTATATTATCGGTTGTTCTGTATGGTTGTGAAACTTGGACTCTCACTCTGAGAGAGGGACAGAGAGTAAGGGTGTTTGAGAATAAGGTTCTTAGGAAAATATTTGGGGCTGTGAGGGGTAAAATTACAGGAGACTGGAGAAAGTTACACTGCACGCATTGTATTCTTCACCTGACATAATTAGGAACATTAAATCCAGACGTTTGAGATGGGCAGGGCATGTAGCACTTATGGGCGAATCCAGAAATGCATATAGAGTGTCAGTTGAGAGACCGGAGGGAAAAAGACCTTTGGGGAGGCCGAGACGCAGATGGGAGGATAATATTAAAATGGATTTGAGGGAAGTGGGATGTGATGATAGAGACTGGATTAATCTTGCAAAGGATAAGGACCGATGGCGGACTTATGTGAGGGCGGCAATGAATCTCGGGGTTCCTTAAAAGCCAGTAAGTAAGTATATATTAGGTAATAAATTAATGCAATATGAAGAATTGTTCCAACAAATGGTCGGACAGACTAACGGAAAAATAAATAACCTTTTCGAAAATGATTTTTAGTACAATATAATTTATTTTAACATTCTTATGAGATACTTATCAGTGGGACTTATTAAGACTTCAAAAGTAACAGCGTTTAAGAGGACTGGGTATAAATTACGGGTCAAAATCCGAAGTGATATACCTAGTGTTAAAAGTTGTGTAATCAAGACGCAGATTATTTTGTATCTAAAAAGGTACAAAAGATCTCTTTAAATTTGGCAGCGCATATAATTCTTACATCCCTTTTAGTTTTAATGCAGTTTTTCGTAACTTATATTTTTCAAACTTAAGTGCACATTTCTCTGGAACCACTGAATTTACTTTTAATAATAATAATAATAATAATAATAATAATAATAATAATAATAATAATAATAATAATAATAATAATAATAATATTTATTAATACTATACACTTGAGCTACATTAGGCATTGCAGCCCGAAAGAGCAGAAGCTCGTGCTCGGGCGCAGTTCAGATCAGTTACACAAAATATATCACAAAATTACGAGAGTTCATTGAGCACAATCACATTAATAAATGGTAAAATAATACAGCATGTAATAACAGGGTCTATATACAAGTAGAAAATACAGAAGTACATGAATATTAGAGTAACAATTTTAACTCAATTAGCTTAAACAATTAAATAATTAATCTGATTTGTTTCTTAAATCTATGTGTGTTAAGTGTCCTTAGCTCAGGGTAAGCTCTAATTAATGTATTATATATTTTGGGTCCAAAATTTCTGCTGTGTTTTAATCCAGCAGTTGTGTGGCATTTGGGAGTATTTAGAAAGAAACTGTAGTTTTGTCTCGTCTGGTATTCATGAGGATCAAATTTAAATTTATTGTGGTTTTTATGGAAGTAAATCAGCAATTTTTGTTTATAAATTTGTTCTAGATTTGATACACCAAATTCCTGAGATATTAATTTTGTTGGGTAATCAAAAGGTTTATATAGACAAATTTTGATAATTCTTTTTTGGAGCAGATTTAAAGGACGGAGAGTCGATTTTGCCATTCCTCCCCAACCTAAAATACCATACTGAATTATTGATTGAAACAGAGCTAAGTACACAGTACGCAGAACATAAACAGGTAAATAAGAGCGTAGAATGGAAAATTTGTGGATTGTTTTACGCAATCTGTTACACAGAAAGGAGATATGCTTGTCCCATTTTAAATGTTGGTCAATAATAATGCCTAAGTATTTAACTTGTGAGGATATACTCAAAGCGTTACATGAGCAACTTGTATGAAAGTTTTACAGTGTTATGTACATTACACATATAACATGAGGGGTCCACACCTGTGGAGTAGACTAACACCTAGCGCGTCTGGCCGCGAAAACAGATGGCCGGGTTAGAATCCCGGTCGGGGCAAGTTATCTGGTTGAGGTTTTTCTGGGGTTTTCCCTCAACCCAATACGAGCAAATGCTGGGTAACTATCGGTGCTGGACCTAGGTCTCATTTCACCGGCATTATCACCTTCACTTTATCCAGACGCTAAATAATCTGAGATGTTGATACAGCGTCGTAGAATAACCCAATAAAAATTACATGAAGGAAAACATATTCACTGAAATATTTACAACATTTTAATTATAGCTTAATATTCTTTCCTGTTTCACTAAGGACGAAATATATCCCTAAATTTTGCTTTAGAATTTACAATATACATTACTAGTTAACTTAAAAAATATAAGGCATGTGAGTGAAGATTGTAGCAAGTAATGTACACCTGAAGATTGAAAAGTGGGAAAACAGGTTATCAGTTAGGCCTTTCCTTTGTACTTGGATAAGGAACTAATTACTTTACTTTTATAGCGATGACTTCAGAATGATTTATTGTAGAACTCTAAGCACAACCCGCTGCCGTCATCCAGACTGTAGTGAGCTTGAAACACTTAGACACGTGCTTGGAAAATGCCCTAAAGGCGAGCTGCTGATCAATGCTAGACATCATCGTGTACGACATGCTTTGGCAACATCGTTAAAAACTTTAAATTGGGAGATTCATGAGGAAGTACATTGTGTATCATCAGATTATTATTATTATTATTATTATTATTATTATTATTATTTATTATTGGGTTATTTTACGACGCTGTATCAACATCTAGGTTATTTAGCCTCTGAATGAGATGAAGGTGATAATGCCGGTGAAATGAGTCCGGGGTCCAGCACCGAAAGTTACCCAGCATTTGCTCATATTGGGTTGAGGGAAAACCCCAGAAAAAACCTCAACCAGGTAACTTGCCCCGACCGGGATTCGAACCCGGGCCACCTGGTTTCGCGGCTTGTATCATCAGATGGTTCTTTCAGACGGGCGGACATTATTACTATTAACGGACGCTTAAAACGGGCTCTCGTTCTTGACCCTACTATCCGTTTCGAAAGAAACCTAAATCAGGCCACCGAAGTTGATATTGAGAAGAAGTCCATATATGAACCTTGTCTGCCGTATCTTTCTCAAAAGTACAACGTCCCTCTTAAACAATGGTCTGTCATTGGTTTGCTGTTTGGCAATAGAGGTTCAATTACAAAATTCACAAGGAATTATCTTAAGGAACTTCACATTCCTTTTGATTATGTAATGTCTGTTCTTATAAATATTATCAAGGATTCTCTTCAAGTATTACATCATCATCTCTATTTCAATTAATCCACTTATATTTGCCTTCAAAAATTAACTTTCTTTTTTCTATAATGTATCACATCACATTATATTGTACATGTTTATTGTATTCAGGACCCTTGTGGTCACTCAAATTCTTTGAGCTGATGTCTATAATTTATATATATATATATATATATATATATATATATATATATATATATATATATATATATATATATATATATATATATATATATACACACTGGGTGTTCAGTTCAAAGTGTGTCATGGCTCGCCGTATGCCATCATGTGGCTAGCCGATGAGCCTAGAGAATTCAATCTTCCTACACTTCCGCAAAGGTGCATTACCTATGTGCCAGAAAAGTTGCCTAGCAAGTACGGCGTTCATTCTGAAGAGTACAGTACGTACCGATAAGTACGGTAACGCCGGTAGTGGCAGGAATATGAACTGCTTGGAAACACGTACTGAGGTAAGCTTTTTTCTTACTGTCGGGATATGGCGAGAGGGTTAAGACGATTACTTACGTATTTGTTGACATTAATTTGGACGATGAACATGGACACGGAGCATTTGATTTGTGTTGTGGAATATTACTGTACGCAACCGATGATAACAAATACCCTGCGTACGACTTCCCCGCGCAAAACACAGTTCGAAAGAGGTTATGGTAGCACACAGACCGTACAGACCGCCATCTGTTGCTACGACGTTCAAGTTATACCATACACGTTCTCAAGTTCAGATTGAACGCCTTGAATAATAGGCAACTTCTCTGACATAAAAGCTGAAACTCGCTTCAAATCGCTGACTCACAACAGAGACGTCATGACACACTTTGAAATGAACACCCAGTATATATATATATATATATATATATATATATATATATACACACACACACACACACACACACATATAAATTTGTATTCTACTCTGAACACTAAAAGCCTAGAAATACTGAACTAAACTTTTGTGCTGAAATTCTTTAATCGCAGAGACATCACTACTCACTTCTCTTAACAAACTTGTAAATTATATCACTATCATAAGATGCGGGATATAGGCCTTGGTATTAAACTACTTGTTGAAATGAGCTCAGATCTATTTACTGTGGAAACATGAGACAATTACTTCATATTTAAAGCCTCTTACTCTATAATTATAATTTTTATAAGAGAGAAGTATATTTAGAGAAAGGAAACGAAATGTAATTGAATAATATTCACAAAGAACTTTGAAGAGGAGAAAATTATATACATAATTAGTCGAAAATATACGTAAAACGTTCAGGCTATTTATATAAAAAGAATGCATTGTCTCTTTGAACGAAAGGAACGTCACAGCAAACAAAAGTCTAATTATAGCTCTTTGCTGAAAAGAGAAATAAGGCAAGAGAGTGGTGGTAAATTGGCCATCACAGAAAGCGAAATGTGAGAAAAACTGGGAAAGAAGTTCTGGAGAGAAGCTGTTTTGAGATATTGAATTTAACATTTAATCCATTTCATTCGTATCTTGATAACGAAGTTAAATTATTATTATTTTAAAGGAATATGATCGACATTTCAATTACTACATCTACGAAAATTGTAAATCTTGACGTTTTCCATCAAAGATAAACTAAGACTACAACTCTCGACTATTGTACGTGTATATGTATTTATTCACACTGCAATGGGTATATACCCGGTGGCAGTGGTATCTAATTACACTGAATAATGACAATAATAAACTTATTAATTAAAAATACAATTAATAATAATACTAATAATAAACACTAACAACAATTAATAATAATAATAATAATAATAATAATAATAATAATAATAATAATAATAATAATAATAACAACAGGGAATATACTAAATTAAATGAAGCACGATCACTTAAAATAACATTTGAAATATTCTAATTTGTATCTTAAAACTAAGATCGAACTAAAACCCACGAGTATATGTTCATATCTGCACAAGTACCTTTCCACATTACACTCATTTCGCTGTCAACTCACTCACTGCACTGGAACTACGACACATTTCACTGATTCTATCCTGATTTCACTAACACTTCAAAAACATTTCACTGTTCAAATTCTTTGCACTGCCACTATAAACTATAAAGCTTCACTGACAGGAACACGTTTCACTTACACAGCACACTTCACTGACACGACATACTTCTTCAATGATACAACACACTTCACTGACACAACATAATTCTTCACTGATACAACACTTCAATGATAAAATATCATTTACACCCTTTAACTACTGTGTATAATTACCGTCTATTAGTAAGGTCCTTAAGCCTATTTTTAAATGCATTTTTGGTTGTTGGTAAAGCCTTTAGTAAGTCTGCAGGTAAAGAATTCCAGTCCCTGATAGTACGATTGAGAAAAGAAAACTTTCCACTGAAAAGAAAACTTTCCAGCCCACGTAATAAGATGATGATGATAGTGATGCTGCTACTGATATTATGCTATTATGGACGTTCATAGACTTCTGCAACAGAAACAAAAATGTCACAAACTTCAATAACGCATGAAAAGCTTAGTAGCCTATACTGAAGTGCCTCATCACAAGGCTGGACTCTTCGATAAAACAGAAAGTGAAACATGGCGGACAAGAAGAATTGGGAATTGAGAGTTAAGAGTTTGGAGGCTTGTGGGAGTTAGGATTAGAGGTCTTAGGGAGTTGCTACTTGGGAACGGAGTCAGGGGTGATGGATATCAAAGGCAGTTACGGAGTTGGGGAACTCTGAGTGTGGGTAAAGTTAGGGAGAGAGGCTTCTGGTCAGAGAAAGGTAACTTCCAAGTTAGTAGAGACAGGAACTGTGTAGTGCCTTGTCTCTTTTCGTCCATTCACGCAACTCTACGATCTAATACGTTACCAAAATAGGTATTCCTAATTCGCTCCTAAACATTAAACTAGGCCATACCTGCACAAACAGCGCTCAACGAGCGCGCGCGCTCCTTCGGAGCGGGAGAGCCGTGTTTTCCGCTCGCCGAAACGGAGAGGAAGATACGTCACAATGACATAGACTTGCTATAGGTAGAGGAGGGGGAAACGACTATTCAGTTATCTAGTGGAGTGCAGTGTGTAGGCCTATTCTCAGTAACTGTTTCACGTTGCTTACCTACTGCTACAGTACAGTACGGAGGAATCTGAAAGACGTAACATAACATTTAACATTTAACGATTTACAGCTCGAATTTATTGGTCTTCAATGTAACCTAAGAGCTAAAGATCGTTTGAATAATACTACTAGCCTGGTTGAGTTTTACAAGACTAAACATTAGCAATAATATCCACGACTACACAGGCTGGCTGTGAAAATGATTGCTATGTTTGCTCAACATTTATATTTGGGAGCAACTGTTTTCTATAATCAACTTTAATAAAGGCAGACATCGAACATCTGTAACTCATGTTTCATTATGATCAGTAGGCTACTGTTCCTTTCAGCTGCTAACAGCATAAAACCTCGTTTTGATGTATACTGATAAATAAAAATATAACAAAATGATATTGTACATTTAAGTAGCTATAGAATTTCTATTATTTCTGTAAAATAAACATTTCTTTATTAATTCATAATAGTCCAAGATAGGTTTGCAAACACTGAACGGGAATTCATTTCATAAACATTTGTAATAGTACTTCCTTTTGTGTATATTTGTACGAGTTCATCCCTTCTTCCAGTCCACCCTTATACAGAGCGCAGCTAATATCTGCATTCCGCTCATGAGCTGTGAGCCGGCTCGGAGAGCGCAAACCTTATGCAGGCCTGAACTAGACAATTTTGGATGTTCCGTAACTTGCTGTAATTTTCCAAATATAAATTAATCTTCAGTGATTAAATATTTAGGAATCATTATTGACAAAATTATAAAATAAGAGAAATAAATCAACTGCCTTTGTAGCAAATTACGTAGAATTATATATTACTTTGTTCAGTTACGAAATTACTTACCAATGGATGTACTACGTACAGTTTACCTTTCATTATTTCAGTTTGTAATCCAATAGAATTATATAATTTTTAGATGTTATTTTATTGCAATTTATTCATGTAAATTTATTTTGTGTGAGTGCTAGAAGTTTGTAAATTTACAATTTCTTTTTATTGCAGTTTTCTGCCAATAAACAATGTTGTTGTTGTTATTATTATTATTATTATTATTATTATTATTATTATTATTATTATTATTATTATTTAAAAAGCTAGAAATCCATTCCCTACTCATCAGTTTCTCTAAAGAAAAGAGTAAAAGACAACCGTACAGATGTCACTTATCGATTAAAACAGTGTTAACACTTATTGGAAAATTATTTTTTTCTGACTATTACACTTTTACTACGTTACACTACTTTTGAACAATAAAACAGTACGAAAGGACGTCTTTCAACCAATCATGGCTGCTTATCGCACAATTTTATCGCGTCCCTAGCACTTGTTTAATTTCATCGCGTCCCTAGCATTTGTTTAATTTTATCGCGTCCCTAGCATTTGTTTATTTTTATCACTACCCTAGCATTTGTTTCATTGTTTGCCAACATTTTAAGCTGCACTGGTCTGAACGTCAAAAAACAGAAAATTACAAACCAATCCAGTCGATGCACAGCACTTTCAAATATGACTCGCATTGGCATTCAAGAACAAGAATTAATAAAGATCACTGATCATATATGAAGAGCACCATTCGGAAATCCTAAATAAGTTGAGGGATACACCATGTACATCAACGAGTTCACTTCTTTTACGCACACGTCCAATATAACATCAACTGAACCACCAACCACTAAAACATTCAAATTTGAAAATTTTTCTTGTTTCTTTGATCATCCCTAATTATAACTTTTCTAACACTTGTTTATATTATTTAGGTTATGTTTGTTGTAGCTTCTGCTATATGATATTATGGATAGTCACGTACCTTTCAGAAATTGTTTAATACTAAGATTTATTGAAAATCATCTGTCAAGTGACGTTGATTACTGGGATCAGGATGACTGAAGTGGAATGCAAATGGTTTAACAAAAATGAAACTGAATAAACAAAGCCTTCTTGAATAGTAACCGTCCACAGAGTTCAATGACGATTCCATAATTGGCACAACTGATAACAAGAAAACATAATCATAAAACACTACTGCCAACTAGCGTAATGTTGAGATGATACAATAATACATTTGAAGACAGTTGTATTTTCGTAAGCCAATTAATATTTTATTATATTGGAGTACTTTGTTACTTCTAATATCCTTTCTTCTAATCGTGTAATAGTCAATTAAATCCCATTCGAGTTTTGATTTTCTCTAGATAAATCAAAACCTCTGGTGAGATTAATGTTGAGAAAAGTATTCATTTGGGAATAGTATGGTATTCTAATAGTTTGTTGTACCCTACCCAAGAAATAAGCTGTTAAAATAAACACAGTTATATTACTTCAATCTGTTTATACAATCCTTTATGTAACTAATTCAATTTATTTATTGTCCATTCTCATTTGGTGCCGACATTATTCTTTCATTATCATTTTCCACGTAGATCTCATTCTTTTATATTGCTCTGCGTTGCTTTTATGCGAAGTAAATTCAAACGCCCAACATTAATGGCGCAATGCCAGCTAGTTTACTTGCACTAAACTGTTTTGAGCATCAAGTAAATAACCGGGAACATACGGCGTGTATCTCAATTAACTTCCACCCTCCATTACTCTCAATATACGGCCCGTAACTTGATTACCACGTTTTCCATAAAACACTGAATTTTATTGGAAGAGAAAGTAAATATGGCACATGGATGCATTGTCAAAGTTCGCAGCAGTATACGCTAACTAAAACACATTCAGTGCTACATTTGAGCCAGGGTGGTAGGCGTCAACTCTCCTAGGTCTTGGACACTTGACGGCGATGTCTTGCACTGTTTTTAAGTTGGAAATTGAGCATGGTTGTTGACTAAACCTTAGGACATGGTATACAGCGGAAGTTAATGAATAAAATGCCAGTAAAAGTTGGAAGGTAAGCACAGAACCCGAAATATATTGTAATACTAGCAGTACCCGTGCGCTTCGCTGCACCCGTTAGAAATAAATATAAAGTAATTACATAATTAAAATAGGACATTTGATCCAGGGAACATTCGTGTTTGATAGAAGGATAAATCGTTTAATATGTTGCTTACTTAAAAATTGCATCCAAATAATTAAAATGTGATCATTTTGGTCCAGAGACACTCATTTGGTGCAATGACAGTTCCTTTAACATGTTTCTTAATTTTTATTACATGCAACCATAGTTTAATGAAGATTGACATCATTTAGATTTAATCTGTATTTTTATTTTACTTGTCATTGGTGTCCATTGAATTATGGTAATAACTTAATTTTAACCTTTGTTTTCAACGTACTCAGTAAATGGCGCTTGGCCCACTATGGTTGTGAACCCTTCAAATAACTTAAATTATATTATATTATATTATAATATATTATATTATATTATATTATATTATATTATATTATATTATATTATATTATATTATATTATATTATATTATATCAGAAGTTACTGTAATAACATTATACCATTATGTCCATCTAGAGAAACTACACTTTCCAATGGTGAAATAATAATTAATTACACAAATCGGTTAATTTAGCTTCCGATATTACTTCATACAAACACAGAAACATTATCTGTAGGCTATCTTTCATAGCTTTCGATTGTTGCTGTCCAAGGCCTCTTATAGACGAAGTCATTTGTTTTTTAATTCATTACACGGCCTTAGATGGCAGTTATATTAATTTTAAAACTCATTTATCTCATTAAATATGAGTCCTATCAAACTTTTTCAAGGAGTAAAACTTATCGCAAATTAGGTTTAAAGAAACGTTTGTTATGTAACATTTTTCACAAAAATCAATAATAAGCGAGATATTTCGATTTATTTAATTCAGGCCCCCTTATAACCCCGCTTTTAAATAATGTATTTTGAATGCCGTATAGCCTAAAATCTAAGCTACAACGAACTTAATTTATATTCCAATTTTCATTGAAATCCGTTCAGCCATTATCGCGTGAAAAGGTAACAAACATACAGACAGACATACAAACAAAAATTTCAAAAAAGCGATTTTCGGTTTCAGGGTGGTTAATTATATATGTTAGGACCAATTATTTTTGGAAAATCGAAAATTACCAGAAAAATTTCGGCTACAGATTTATTATTAGTATAGATAATTTTTCTGATTATCTTCCTAACAAGTTCGTTTAATATTATATGAAGCTATTAATTGTAATGACATGAGTTTGTCCAGAGCAGCGGTGATCAAAACTCGAGCTTCAGTGATTACATGCGACAGACAGCCTATGAAGTAAGGCAGCGGTGGCGAAAATGTAATCGTGCGCCGAGCCACTGTGTAACCTGCAACGTGCATAGCACCTATGGAGGGAGGCGGACACCTGAAGGGGAAGTGAAACAACCGTCTGACTTATTAACGGATTTTCATTTTCCTTACGTCAAGCACTTAAATATAATTCCATATAGTACAAGACTACAAACTAATGTTTAGTACGTGTAACGAAGTAAGAAATGAACAATAAATGAACAATATCACAACCTAAAATTAACTGTCTTCAGAATGTCTCTGCGACAAAGTTTCAAAATCAGGAATTATGTCACTTACTGCCAGTCGTAGTTGATCACGAAGGTATTTGTCTGTCAGTCGTGATCTAAATTTGGTTTTTACTATTTTCATTGTTGAAAATAATTTTTCAGAAACGTAAGTTGTAGCGAACATGGCTTCAACAGAGCAAGCGAAAGAACGAAGCTTCGGATATTTATTTTTTGGCAAAGATTTGAAAGTTCAACATTTGTCAAGTCCTTACAGCTAGCTTTCATTTAACATCACATTGTAAATATGGGAATTTAAATTGAAGATCTAACCGCATTATTCGTACATCTGCTGAAAAAGGGTCGACGTACAGAGATGATGATGATGATGATGATGATGATGATGATAACAACAACAATAACACTTAACCGTTTAATGTTTCATCGGTAACATGTAGCATAATGCCGTTTTATGTTATACAACCGTTTTCCTCGGAATACTTGTGAACAAATCATACATTTAATATTCTCATCATATTGACAGCAAAAAAATGCGTCCTCCCATCCTACTTGGAACTTTCGTACATGGTTTCGAGAGAGACATATGCCACTCGCAGGTCAGAGAAAAATACAAATGGAACGGAGTTTGACTCCAGTGAGTGAGAGGGTGGGGGTTGGCGGAGGTTAGAAGCGAAATGCACAGCTATTACTGCGAGCCACAATGTCTCGCGAGTCACGTTCTCGCCACGGCTGAAGTAAGGAGACAGAGGAAAGGTACTTGGCATGAAAACGACAACCAGTGGTGGTTCCTGTACTAACATCTTGATCAATCCCGCGGATAAAAATCTCAAGCTTTGCTGTATCAGTAATGTCACTGCTGTCATCAAGAGCCAGTGAATAATATACTATATTTCTTGTTTCTTTTTTTAACCTTTCTCTTGAATATAATCAGGTATTTTCTAAATTCTTCTCTCGATACTCGGTCGAGAAATTCGTAGTTTTTCAAAATTAAAAACTTCTTATGGACAAGTTATTTAAGCTATTTTAATCATTACTCTTTTGAGAAATTCTGTTCTATTAAAAGGCTTTAGAGCATGAGATATTTCAAACCCCATTAGGTAGCTGACTTCCTCACATTTATTTATCTCGTCTTTCTCTTCCTGGCTATGATTTAAGACATGTCAATTCCTGGCGTTTAACAGTTCGTTGGCACATAATATTGAATCAGGTTTCGTACAATATTATTATTAAATGAATAACCAATAAATAGTTATCCTCATCTAAAGATTAAGAAGATTAAAATTGAGATAAAACCTAATAATTTTATCCTTCTACGGAGAAGATCTAAAAATATCAATATTCATGCACGTACAAAAGAAGTATAGAAACACATACTTTAGGACTCATTATCTTTGTTTGCGACTATCTTTCAAAATATTCTATGATTTTTTAACAAGTAGATGTGCGTTTGTAAACACTTTTAAGACATTGTAGCGATAACTGTGTTCCTAAATACTATACAAATTTTGTCATACCGGCTGTTAGAGAGGAGAGATGTTTGGTAATAAATAAATACAAAGCAGATTAATGCTCAATGTGTGTACCACATGTTGATTCCTCATTTGAATGTCGGACGTGGTTTGAAAATCAATTCCATTTTCGAATTCGTGTTGTATGTTTCACTTGTTTATTCCTTTAATTATTTATTTACTTATTTCATGGTATATATTTATGTATTTATTTACTTATTACTATTCTAAAAGATTTTGTAATATTAAATCCATAATAATAATAATAATAATAATAATAATAATAATAATAATAATAATAATAATAATAATAATTTTATGTATGAACTTACAAAGAATTTAACAATTTGATTTAGATAAGAGCTACATGTATACAAGAGTTATTTACGAATTAAACTACAAAATACTAGAACTATTAATTAAACACTGAAATACAAACTATGTAGCAGAATTAAGCTAAAATACATAGAATGTTAATATATTTCAAATAATATTAGATAATAGAAAGAGATTATTATGAGACAATTTTGAAAATACAGCACAATCAGGATGATGTCTAAAGGAAGGAGTAACAATGTAGACAGTGATAGTTTAAGTCAGTATGATTGGAGTGAAATGCTAAGAAGGTTATCTTTTAAGCTGTTTTTAAAAGTGTTTATTGTCTTGCAGCTCCTAATACTTTGTGACAGGAAATTCCATTGTCGCGAGGAGGATACTGTAAAAGATGATGAATAACGAGATGTTCTATGAAGAGGTATACTTAACGCGCCACAGATAAGTGATCTCGTATTTAAGTCGTGGTTAGAGTATAGATAAGAGAAACGAGACGAAAGGTAATTTGGTGTTGAAGTGTGGAGAATTCGAAAGAGTAAAGACAAAGAGTGTAAAGTTCTGCGTTCTTTAAGTCGGAGCCACGAAAGACTTGCTAAGGACGGAACCGGATTCATTTAAAAACCGTATACATTTCTATTTCGTTTACATTATACTTCATTACGACAAAATGTGAAGCTACGGAAAACTATAACCCATCGGAAATAAATTACCATGGTAACAGAGTGTCTCAACTAGGGTTTAGACTTCCCTCGCAACTCTTCTAAGCTACACGCACACTTTATCACAGAAACGTTCCATTTCAGAGCGATCTGTAGCTGTCAGATGTAGGTCGCTATTTGTCTTATTTCGGTGTCTTGAAAGTCCAATCTCTTAGTTCATTACGGTTTGCTCTACTTGTGGACCACACAATCAGTTTCGTGTGTCTGTCTGATTTACTACATTCCGTCCCCTTCCCAATTTCCTGTCACATTACTCTAACTCCCGAAGAGTCCTTCACAAGACAATGTCTCCCTTGCATTATTTTCATTGGCGAACTGTCAACGTACAGTAATTGAAATGTGTTTCAAATTCTGGAATCTGTTATATTTAAATATTGATTATTGGTTGATGTAGGGCTTCTTATAAAATCAAAATTATTTATTTTAATAAACATAATTATGAACTAATAAATAATATATTTTCATGAATTGTTTATGACTGATAGCCAACGTTCTGGTAGTATTTCAATTCCACGCCTGAAGAGATCTTTTTTTTTTTCGTTGCTTACATTTATTTATTTATTTATTTATTTATTTATTTATTTATTCATTCTGGTGTAGTTAACGCCATCAAGCCTTCTCTTCCACAACACCAGGAATACAAATACAATAATAGAAATAAACAGAAAAAAACACTATATACAAAGTAAAGCTACACAAGAAATAAAGAGAGAGAGAAAAAAACACTATAAACAGAGTAAAGCCACACAAAAATATACACAGGTTGCAATCACACAAGCTTTAAATGAGTGATTAAGTATCATAATTAATTGTATCCTAACTAATTAACTAACATAAACAAGAAACTTGCAATTTTAATCTTGATGAAAAAAGAAAAAGAAAAAAAAAACACACAAATCAATACTTCTAGCAATACCTAAAAAAACATTAACTAAAACGAAATTTTCCAATTCAATTTTGAATTGTGATAAAGTCCGGCAGTCCCTGACGTCATTAGGTAACGAATTCCAGAGGCGAGATATTTCTACAGTATAGGAAGACGTTCTATGATGAGGGATAGAAAGAAGTGCTTGATGTCGGTTTCAAAGAGTTGTAAGAAATTGAAAGCGCGATAACAGATAATTCGGAGTAGAAGTATGCATGATTCTAAACAGAAGAGACAGTGAATGTATTGTCTTCGTTCCTTCAGACGCACCCATGAAAGTAACTGGAGGGAAGGTGTTATATGATCAAATTTACGAGTATTGCAGATGAATCGTATGCACACATTATGAACACGTTGTAGTCTCTCAGCTAAGAGTGAACTTATATTAGTTAGCAAGGAATCGCAATAATCAAAATGGGGCATTACAAGCGTCTGAATAAGATTCTTTTATAGACTAAGTGGTAGAAATTCTTTCAAAAGAAACAAGGAGTGAAGTTGAGAAAATATCTATTGGTTTGGAGTTGAAGAAATCATGACAATTTTGACGAGCTTTTGTCATTAAAGGTGTTTCCTTGGAAACGGTTATATAGAAAACGGGAAATATGAAAATTTGATGAAACAAGATCAGTAGAATAGGATGGATATGGAGTAACCTCCAAATAGAGCTCTAGGACAACTGCTTTTGTAATGTTAGTAGTATGAGGACGGACATTTCATACTAAAATATCACTTTATGCAATCCTTCCGGTCATTTTCCTTGGATTGCGCCCTCAAGGCAACTGAGTTCTTGGCAATAACTCTCAGCAGTAATGACTACATTCTTCGGAACCTATTCATAGCGTGGCTAACAAGAAAGACAGGCTTCGGCACGCATCGGAGTCACGTGATTATCATAGTCTAGTCACGGCCATCTGACAATCGCCTAATATAAATGCATGTTCAAAGTTCTAAAAAAGAAAAACAAAGGAATTACTATATTAAACTCATGTTAAACGTGCATTTATATATAAACTTGTTCAATATTGGCCATGTTATGACTAATTCATATTAGATGACGTCTTTTTGTGCCACAATTTGTGAACACAATCAAATACATCACACTAACATACGAAAACAAAAACACACATAAGATCGCATCCACACTCAGAAAACAGAAATACAACATATCATACAGAACAGAAAACACACTACAAAGACATCTCAATATACAAACTAATAAATAAATACAACCACACAGGTGTATACGAACTCACAATAGTTGCGACAGTTTCAACATTGGACAGAGAGGTAGATCATTCCAAACTCGATACAAAGAACACATTAAAGCAATAACCAGAGGACACAATACATCTACATATGCCGAACACATAACTAATGCCAACCATACATACAATAACGTAAGCACAGACATGGAAATCTTACACATACAACCCAAAAACCAAAAACTCAACACACTGGAACAATATGAAATATACAGGCACACCAAATCACACCCTAATCAAATTCTCAACACACAGATCAATTTCAGAACATACATACTATTTAACACAACTCTTCACTACACGAACGCACCCACACAACAGGCAGAGATGTCGAAATGCAGCCAAGACCCAGAAGGCTCTGATGATGGTGTCAAGTAGCACCGAAACAGCTGTAAGCCGCACATGCTTACATAATTAACACGAGTAAGATCGCTAGTTAATCAATTATTCATAATATTACCTTACATGGATGGATGTTAGCTTTCGCACGGGGTTTACTTTCTTGTTAAGAATCAGTAATTTCTTCCTGTTCTTGATATTTATTGATGTAAAGGCAACATTTTCAGTCATCAGTAACAATGTGGGACAAAAATGACCGATTTTGTTGAGCTAAAGGATAACTAGCAAACAAAGAAGCAGAGAGATGGTAACATGTTATTTTTTTCGGTCAAAATGTATAGTACCCATAAACCCAATTTCTTTTATTTTGTCTTGAAATGCAGATGTCATATGAGATCTTTTTTTTTGTATCTATTCATCATATTACTCAATTCCCGACTTGATCGACGTGGATCGTCGTGAATTGAAGCATTTAAACGGTCTTTATCAAAGTCTCCGCTGTGATATGAGGGTTTTCACTGCCGAAAGCATGCATATTCTACTTGATGACGTACCCATTCAAATGGTGATGAGCCTCATCACTTAACGGTAGTACCCCAGGATTGGCTTCCAAAAACATCTTAAAGCTGCTGCAGAAATTAACTCTCATATTTGGATTTATACAGAAATAATATTTCAGATCTTTTGTATCATCCTGCATGTTGTTGTTTCTGACAAGTTGAGTTGTAAATCTACACGTTTAATCGATTCTGTGTCAAAACTTGAATTAATACAATACGTTAAATACTGTCCTGTGTTATAAGATATAACCGACTTCTTCTTGGCCGACGATGCACTTCCTGTTGTCCAGCATTCTCCCTGTATTTCCGAAATCCTTCATGTAGGCCTACATTACAAAAACCTATTCGTGATTCTTTGCATCCGAATTTCACTCCAAATTCACGTTGCACAGTCATAAAGCTCTTGGTTGATAAATTTATTTTGTGCGAGATCGTGCGTATTTGCTTGGTTTCCGCACAAAACCAATCCGCGGAAAGTCTAAATTTCCACATTCAGTATTCCCAACCTAACACACATAACAATTTCCCTCTTCTTACCGCTTAAGTGACATATTGATTTTACTACTTTAGGCTTTTAACATATTATTTTCAGAGACGATCAATATAGTAATAATTATAAATTGGAAACTTACCATTGCAATTTCACCTAAATTGCACTGTTAATTATTGTTCTTAAATATTTTCAAAAGTTAAGTAAACTCTACAACTCCATTAAAGTTACTGCATTCGTGATGCAAGTAACATTAAGGAAGCCGTGAAAAAACAACAAGATTCCAGACTCATCATAGACTAGGGGAAAAAAAGACAGACGTATATCACGGCCTGCTGGAGTATAGTAAACACAGAAAACATTTTAAAGCAACAATGTTGAAGATAGATATTTTTGTTTTGCAAATTTGCCGTCATTGAACAGAAACCAAGATGGAGATTTCATTGCAACTAATTAGAAATTCCTCTTTCAGGTATGTAATAAACGATCTTCGCACAAGATAATGTACGATACACGAGAGGTATGTTTTCTTTCAATTCTCGGAAATTAAAAAAGCTCAACTACGTTTCCCTTTTTCAAACTTTTCCTCGAACATGAAAACTTCAACATACCGCTCTTGTAACGCATATTACTATTTCAGTACAGTAAAACCAATACAGTGGACTCTCCTAAGTTCAACTGAACACAATTGAAAGTTCAGTCCAATAAGGGTAGTGGGTGTGGCAGATGAAATGAATACAAATTCTTATTGGTTATCCATCAACAAATACAGTACTGTACTTGCATTTCCTGCCCACCCCGAGGCCTGTGTATGCGCTTCTATAGTCCTGTCGCTCTATTATCCGGCAGCCAATCGCGTTGCAGGTCGGCTAAATTTTAAACGTGTGCGTTTTGTGATTCGCTGAGGAAGATGTTTTCTTAAGGCTCGATAAGTACCTAACATAATCGCCCGCCATTTTGGCTCTTTCGTTGGCGTTCGCAGAAAGCACACGAAGACGTTATTTGCCGCTCATTTATTTGCTGAATTACAGTGCGTTTGATTTATTATCATAGGAGCTACGACATGATAATGTTTAACGGTGTAGCAAATAGATTCCTCGTATGGTAACTCGGCAACGAAAGAACAAAAATGGCGAACGATACTACCTACCAACACTTTATAGAGCCTTAACTTCCTAAGACGTAAGCAAAGAGGAGGAGTCACGCCGGGAATAACAATGTCGCGACTATGGTACCACAGTGGGTTTCGACAGTTCCGTCTCCAAACGGCACAATTCTCAAATAGAAAAAGAAGAGTTCGTTAATTTAAAATCAGTGATTAAATATGGATGTCCGAATCAATAAAATATTCTGTTTTCCTTTAAAAAAATTATCACTACAATACACAGAACTAGTTTTAATCTCTCCTCCCGATAAATAAATTGACGCGATTTTTAATTAAGTTACATTTAATTGAGATAAATACTGTTCAGTGGAAGAGAAGGATTTATGGTCTTAACTTTGCCATTACCTGCGAAAATAAATCAGATATGTAAGCAAATAAATTAAATCGTAAGAAAGTATTGAATCATGAATAGAACGTCAACTGCAGCACAAACAAAATGCAAGACGTGTTGTCTGATAGTACCTGTGCCACGCGCCAAATAATGTTACGCCAATATAGTTTATGAACAGCTAACCTTATCTCCATACGTTCTGTGACAGAATATGGTTCCTAGTCATAGTGATATTCAGTTTCGGTCCACATTCTGGCAAGAAAGCCTGCAGTAACGTTTGCAATTGCTTGTCTGATTCTTTAGAGGACAAGAATCGAAATGTTTTCATTGTAAACTTTACCTTTGACAAATAGGAAATAATTAATAAAAGTCTTCGGCTTAGTTTTTATTAGTAAGTTACTTTGTAAGAGAAAACTAGAAATTTGATTAATTTACAGTATTACTGCAAGAATTAAATTTCGGAATATATATGGTGAGACTTTCTTGTGTTAAATTTCAACGTACCTCGTTTACATGTTTCGACCTATTTATGGGTCATCTTCAGAGTTGGTCGTTGTTCGAAAACAAAAACAAATACAAAGTTGCAACCTCATTCAAAAAATTAAATTACAACATCGCATACAGAACAAATAATACTCTACAAAAACATCTCGACACACAAACAAACAAATACAACCACACAGGCGTATACAAACTCAAATGTAACACCTGCAACAACTTCACATAGGAGAGACAGGCAGATCGTTTCAAATACGTTACAAAGAACACATCACAGCCATAACAAAATTAAAAAACATCTCCACATATGCAGAATACATCACAAATGCTAACCACACCTACAGAGACATCAACACAGACATGGAAATACTGCACATCCAACCAAAAAGCCAGAAACTAAACATACTAGAACAATATGAAATATACACACACACAAAAACACACCCCAACGAAATTCTCAACACACAACTCAACTTCAAAACACACACACTCTTTGACTCTACTGTACATTATACCACAGGAACACACCCTCACAGGAAACAGAACAAGTGGCTCCAAGACCAACAACGACCAGTTCTGAAGATGACCCATAAATAGGTCGAAACATGTAAACGAGGTACGTTGAAATTTAACATAGGAAAGTCTGACCATACATATTCCGAAGTGATACAGTGTTAAAAGTTGTGTAATCAAGATGTATAATTAAATTTCTTCATGTCAGATTTATTTATTAAAGCAATATAAGGTAGCCTATTACATTTCCTTGGTGTAAATTAAAACCTCTGAAATACTTTCACTTTTAAATGATTGTTTATATTTGGTTTTATGAATAGATCATTTAATTCTGTTAGTGCTTCCAGGATTTACTTGAAATTCTCAAGCAACGAATGTTAGACTCCTGTGAATTCAACAACCAAGCTTCATCTTATAAACAGTAACATATTATGAACGCACAAAATGATTCAAACAAGACACTCCAACTAACTTTCGACTTCTCTACTTTGTATTGTGTTTACAAAATATCTCCGTGTTCCTATGTCACTGGAACTAATTCACTCTGTTTCATTCAGTTTCTTCCTTGCACTGTCTCCATTCTTTACAAATTATTAAGGCACACCATTTACTGTAGCTATAAAGTTAGGAGGAATTCAAAGTTTAAACTCAATTTAGTAAACAGTGCCATTACAGGCGTTTTAGTTCTAAAATGGATAGAAGAAACAATTCCTTTGAAGACATAATGAATGTTTGCGAAGGAAAATATTCAGTTGAATGCTTCACTACTGAATTTCTATGCTGAAACCGAAGTTAAATCTACTCGTAATGTACTTTCCATTTAACCAAGATATAAGACTGTAATACGACAAAGCTTTGTGAATAACGATGAAAGAGTAATGGAACGGAGAAAAAGTATCTCCGGCGCCGGGATTTGAACCAGGGTTTTCAGCTCTACGTACTGATGCTTTATCCACTAAGCCACACCGGATACCATCCCGGCGTCGGACAGAATCGTCTCAGATCGTTCCAACTCTTGGGTTCCCTCTAGTGGCCGCCCTCTGCACTACGATACAGACCGATATCAATTCTTCCCACTCTTTCAAAAGCATTAGAACATATTGTACATGGACAACTTATGAACTATCTCGACGAACACAGCACTTCTAAAGCCCTACTTAAAGTGACTGAGAACATCCGTGAAGCTATGGATAGGGGTGAAGTAACGGCACTAACTCTTCTCGATTTCAGCAATGCCTTTGGTTCTGTTGATATCGACTTGCTTCTTGCAAAGATGAAGGCTTTGCACCTGTCAGACAATACCTTGAGCTGGATGGACTCCTACCTACGGGACCGCCAACAGTGTGTTTCACTTGATAATCAATTCTCCCAATGGAGATGCACAAAGGCGGGAGTGCCGCAGGGCTCCGTATTAGGACCACTACTTTTCTCTATCTACATTAATGACGTATCAAAGGACTTACAGTATTGCCGATATCATCTCTATGCCGACGACCTACAACTTTACATACATTCCAGACCCTATACGATCAATGAATCGATTGACAAGTTAAATTGTGACCTAGCCACTGTCTCCACTTGGGCGGCCTATTTCGGACTTGCACTTAATCCAAGTAAGACTCAAGCCATAATTATTGGACATAGGCGTTTAGTTAACTCCCTTAATAACAGTAATCTTTCAGTTGTTACCCTTAACAACACGCTAATCCCTTATTCATCTGTCGTAAAAAATCTTGGCTTCTTTTTTGATAATAATCTAAGTTGGAATTTTCAAGTTAAAGAAACGATAAAAAAAATCTGTTCCTCCATTCACTGTTTGAGTCGCTTGAGAAACTTCTTGCCCCAGCAACTGAAACTTACCCTGGTGCAAACCCTAGTAATGCCGCACTTCGATTATTGTGACGTTTTGTTAAGTGATCTAAGTTCTGAACTGTCAGTCAAGTTACAGCGAGCTCAGAATATGTGCGTCAGATACGTGTGCAACATCCGACGATATGATCACATATCACCGTCCTTCGCAAGTCTCTCGTGGCTCCGTCTTAAAGAACGTAGAACTTTACATACTTTGTCTTTACTCTTCCAAATTCTGCACACCTCAACACCAAATTACCTTTCGTCTCGTTTCTCTTATCTATACTCTAACCACGACGTAAATACCAGATCACTTATCTGTGGCACGCTAAGTATACCTCTTCATAGAACATCTTGTTATTCATCATCTTTTACAATATCCACCTCGCGTCAATGGAATTCCTTGTCACAAAGTATTAGGGGCTGCAAGACAACAAACACCTTTAAGAACAGCTTAAAAGATAACCTTATTAGCATTTCACCCCAATCATACTGATTTAAAATATCACTGGCTACATTGTTACTTTTTTCTTTAGACATCATCCTGATTGTGCTGTATTTTAATTGTCTCATAATAATCTCTTTCTTACTTACTTACTTACAAATGGCTTTTAAGGAACCCGAAGGTTCATTGCCGCCCTCACATAAGCCCGCCAGCGGTCCCTATCCTGTGCAAGATTAATCCAGTCTCTATCATCATACCCCAACTCCCTCAAATCCATTTTAATATTATCCTCCTATCTACATCTCGGCCTCCCTAACTATTATCTAATATTATTTGAAATATATTAACATTCTATGTATTTTAGTTTAATTCTGCTACACAGTTTATTTCAGTGCTTAATTAATAGTTCATAGTATTTTGTTGTTTAATTTGTAAATAACTCTTGTAACTCTCATCTAAATCAAATTGTTGAATTCTTTGTAAGTTCATGCATATGTATATACACTTCTTGCTGGTTGAGTGGAAGAGAAGGCCTTACGGCCTTAACTCTGCCAGTTAAAATAAATTATTATTATTATTATTATTATTATTATTATTATTATTATTATTATTACTATTATTATTATTACGTCATAGATGTCTATTAACGTAGGACCGAAGTCCACACATGTGCTGAGGTGCACTCCTTATGAATGACTAGTTGGCCGGGATCCGACGTTCCATTACTCTTTCATCGTATGATGACGCAGAATATCTGCATGGAAATATCATATGTACTTCGGTACATTAAAATAATATATATGATATGCGTAAATCACTTCGTGATTTAGACGGCGCTTATTCCGTCGGATCCCGGCCAACTAGTCACTCATAATGAGTGCACCTCATGAAGTAATATGTTGAAAAGAAGTTTCATTTTTGGGCCTTCTCTTTCCTCAAATAATGCAAGCAAGCCTGCCTCACCCACAATGTAATATAACTAGTGGCTTGTGCAGCAAATACTGCAAACTGAGTCCATAAGAATTTCAAATAAAAATTGTTCAGATTTATTTTCAATGAGAATACCAGACATTTTGAAACTTATTTGCTTCCATAGTAGTGAAACATACTCCTTCTGAATGTTTTTTTATGCCAAATACTTTTCCTTGAACCTATCCGTCTTCAGTTCTTGAGTTTCAATGCGAAATCGCAAGTAACAATGTCAGGACGATCAGCGAGTTTTTCATGTGGGAGTAATGCAGTAGCTATTTCGGGTCATTGCGGATTGTAGGTGAAAGTTAAGAAAATGTAAGGTTTGTCATGCTTTGAACAAAAGACTTAGCATCTTGGTATAGCTGCTGCATGTTTCGTGAACTACCCTGAAATGTAAAGGGCAGAATCACTTTTTCCCACTAAGAGATCTTGCTGAGGTGATCAAGAGACTACAAAATCTTGTAGGCCTCTTATTTTATCAGTAAGTAATAGACTACAGTTTGCTCATTTCTTACGAATTGTAATTTTTGCGCTTTCTCCAGACAATACTGATCTACCAAATACTGCTGGATTAATTTGTGTAACAATGAATGTTATCCCGTATATTTTCTGTAATATAGGCTAGTGTGAGGAATCTATTGCTGAGATGCGGAAAATGAAGCGAATGATATGTCAGAGTTGTAGAATCTTATATGCGCCCTAAATAAAATTGTCCACCGTAAATCGTTAGCAGTTTCAGTGTTTCATTCGTTGCTGGTTGCGGGAAATAAACTTACTCATCACGGTAGCAAGAAGTGAAATGCCATGCTATTTTCCCATGGCAGCGATCACAAATCTAATCGATTAAAGTAAATAAACATTAAATTAATTTTTATGTAGTTTAAAGACGCAGCTAAAATAGGAAGCATGATTCAATTCCTACCAAGGAAAATTAGAGAATCAGACATAAATATCTATATCACTCTGCCATTAAATATATGAAAAAGACGCACACTACTTGATTAATAACCATAAAAGTATTTCATTTTTAATAACAGTATTGTTACCTTACGTAAGTTTTATAGTTTTCATTAACATATATAAAGCCGTTACACAGTAAATTATAGAAATGGAGATCTAATATAAAATATTATTTCTCTGCGTCTACTTACTTAAAGTCCCAAAAGGTTTCACTTTCATATCATCAGTATACCATTATGTGTTGCATTAAGTATAATAATATTTCATTTTAATGGTAATAATGTCATCAAACATTCTTAAGTTCTTAATATCCAATCACAGCAGTACTCAGAAAACTACAGACTACAGAATCAGACCTGTAAATTATTTTTTATAGGTTATCAAAAAATTACACAAATGAAGATCGACATATTGATATTATGATGTGAAAGAATCTGAGCCATCTATGTCAGCAATCCTGTAGGTCATGGCCTTCGTGTAATAGGCTATTGTTTATTGTAGTGTGTGTTTTGTTTTATTCTGATATACAATTAATTAGTTCTCAAAACTGATGAAAGATGGATTTTGGAAAATAGGAAAATGATGTAGGAAAATTGAAATTTCACTGAAAACTACTATTTTTCTGAAAAACTCTGGGTTCCAAGCTTCAAAATGAGGGGTCATTTATTAAAATCCGTTCAGCCGTTTTCCCGCAATTTCCGTTACCAGTTAAAATTATATAATATAATATAATATAATATAATATAATATAATATAATATAATATAATATAATATAATATAATATAACGAGTTACTTCCGCCATAGCACAGAGCAAGTTTAAAAGTGTTGTTGGAAATATGTTTATGGTTGTTTCATGTCGAGATTTTCTAAACACATTTTAAAAATAGATTGGCAGGCATTACTCGATGAGTAATCAGTAAATTACCACACATATCAGACATCTGTTTTAGCAGATCACATTACACACGGGCGAGTGCAACATTTATGTGGACATTCTGACATTAGAAAACTGTTTTAATCAGCACAATTTAAACCAATAATTTTTTGCTTTTCAAATAATCATTTTGCAAAACAAATTTTTAAATACTGATGTTAACTTCCGCTTATTTGTGCGAATAATCATTCAGCTGTAAGACTAGATCACACTCGATTTCCGCGTCATTACAACAAATACTGCACATTTCGTATCCATTAAATTGCATATTTTGCAAAGTTTGGAATTTACATACATTCGCGTGATTGTGCAGTGTATAGATACGTCCAGCGCACGCGATTCATATTCCTGCGTTCATAAATTTCTATTTTAATCAAATGTAATCAGCGGATATGTGCAAGAGAGACTCTGCACCATTTCACGTCCACCGCAAAGAGTGATTTGTAGATGTTGGGGGAGCTGCCGAAAATAAATTGCAAGGGAATTGGAATGTTTGACAATAAAATTCAAAATTCCATAGATTCATTTGACTGATGGTACAGTTCGAAAATGCGAATTTCTGAACATACAGACGTGGACAAATTATTAGCAAAATTGAAGATTTTTATTATATATTTTTACAAAATATGATTCTTCAGTTTAGACTACAGTTGATATTTTTGTGTATTTCTAAATTATTAGCAAAATTGAAGATTTGTATTGTATATTTTTCAAAATTTAACTCCTCAATTTGGACTATATTTGATATTTTTGGATATTTACAAATTATTAGCAAAACTGAAGGCTTTTATTGTATATTTTTACAAAATTCGATTCTTCAATTTGGACTACAGTTGACATTTTGGATATTTCCAAATTATTAGCAAAACTGAAGATTTTTGTTTTATATTTTTACAAAATTTGACTCTTCAATGCAGTTGACATTTTTGATAATTTACAAATTGTTAGCAAAATTGAAGATTTTTATTATATATTTTTACAAAACTTGACTCTTCAATTTAAACTACAGTTGACGTTTTTGCATATTTCTGTCTACTGTAATGATGGAAATATGCAAAATTGTCAACTGTAGTCTAAATTGAAAAGTCAAATTTTGTAAACAGAATTATCATAAAAATCGTCAATTTTGTTAATAATTTGTCCACGTCTGTACTTACAGGTCATGGCTTTGTATTCTGCCGTAAAACAAGTAAGAAATACTGTACATAGCATCATTAGAAGTGGATCAAAATAAAAAATTATTTAAGATTTATTCAATCTGTTACGCAAGGGTCGTGCCATTGTTATGGATGTGACATATATTTAGTTATATTGACTAAAATACTTAAGGTTATGTCAATTTATTATCTTGTAGGCTGTTGAAAAAGCTATGGTCAGGGTCGGGTATATATGGAGATCGCGAAAATCACGACATATTAGATATTCAATAGATTTTTACTAATCTTTACGAATTAAGTGATTCTGATTAATAATATGCGGATAAAACAATCGCTAAAAATCACGAAATAGAGTTCTAATAGCGAAATATGAACACATTGGCGAATTATTACTATTGCGTCGTTTTATAGCGAATTTCATATTCTGAGCTTTTTTTTTCGGATTTTTTTGTTCACTTCAATTTGTAATATATTCAAGTATATTCAAGTAGGCTACATTACATGGTATTCCAGGTGTTCTGATTACATTAGTGAACTCAAAAGACGAAGAATTCAACATTGCACTAATAATTTGAAAGTGTTAATTTGAGGGCTCCAAGTTTTTTTTTTTTTTTCGTTTTTAATGAATGTGTGTTAAATATAGTTTCAATCCAACAAATTCTGTCTATTGGCCATACCGCACCGTTACCAGAATCCAACATACTTTTACTCTTAATTATTTGGAAACTAATTTTCATACAAAATTAATACTCCAATTCCAAAATAATTATATTTTCCAAAATTTCCATTAATCTCCGCCAAGAGTACAAATCAATGCCCAACAATATCCGCTGACACCAATATTAAAAAACAAAATGATAAAATTAATCTCAATAAATACCTGCCCCTGGCTATGGTTTACATCTCTAGTTACCTAAGTGTTGAACCATATTATAAAATCCATATCTTCTTTCTTTGAAACAAATATAGAGCTAGTTTTGGAAGTAAATCCCGAAGAGACAAAGTATATGATTATGTCTCGTGACTAGAACATAGTACGAAATGGAAATATAAAAATTGGAAATTCATCCTTTGAAAAGGTGGAAAAATTCAAATATCTTGGAGCAACAGTAACAAATATAAATGACACTCGGGAGGAAATTAAACGCAGAATAAATTTGGGAAATGTCTTTTGTTATTCGGTTAAGAAGTTTTTGTCATCCACTCTACTCTCAAAAATGCTGAAAGTTATAATTTATAAAACAGTTATATTACACGAGAAATTTTAATAAACAAATTCTACCCTTGAAGGATGTAGATTTTAAATGAAATGAAGTCAATTGTCTAAGTTAAAAAAAATCCAAAAGTATAAATAAATTACTGGGATGTATAAATACATGTCTGGTTGTCTACATAATCGTTTTCGTAACGGTCGTCAGACTCGGAGATATTGTGACCACTGAACATAAAATTGTATGTTGGAACTAAAATTTATAAAGTTACGTGTAATATTTCATATTTATTTTACAGTGTGTATGTCACTCAAGATATGATAATAAGTAGGGACCGGATTTTTATGTAATATCAAGGTGTGAAATATGTACATATTTATATAAGAAAAATAAGCTGAATATGTACCACAATAAGTAAATTCATGAAAATATTTAATATCAATATCTGGCAGGTATAGCCTAAGATAGGTAAGACTCTCCAATTCAGCTTTCATAGAGCACCCGACTTTTTTACCGTACTCTTGACACATTACTATACTATTTTTCCATCTGTAGTGAAAGCTTCGTTCATCGCAATCCATGATTTTATTTTTGTCGTTAGGGTTGAAGATACAAGGACCATTTTACTTAGTTAAAAGCAGTAGATAAACTCATTTGCACTTTATACTGTAAGGACTAAAACTAGAGAACTGAGTGAAATGAATGACACAACAGTACTGCAAGCACTGTTTCGCTTTACTGGATTAGGAGAAAATAAGAGGAGATGTGAGACACATGCATTTTAGCTGCTCCTTGTTAGAAACAAAGTACTTACTAAAACCTCAAACTATAGGCATTTCCAAACTGTTGTTTGAAAAGTGACATTCCTGTCTCATTGAGAAGGGTAGGATTATTCCAGCGGAGAACCATACTTTCTAATTGCTCGGAAAATCCCATTTCCGTATAGGTCTACTAAATTTAAAGTAAAGAGGTCAAGCGATAACCTGAAAAGCTATTTATTTTAATCTTTCAAGATCTTTCCAGTTTGTTCCTTTACTCCAGCTTCTTTTCAAAAGTCGGCTACTTTATTGCGGCTCATATCAGATATGACACGGGTTTTCCCTGGAAGAATTAGGAAGAGGGTGGATAAGGTTGCAAATTGCATGGGAACTGCTTGTTAAGACGTGTGCAGAATAATTATACTTCGAGACAAATCATGTCGTCCTCGTCCCATTCCACCGCATGAAGGCAACGCTACTTTCTGAGTGATTTTTACAATACAAGGTAGTTGTATGAGAAAAGTTGCCTTTTGTTCACTCATATTTACAGTGAGCGATATAGGATGAGTGCCTCTATTACTTCCTGGAACTAAGGACGTTATGTTTCGTCCCGAAATATACTCTTTCTTGGGTAGGTAAAAAGGCTTTTTAAATCTGTGTATTTCAAATTTCCTTTTAGAGGAGTGAAAATGAATAAAACCCCTAAATATGTAGATTTATGTAATACCAAGCCATAATATGTAATGTGGGATAAATATGTAAAAATATGTAGTATCAAATTTTAATATATTAATGGTAATTACAAGATCCTCAAAGATTTGTTATTTATATACGGTTAGGTTGAAAGGAATATAATATGTAATTACATAAAAATCCGGTCCCTAATAATAAGTATAAAAAGTTTAGGTCGTTCTTACATACAACCGATGAGCCATACGCCATATAAGTTTCTCAAAATCCTGTCAGAATGACGTCATAAGTCACTTCTACCGGTGCAAGCAACTGAACTCTAATTCCCGTTCACGTCTCTGCAGCTAATCGCACCGGGAAGAGCGCTTTGTGGTGAATTGAGGATGAGATACATCTTCTACAAATCAGCAAACCGAATTCGATGGGAATGCTAGGACACAATTTCTGCCAATGGTTTCTCGTGTTGTGACTCGTCATTACACTGGGAATAACACATGCTCTGCTCTCACTGAATTACCTTATGAAACCACACGAATTTCTGACATATGTATTAATGTAATAATATCGAAGGCGGAAGATATAGGAATGCCACAATATAGTCTGTTCACATGCAATGCATGTATACTAAATTTTCTTGAATTGCAAGTTGCAATCAATATACCCTATTCCCGAACTATACTTCTACAGGGTGTAACTAAATTTAATACTCAATCTTCTAGGGATGCTAAAAGAGATCAACACAAACGTTTTCTTTCTAACTTCACAACGATGAATATTTTCAACAAATCACAAAAAATATTGGAACTTTATATTTCATTTTTGGTGCCTGATCAGGTATAGTAGAAACATCACTAAGAATACTAATCCGTGCTGAATTTGGAGATGTTCAAATCTATAATGTAATTATTATTGCTCACACAATCATTAAAATTTTCTTTATAGTAATACCAATTATAATTGGAGGTTTTGGTAATTGATTAGTACCATTAATGTTAAGAAACTAATTACACTAACTTAATTACTTACTTACTTAATTACTTACTTACTGGCTTTTAAGGAACCCGGAGGTTCATTGCCGCCCTCACATAGCCCGCCATTGGTCCCTATCCTGAGCAAGATTAATCCAGTCTCTATCATCATATCCCACCTCCCTCAAACCCATTTTAATAATATCCTCCCATCTACGTCTCGGCCTTCCCAAAGGTCTCTTTCTCTCCAGCCTCCCAACTAACACTCTATATGCATTTCTGGATTCGCCCATACGTGCTACATGCCCTGCCCATCTCAAATGTCTGGATTTAATGTTCCTAATTATGTCAGGTGAAGAATACAATGCGTGCAGTTCTGTGTTGTGTAACTTTCTCCATTCTCCTGTAACTTCATTCCTCTCAGCCCCAAATATTTTCCTAAGAGCCTTATTCTCAAACACCCTTAATCTCTGTTCCTCTCTCAAAGTGAGAGTCCAAGTTTCACAACCATACAGAACAATCGGTAATATAACTGTTTTATAAATTATAACTTTCAGATTTTTTGACAGCAGACTGGATGATAAGAGCTTCTCAACCGAATAATAACAAGCATTTCCCATATTTATTCTGCGTTTAATTTCCTCCCGAGTGTCATTTATATTTGTTACTGTTGCTACAAGATATTTGAATTTTTCCATCTCTTCGAAAGATAAATCTCCAAATTTTATGTTTCCATTTCGTACAATATTCTGGTAACGAGACATAATCACATACTTTGTCTCTTCGGGATTTACTTCCAAACCTATCGCTTTGCTTGCTTCAAGTAAGGTTTCCATGTTTACTCTAATTGTTTGTGGATTTTCTCCTAACATATTCACGTTATCCGCATAGACAAGAAGCTGATGTAACCCGTTCAATTCCAACCCCTGTCTGTTATCCTGAACTTTCGTAAGGGCATACTCTAAAGCAAAGTTAAAAGGTAAAGGTGATATGCATCTCCTTGCTTTAGCCCGCAGTGAATTGGAAAAGCATCAGATAGAAACTGGCCTATACGGACTCTGCTGTAAGTTTCACTAAGACACATTTTAATTAATCGAACTAGTTTCTTGGGAATACCAAATTCAATAAGAATAGTATATAATACTTCCCTGTTAACCGAGTCATATGCCTTTTTGAAATCTATGAATAACTGATGCACTGTACTCTTATACTCCCATTTTTTCTCCATTATCTGTCGAATACAAAATATATGATCAATAATTGATCTATTACACCTAAAACCAGACTGAAAGTCCCCAATAATTTCATCTACTGTGCATACGGAGTTAATCTTCTCAAAAGAATATTGGACAAAATTTTGTACGACGTCAACAAAAGTGATATCCCTCGAATGTTAACACAGTTAGTCTTGTCCCCCTTCTTACAAATAGGTACAATTATGGGCTTCTTCCAATATCTCTAATATTCAGTTTTAGTTAATTCTCTTACGTTTTTGGTTTTTTCTTTCTCTTCTCCTTTTCACTTACATATTTATGTCCTCATTCTCACTTTGACTCTTCCCTCATATTTTCATTCCTATCTTTTCCCGCTCCTGTGTCCACATTCGTAACTTTCTTTTCTGCACTAATTCTATCAGTTTTGTCACCACTCACTTCTTTACGCTAACTTTTTCTCACTCGATAGTATTCTACTCTCAGTATTTCTAATATTCACTTTAGTTACTCCTACTTCACCCAGCCCTGGATTTTTTTCCCTGATGGCATGAATGAATATTGGACGGGTTTAATTTTAATTTAAGTTATAGCAGCTGTACGAGTATTTTGAAATTCACTTCCATTCAGTTGCACAGTACATCACTCCATGAAGCGAGACACATTCGATTCTGCATTAATTTAATCATATGCTTGCCTGATGCTGAAGATCAATTGGCCAGACATCAATATGGGTTGTATCCTCTCCATTCGATTGTAACCGTTGCCGCATATTCAACGGGAAAGGAAATCACTTCATGTTATTAAATTAGGTGGGAACAGGCAGTGTAATATGTAACTTTATCACAAAGCATTAAATTCGGCAACACTTTATTACGAAAAACTGCAATCAAGAGTGGAAAGTAGCTGTTTATTAAACTTGGCTCCTTTAAGTGTAATACTTTATAGGCTGAGATGAAACGGTAGATCAGTGATGTCAAAGCAAGCGCCTTTTTCTGACCTTGACGTCGTGCGCGGGCATCAAGCGCTAAGTATGGAAAGAGGAAGGGTTGTGTATATGAATAAGCAGCCTGTTGGATTAAGAAAACAGTGGTGCACAAACTGCAAACGGAACGTAAAATTTTATGTCGTTTTTATATGGCTTCTTTCTGTTTGTAATTATATATATATATATATATATATATATATATATATAAAGGTAAAGGTAAAGGTAAAGGTATCCCCGTAACATGCCATGAAGGCACTTGGGGGGCATGGAGGTAGAGCCCCATGCTTTCCATGACTTCGGCACTAGAATGAGGTGGTGTGGTCGGCACCACGCTCTGACCGCCTTTTACCCCCGGGAAAGACCCGGTACTCAATTTTATAGGAGGCTGAGTGAACCTCGGAGCCGTTCTGAAAGTTTGGCAATGAGAAAAAATCCTGTCACCACCTGGGATCGAACCCCGGACCTCCCAGTCCGTAGCCAGCTGCTCTACCAACATTACCTGTAAAACAAAAGTACTAACACCAATTTCTTAATACTGCAGTTGTGTTTTAAATGATAATAAGATAATAAAGAGTTAAGAAGGAATATTCACATAAATTCCATTGTAGTACAACTATACTGTACTAAATGGATGAAACACATCATTCATAAAGAAAGTGATATCCCCTCCCCCAAAAAGAGATTTAGTATGACATGATAAGTTGAAATTGGTATTGATGGTACCTCTAGCCTTATAAAAGTAATCAATAAACTATTCATGCAATATTACCATACGAAACAAAGTTATCTAGGTACTGTATCTGTTTTGAGTGTAACTAATATTACATAACAAAACTCTTATCGCATTATGCTTTTAAGGTGATATTTGTGAGCAACTTCCTATCATCAGAATATTAAATTATTTTCTCGAAATGTGCTGAAGCTAAAGAGCTGACATTTTTACAACACATGGGCACGTATCTTTTGCTTATGATGTAACAGCAATTGCTTTGTTAATTCATTTCCTTACAAACAATTTCCATGCGAATAGTTTCAAAATTTTCAATACACTGTTTTCAGTAGACCTAATACGTATTTATGGTATATCAGATTTACGAAAACATTCATTAAGGCTACTAAATAAATAGGCCTATACCTGAAAATTTCACATTTCTATAAAAAAAGTTGGGAAAATATTTCTTTTGAACAAAAATATCAAACTTGTGAAAAATGAACATTAAAATTAAAACTTACATTCTTATAATGCACTTATACTTCTCAGACAAAACTAAAAATTACCATGGAGACAGTTTTAATAAGTTCTCTTCTCTTTATCCATTGAATCAGTGCTGGCCATTCCTGAATGAAGCTCGACCAAGCGGTATATACTACCTCTTTCGTCTGTCTCTTTCCTTTCCGCTGTAAAGCGCTTAGGCTCTCCTGAGCTCTAAAGCGCGCGCTTGCTCCTATGGGCATCAATTGACATGACTGCGGTAGATGGTTATTGGAATATAGGATTCGTACAAAGCCATGAATTAGTGTATTGCGATACAAAGTTGGGGCGTGCTTTTTACAAAATCGAGAAAAACGTTTGAAAAACTCGCTCTGCTCATGAAATTTTATAATTATAAATTATCAATTTATTCAATAAAACTTATTTTTGGAATGCAAGTTTTTCCACCTACCTTATGCAAAACTGGCAAAAAAAAAAAGATACCATCAATTTCAAATGTCATACAAAATTGTATAGCTTTAGTTGCACGAGTATTAGAGATATTGATACTTTAACGTAACGTTGTTTTAATTTTTGTTTATATTTTAAGAGGTTATATGGTTTTCCGATGGTGAAACTGGAAAAAATTTAGTTTACAACCTTCCTTACCGAGCCGTTCATATAACATGCTTGGAATTATTGTGGTCGACAGACAGCAACTTCGGAACAACATACTGAACATTTAAACAAGAAATTACCCAGGATTTTATTTCCTTTAAAAAGTCTAAAAATGATTTTATCAACAGTAATCTCACTAGAGGTTTTGATTTATCTAGAGAAAATCAAAACTCGAGTGGGATTTAATTGACTATTACATTATTAGAAGAAAGTATATAAAGATTAGAAGTAACGAAGTACTCCAACAGAATAAAATATTAATTCACTTACGAAAATACAACTGTCTTCAAATGTATTATTGTACCATCTCAACATTACAAATATTACGCTAGATGCATGCTAGATGGCAGTAATGAGTTATGATTACTAGCAATGCCTTCTCGTCGAGAAATTATCGATCTATATCACGATGGCAGTGTTACTAGTCAAGAAGACTTTGTTGATTCAGTTTCATTTTTATTAAAACAGTTCCATTCCACTTCAATTATTCGAATCCCAGTAATCAACGTCACTTGACAGATGATTTTCAATAAATCTTAGTATTAAACATTCTCTGATACGTGACTATTCATAATATCATATAGCAGAAGCTATAACAAACATAACCTAAATAATATAAACGAGTGTTAGAAAGGTTTTAATTAGGGATGATGAAATAAACAAGAAACGTTTTAATTAACGATGATGAAATAAAAAATAAACATGAATAATTTTAAAAGAAGCAATTATTGAAAGTAAAATTTTCAAATTTGAATGTTAGTGGTTGGTGGTTCAGTTGATGTTATATTGGACGTGTGCATAAAAGAAGTGAACTCGTTGATGTACATGGTGTATCCCTCAACTTATTCAGGACTTCCGAATGGTGCTCTTCATTTATTTGTAAATAGGGTTTCAGGGAAGATGCATAGCTATGACCAGTGATCTTTATTAATTCTTGTTCTTGAATGCCAATGCGAGTCATATTTGAAAGTGCTGTGCATCGACTGGAGTGGTTTGTAATTTTCTGTTTTTGACGTCCAGACCAGTGCAGTTTGAAATGTTGGCAAACAAAGAAACAAATGCTAGGGTAGTGATAAAAATAAACAATGCTAGGGACGCGATAAAATTAAACGAATGCTAGGGACGCGATAAAATTTTGCGATAAGCAGCCATGATTAGTTGAAAGATGTCCTTTCGCACCGTTTTATTGGTAAAAAGTAGTGTGACGTAGTAAAAGAGCAATAGTCATTAAAATATGTTAAGACTAAGGTACCTACATATATACATAATGAAATATGTGCACAATATAAGTTTTTACAAATGTAATGTATTTAAACTAGGAGTAATTCGTCTGAGAATTGTTAAACGTCAGATTCTCGTTATGGTTTGTAGCTGTGAAATATTTTGTTGCTACGTTACTTTATGGCAGACGTGTACATGGACCAGAAACCCATCTGCCGACCCCTTGGCAGCAAACATTGCTGGAGGTGTGGATTTCGCTGACCTCTGCATTTTCTGTATACGAGGAGGAAAGAAAAAGAAACTTTTCTTTTTTCCCTTCCTTCCCTTCTGTCAGGTTTCTTTGTGGGGTTTCTTTTCTACAAATCCTTTGCTCCCCTTTCCGTAGAGGAAGCCCAGCTTCCTGAGGGTGTCCGATCACTCGTTCTGGACGCAAGGCACAGGCTCTACAGCAGAAATGAATTGCAATAAAAAGAATGCATTCCCGCAGCACACCATCAGAACTTAGCTATCAATAGTCGCAAAGTCTGCGGTAATGTCTCCTTGCACATGTACTGCTAATATGTAACCATGGAAACGCTTAGAATTTGCATGTCTTATTTTTTCATTAGCCGTACCCGTGCGCTCCGCTGCACTTGTTAGAAATAAATATAAATTAATTACACAATTAAAATAGGACATCTGGTCCAGGGAACATTCGTGTTTGATAGAAGGATAAATCGTTTAATATGTCACTCAATTTAAACTATTTAAATGATTAAAATACGATCATTTTGGTCCAGAGACCACTCATTTAGTGCAATGATAAATCCTAATAATACAGACGTGGACAGATTGTTAGCAAAATTGAAGATTTTTATTATATATTTTTATAAAATATGATTCTTCAATTCAGACTGCACTTGACATTTTTGCGTATTTCCAAATTATTAGCAAAATTGAAGATTTGTATTGGATATTTTTAGAAAATTTGACTCTTCAATTTGGACTACATTTGATATTTTTGCATATTTACAAATTATTAGTAAAACTGAAGATTTTTACTGTATATTTTTACCAAATTCGACTCTTCAATTTGGACTACGGTTCACATTTTGGATATTTCCAAATAATTAGCAAAACTGAAGATTTTTATTTCATATTTTGACAAAATTTGACTCTTCAATTTAGACTGCAGTTGACACTTTTGCATATTTACAAATTTTTAACAAAATTAAAGATTTTTATTATATATTCTTACAACAAATGGCTCTTCAATTTAAACTACAGTCGACATTTTTGCATTTTTCTGTCAACTATAATGATAGAAATATGAAAAATTGTCAACTGTAGTGTAAATTGAAAAGTCAAATTTTGTAAACAGAATTATCATAAAAATCGTTAATAATGTTAATAATTTGTCCACGTATGTATATATATTGACAAACGTCAAGGCCGCCTCAAATACACGGAGTCATTTTTTTTTTAATTTCGTTACAGCCATCGTTGTCGTTCCTGCAATAACTCCTATGTGACATATCGATTTCCAGATTTTTGCTCTATTAAATAACTTAAATAATGATACAGAAAATAATAAAATCTACTATATGTAATTATAATTCTTTCTTTCGAAAATGTAAGAATTCACCATCTCCTATGTACCACTGCCATTGAATGAATAAATCTGTTTTTCTTCCTATTGAAGAATTCCAAGCCAGAGCGGAACTCTCACGCAGTGGCGGACTCGCATTACAGCTACCTTCCCTGCATTAATGTAACAAGAGCCACGGTTGTTCTAGTCATTCAGTCTGTCAGTACATAATAGTTTATAAGGATATTACATTAATCCATTGTACATTACAGAATTTATAACACTCTTATTAATTTAATGAAATAAACTTCGCTCTATGCACACTCACAAATCATTAGGCTTATTTACATAACCCATACGCACATACTGCAATCTCCTCACCACGGGTCTACGAGAAGGCGTATGGCTTCCACTTCCCCTACTTGCTGTGGACAGAGTTCATCTGCCAATATAATTAAACATCGCTTGATGAAGTTACCTTCGTTGAATGTTTTCAATTCCTCTGCAATTTCTTGGCAAATTTTGTAGCTAATTCTCATAGCCGATTCACTAAGTACATTATTGTCATTCTGTTAATATATAATATAATATAATATAATATAATATAATATAATATAATATAATATAATATAATATAATATAATATAATATAATATACGATATGATATGATATGATATGATATGATATGATATGATATGATATGATATGATATGATATGATATGATATGATATGATATATGATATGATATATGATATGATATGATGTGATGTGATGTGATATGACCATAAATTAAAACAACTTAAAGAAAATTGCTTCTCAGGTAGCCTAAATTATATTAGAGTATTTATTCGATATTTATATTGAATTACAAGTTATTATAGTACATTTACTAATATATTGTGACAGCGACGTGAGATTCGAACTCACGACCAGCGTCCCGCAAGAAAGCAGATCGAGCGGAGCACGGAGGAATGGCGCGCGGCGGAGAGGGGAAAGGGCCAACGCGGCGAGAGAGTGGAGAGAGAGTGCGAGCGCATCTGGCGCTGGTAGAGAGGAGAGGGCTCTGGATTTTTCTGGAGTGCCATCTCTAGAGACGCGTGGAACTTTCGAGGCTACGTCGCTGTGGTTATAAATTAAGGACGCGAAGGAACGACAGCAGTTTTTCAGTTGATTAGTCAGCCAGTCAGTGAGAAAGCCAGAGCAAGCAAGCCAGTCTTGTGTACCGGAGTTCGACTCGAGTGTGCGTCCGCAACTGTATCAGCATCCGAAGGCCTGAGTTCGAGTGCAGTAGACCGCGGTTGGAGGGACCGGAGTTCGAGTACAGTAAACTGTCTCTGAAGGTCTGTGGTTCGAGATACTGTGAACTCGAGTGACTGAGCTAGAAGAACTGTGAACTGAGAACTGATAGTTCTGATTTGTAAATAGTGCTTTGTAAATATTAGTTAAGATTAACAGTTCATTGTTGTTCGTAATAGTCCAAGTAAATTGTCATTGCCGTCAGTGGAGTGCTATAACGAATACTGTGTTCAGTGAAAATTCTATTGTTGACGAGAGCGTTTAAGGTGAATTGTAGAAAGGAATTATTGTTGTGGCGAATAAATTACATTGTTGTTACTAATAAAATTCACAATATAATTTTAAATTATATATTACTAAATGTATAATAACCTGTAATGCAATGTAAATATCAAATAGATACTATAATATAAAGTACCTGAGAAACATTTTCTTTAAGTTGTATTAATTTATGGCGTTCATTACCAACATATGTCATATTCAGTAGCATGTTGTAAAGAATAATGTCGTTGGATATTGAACTTCTTAATCAGTTGGAGTGTTTTATGCCAAATTAAACACTTTGCTAATCCACTGCTCTCTACCAAAAAAGAACTCCTCCTCCCATGATATATTAAACGCGTTGGGAATAGCGGGACGGTTTAGTGTATGAGCGGAAGCTCAGTCTTCAAAGTTCGCCATCATACTGCAGAGTCACCACTGCACCGACACTGAATGACGTACGGTATGCATACGTCACAGCGCTCGCAATACCCGCTCTTTAAAGCACACAGCGCTCATTTCTCAGAATCAGTAATGTGCCCAGCACTGACTTAAATGTTGCGTATAAAGTGAATGGGAATGATATCGCTGTAATATATTAACTCGATTTATGAGCTTGATTTAACTGCAGTGCAGTTGAAATGTGTGCTACGAACCTCTGAACCCGTTCTTAATTAACTAATTATGTAACTATATTGCGCTCTTGGTTATTGTAAATGTAAGCACTTGAACATGGCATCAGTTACATGTAGACAAGTGAGGGGGGGTAATAAGTTAATGGATAAAATGAAGTGAGAATCCGAGATACAGAAGATTCTGGCGGGGAGTGAAATAGTCTAGAGTCTAGACCCTCCCTGCACATTACAACGTTCAAAAGCAGACATCAAGTGTTATGTACGTCATATGGGAACAATAGTCATGTTAATTGAAATGATGCAGCAATGAGTAGAAATGGTCTTTGCCTCGAGCAACCACATGGATGTGGGAAGATATTGAATTAAATTATTACACTTGTAGCAGAATACTGTCGCCTTGGAAACCTCCTCTACTTTTCTTCAAATTAGATTAAGAATAAAAATAAACAATTGATTAAATGGCGATCTTACTCGTGTTAATTATGTAAGCATGTGCGGCTTACAGCTGTTTCGGTACTACTTGACACCATCCTCAGAGCCTTCTGTGTCTCGGCGTCATCTCAACTTCGCTGCCTGTTGTGTGGGTGCGTTCGTGTGATGAAGAGTTGTGTCAAACAGTGTGTGTGTTCTGAAATTGATCTGTATGTTGAGAATTTGATTAACCATTTAAATGGTTACAACCCAAACATAATAGACATCATAAGGAAGACAAAACTAAAACTAAAAAAACACAAAAACACACAAAACACAACGCAAACACAAGAACACAACACAAACACAACAACACAAGAAATACATCACACTAACATACGAAAACAAAAGCACACATAAGATCGCATCCTCATTCAGAAAACAGAAATACAACATAGCATACAGAACAGAAAACACACTACAAAGACATCTCAACACACAAACAACACAAACAAATAAATACAACCACACATGAGTATACAAACTCACATGCAATAGTTGCGACAATTTCTACATTGGACAGACAGGCAGATCATTCCAAACTCGATGCAAAGCACACATTAAAGCAATAACCAGAGGACATAATACATCTACATATGCCGAACACAAAACTAATGCTAACCACACATACAATAACATAAATACAGACATGGAAATCCTACACATAAAACCCAAAAACCAAAAACACAACACACTAGAACAATATGAAATATACAGACACACTAAAACAAACCCTGATCAAATTCTCAACACAAAGATCAATTTCAGAACACACACACACACTATTTGACACCACATTTCAACACTTTTCAACAATCGAACGCACTCACACAACAGGCAGCGAAGTTCGAGATGATGCCGAGATCTAGTAGGCTCTGAGGATGGTGTGAAAAAGCACCGAAACAGCTGTAAGCCACACATGCTTACACAATAAACACGAGTAAGATCGCCATTCAATCAATTATTAATAATAATTTATTTATTTAATAATAATAATTTATTTAATTAATCTAGCAGAGCTAAGGCCAGTAGGCCTTCTCTTCCGCCCAGCCAGACTCTAATTCTAATTGAATACATTTGGTTACATATGTACTGATGAGAAGAATAAATTGTCTGTAAAAACAGTAAAATCAATGCTTGTTACAACATCATTCTGCAGTTAGGATTGCGTTGATTTTCAATCATGATTCTTCAAAATAAACAATTGTTAAGTGTAATTAATTCTTCAAAAAATATTGCAAAGCCAAGGAGCACTAATTTATAAGAATATTGTCAGTGAGTGACTTAGTGTATTTTGTAAGCTATTTCTGTAATAACTTAGTAAAAACAATTTGAAGTAAACTTACGTAAATAAGCTTAAACTTAATGCAAATATGCTCCCTAACAATTTTCTTTACTATTTGTTTACTTAATCTTAGTTAGTAAAGTGTTCGTATAGTAAACTTTACTACAGACACACTTTGAAAGATTGGCATATTTGATGGGTGCGCATACTAAATTTATTCATTGAAAACTGATTTGTCCCGTATTTTTTTCCAATAGGTCTGGGAACCCTACTTTGAGAAAGCAACAGAGGTCAAGGCTGTTCGAGAATAAGGTGCTTTGAAAAATATTTGTGGTTAAGAAGGATGAAGTTACTGGAGAATGCAGAAATTATATAACGCAGAACTGCACGCATTGTATTCTTCACCTAACATAATTAGAAACATTAAAAGCGGAAATTCTACTTGAAGCAAGTAAATCCCGAAAAGACAAAGCATATGATTATGTCTCGTGACGAGAATATTGTATGAAATGGAAATATAAAAATTGGAGATTTATCCTTCGAAGAGGTGGAAAAATTCAAATATCTTGGAGCAACAGTAACAAATATAAATGATACTCCGGAGGAAATTAAACACAGAATAAATATGGGACATGCCTGTTATTATTCGGTTGAGAAGCTTTTATCATCCAGTATGCTGTCAACAAATCTGAAAGTCAGAATTTATAAAACAGTTATATTATCGGTTGTTCTGTATGGCTGTGAAACTTGGACTCTCACTTTGAGAGAGGAACACAGATTAAGGGTGTTTGAGAATAAGGTTCCTACAAAATTTTTGGGGCTAAAAGGGATGAGGTTACAGGAGAATGGAGAAAGTTACACAACGCAGAGCTGCACGCATTATTTTCTTCAACTGACATAATTAGGAACACTAAATCCAGACGTTTGAGATGAGCAGGGCATGTAGCACATATGGGCGAATCCAGAAATGCATATAGAGTGTCAGTTGGGAGGCCGGAGGGAAAAAGACCTTTGGGGAGACCGAGACGTAGATGGGAAGATAATATTAAAATGGATTTGAGGGAGGTGGGATACGATGGTAGAGACTGGATTAATCTTGCTCAGGATAGGGACCAATGACGGGCTTATGTGAGGGCGGCAATGAACCTCCGGATTCCTTAAAAGCCAGTAAGTAAGTAAATACAAGCGTTTCAGTTGGGCAGGACATGTAGCACGTATGGGGAAATCCAGAAATGTATATAGAGTGTTAGTTGGGAGGTGAGAGGGAAAAAGACCTTTGAGGAGACCGAGACGTAGAAGAGAGGAAATTATGGAAATGAATTTCAGCGAGGTAGGATATAATGGTAGGGAATGGATTAATGTTGCTCAGGATAGGGACCAATGGCGGGCGTATGTGAGGGCTGCAATGAACCTCCGGGTTCTTTAAAAGCCATAAGTAAGTAAGTATGAATGTAGTAAATCGTTAAGATTATGAATTTTATTGTAATGTGTCAAGATTTGTAAATGCAGTGACGCAATTCACCGAAATTTGAAAACGACGTAATGTTGGCCTTGACATAAAATGTTGCTTTCATTCAAACCATTTATTCATGGAGAAAAAATCTGTGACACGCTATCACTTATTCCATGGAAGCCGCACTTAGAGTTGTACCATCTAAAATTCATCGCCCTGGGATGGGATTCAATTCACGCATAATGGATGTAGAGAAAAGCTTGTTAGCAACTAGACAACGAAATAACAATCGTTGCATGAAGTTTCAACATGTACATTACCAGCTCAACTATAAGCAATTGTGTTCTATATTCACAAATAGGCTTTTTTTCTGCTCATCTTTTGACATGGAATGAACAGACTTTCACATTCAGCATTTTAACCCTTAAATTCGCGAAGTATCCTATAGGATACAACAGGTTAATAGGCCATAATTTTAATAGAACAAAAAAAACTGGTAGGAAAATTAAAATTTCACAATACAGTACTATAATAATAATAATAATAATAATAATGATGATAATAATAATAATAATAATAATAATAATAATAATAATGGCTTTATTTAACCTGGCAGAGTTAAGGCCGTAAGGCCTTCTCTTACACTCAACCAGGATTAAAATTTGCTTACACAGTTCAACATAAAACTGGATCGGAATTAAGTAATTACATACTGATACAATTTAGGTACATAATGAGATCAAAAAAGGTACTTACATAAAATTTACCTCATAAAATAAAAATAAACATAGTGAAATACATGTTAATGTGATTAGAATCAAACACGAATCACATAAAAACAGAAACCGATAATTCAATAAAAAAAATGTACACAGTAAAAATAAAAATAAACACATTGGTTTACATATTAGTATTAGATTACAATTAAGTAGGATTTACATAATTAAACCAGAAACCGACAATTGAATAAAATGTACACAAAAAATAGATTAATAATAAAAACGCAACACAGTGGGATACATATTGGCGTTAAGTGATAAATAAACAAGATTTAGATAATAAAAATAAGAAACAAAAAAAAAATAAAAATAAATACAGTGGAACACTTTCCATTAAATATTTGCAACGAGTTAGGTCTGGCAACTCATCATAAGATATTTTTCTAATTTACATTTAAAGGAAATTAAAGTTCGGCAGCCCTTGACTTCAGGCGGCAGAGAATTCCAGTGACGAGAAGTAGCAACAGTGAAATATGAAGAATAAAGAGATGATGTGTGCAGTGGTATTTCTAGCGTGTTATCATATTGTGACCGAGTATTTAAGTTATGATGCCGAGAAAGACTGTGGAATCGGACATATAAGTAAGAGGGAGTAGAGGTGTGCAAAATTCGGTATAAGAGAGAAAGGGAATGTAACTTTCCCCTCTCATTTAACCTGAGATACAATAATTTATCTAAAGAAGGTGAAATGTGATCGTAGTAGCGTAATATTGTACAACATATAAAATATGGACATTGCGACAGTTGTTTTCTTTACAGTCCGACACGATTTAATAAACTTGTGTGAGAAATGAAGTTCTGCCAATTTAAGGGTTAATATACTTATAAATTCGGGATCGGAGTTTTAAACTCTCCTCAAGCTTTAAATTTTATTCGTATCATATCCTTAAATCTTAACATTTCATTTAGTCGCTTCTTCATTCTTATTAAATTTTCTCTGCTCCTACTTTCATTTCCTGAGCATCTTGCACTCCACACGGAAATAAGTTCATCCACTACGTAGATTCCTTTAGTCCTGTCTCAATATAAGGCCCCACTCTTTTGACAGACATAACTGGGACGATTAATAAGCACATTACAAGACGAAGCTGAGAATGAATCTGCTTCGGACTTCATTTTGTTAGAATAAATCGTATCTGTTTTACTAGAAATGCGACATTCTTTTGAAGAAGTTATTAGAGTATTAGTCTGCAATCTTAAAGCATATATTATTATAAACTCTCCACCTGAAGATGAATTTTTAAATAAGTCGAAAATATTTGTGGAAATATAACTTTGTAATGTAATAAAACAGAAAATTAATTCTGTGTTAATACAGATTGAAACTAGACAAATATAATTTATTACAAAATTACCTCCGTTTATGGTATAGGATTTCCCTTTAATTATGGGTCTTACTCAGCGAATAGGGATTAAAAAGAATGGACACTTCGCGTCGGTACCTTTGATGTAGCCGGACTGATTTCAATGACCTTCAAGCCAGCTAAAGCGTGAGATTCTGCTTTCTCCCTAGAGTTGGCGCTGACATCACACCAGATAGCAGTCGACACAGCGGAAATATAACACATATAATTAATACATCTAGGTACATTATGTACTCAAAATAAATTGGATCCATAAAATAATAAATCCGTCATTAACTGTAATGTCTAGACTCTAGAGTTCCTTTAGAATGAGAGTTGAAACGTTGACCCCCAACAACAATTAAAATATGTAATGATTTGATAGCGCTGAAAATGGAAAAACAAAACTCTTACGAGAAGTAAAACCATATACTTACTTACTTACAAATGGCTTTTAAGGAACCCGAAGGTTCATTGCCGCCCTCAGATAAGCCCGCCATCGGTCCCTATTCTGTGCAAGATTAATCCAGTCTCTAACATCATATTCCACCTCCCTCAAATCCATTTTAATATTATCTTCCCATCTACGTCTCGGCCTCCCCAAAGGTCTTTTTCCCTCCGGCCTTCCAACTAACACTCTATATGAATTTCTGGATTCGCCCATACGTGCTACATGCCCTGCCCATCTCAAACGTCTGGATTTAATGTTCCTAATTATGTCAGGTGAAGAATACAATGCGTGCAGTTCTTGTTGTGTAACTTTCTCCGTTCTCCTGTAACTTCATCCTTCTTAGCCCCAAATATTTTCCTAAACACCTTATTCTCAAACACCCTTAACCTGTGTTCCTCTCTCAAAGTGAGAGTCCAAGTTTCACAACCATAAAGAACAACCGGTAATATAATGTGGTCGTGCCAGAGAATCAGTCCTATTGCAAGGCTTATTTTGAGGTTTCGTAACAAGCTGTTTTCTTTAATGTTGATGGGTTGTTAGCCCTTTGACCAACCCCCAAGCTGGAGGATCACCCCTCATCGGCTGTCCACGACTGCTTATTCAATATATTCGCAGCTACCTTCCATATCTGGAGGCCGTCTCCTCTATCCGCAACCTGAGGACGCGCCATGCCGTGGTGATAGGGACCCACAATACATGGTACTTTTGCTTATAGCAGGCGTTATTAGAGAATCGTTTTTATGTATAGTCCTAGGTTTATTGCATTTATTTACTTATAGTTAGAATTAAATTTACATTTATTTTATTTTTTATTGCTGTAATTATTGTAAACATCATTAATATAACTATTGCATATAAATCACTAGTACTCCAGTAATGGAATATGGTGCTGCATGTTGGGATCCTTACAGATTAGAACATATTAAGACACTGGAAAAGATTCAAAAACGGGCTCTCAAGTGTTGTCGTAATAATTCACCATTAAAATGGGACACACTCACGGACCAGAAAACGCGAATTCGATTATGCGCAATGTTCAAAACATACAGAGGTGAGCCTGCCTGGAGAGAAATAAAAAATAGGTTGCAACCGCCAAATTACTCGTCAAGGAACGACCACTCATATAAATTGAGGGAGAGAAGACAGAGGACGGACACTGGAAAGTTTTCTTTTCTCAATCGTACTATCAGGGACTGGAATGCTTTACCTGCAGACTTACTAAAGGCTTTACCAATAACCAAACATGTATTTAAAAATAGGCTTAAGGACTTTACTAATAGACGGTAGTAACTATTTAAAGGGTGTAATTGATATCTTGTTGTTTGAAGTGTTCTATCAGTGAGGAAGTGTGTTGTGTCAGTGAAGTGTGAGAAGTGTGTAGTGTCAGTGAAGTCTATTGTGTAAGTGAAGTGCGTTGGTGTCAGTGAAGTGGCTGTGCAATGTATTTGAACAGTGAAATGATTAGAAGAATTAGTGAAACGAGGTAGAATCAGTGGATTGAGTGAGTTGACAGCGAAATAAGTGTAGTGCCGAAAGGTACTTGTGCAGGTATGAACCTGTCAGACTCGTGGGTCTTAGTTCGATCTTAGGGTTCAGATACAAATTAAATTTACTTTAATAGTAATATACGTTACAAGAGCGGTATGTTGACGTTTTCATGGTCGAGGAAAAGATTGAAAAAGCGAAACGTAGTTGAGCTTTTTTAATTTCCGAGAACATGAAAACAAACATACCGCTCGTGTATCGTACATTATTTTGTGCGAAGATCGTTTATTACATACCTGAAAGACGAATTTCTAATTAGTTTCAATGAAATCTCCATGTTGGTTTCTTTTTAATGACGCCAACTTCGGAACACCAAAATATCTTTCATCAACACTGTTGCTGTAAAATGTTTTCTGTGTTTACTATACTCCAGCAGGCCCTGATATACGTCTGTCTTTTTTTCCCCCAGTCTATAAATGCGAACTTAAAACAAACGGTAAGGTTATGTAATGATTTATTTTTCATTTTAATATTTTAACAATATTATTTATATAACATATTGCAGTAATAACATCGGCATCTGGAATCTCGTTGATTTTTTCACGGCTTCCTTAATGTTACTTGTATCAGGAATGCAATAAGTTTCGTGGATTAGTAGACTTTACTTAATTTTTAACAGTGCAATTTAGGTGAAATTGCAGTGGTAAGTTTCCAATTTATAATTATTACTATGTTAAACGTCTCTAAAAATAATATGTTAAAAGCCTAAAGCAGTAAAATGAATGTCGCGCTTAAGCGGTAAGAAGAGGGAAATTGTTATGTGTGTTACGTTGGGAATACTGAATGTGGTATTTCACACTTACCGCGTATTGGTTCTGTGCGGAAAACAAGCAATTACGCACGATCTCGCACAAATGTTATTTTAAGTGACCATGCTTCATTTAATTTAGGATGCTCCTTGTTATTATTATGATTATAATGATGATTACTATTATTAATATTATTAATTATTGTTTTTATTAGGTGTGTTTATTATTAATTGTCATTATTGAGTGTAATTAGTTACCACTGCCACCGGGTATATACCCATTTGTATTGTGAATATATACATACATACATACATACATACATACATACATACATACATACATACATACATACATTGTAATATTATTGTGCATTATATATCACTGCCACCGGGTGTATACCCAATTGTAGTGTTAAAAAAACACCCTCTCTCTCTCTATCTCTCTCTCTCTCTCTCTCTGAACGCCTGTAATGATGGTTCGGGTGCGACAGTCAACACAGAATCATATCCAGTCCTGAGTTTATCTGGAAGATTGCATTTTGTACATTTACTCTGAGGAATTCTACTTAATTAACAGACTCTATCTCTTGAATTATTCGGTTGCGGGCATATGTGTATAAGGATTTTTTCTGTTTGCGTGTAGAACCACCTCTCAATGTTGTTTGAGCATTTCAGACACATCCGGTATATTATTTCTTATCTTTTCACAAATGAAGAGATGAAAATAATATAACAAATAAAGACGTTGGATGTCTCTTTCCCAATAGGCGGCCTGCTTCAATAGAATCGTGCCCCACTGTGGAGGAACCCCAGGGTGAAGCACCATTAAGAAATACAGTGTCCGCGAATACAGCGTCTGTGAGAGAGACGGGAAAACCAACACCCTGGCCGGGCTATGACACAAGGAAGGAAATCGGGTCATTTATATCGGCGATGAAACACTGGGATCTCAGTCATCCTTAGAGAAAAGAAAAGATGTGGCTGAAGTGGTCGTACATTTTCTTTCCCAGGCAATAAATTGGTCGGTCCAGCACCGCATTTGGGAGCTAGAATAATGGTCAGCTGAGACCAAGATTTGTAGCCGCTCTACCGCCAAGCCCCTGTACAGCCGGCTACCTGCTGTTACAACCCTCCAGCTGCCCCAACATCAAACGCTTTCTTTTGCAGATGAAAGTTACATGCTGTTCGTAAAGGAAAATTTATTTTCATTTTGCGAATCTGTAAAAACAAGAAGTAGCGCCATGGAAACATGATATCCAATCTAATTATGTGCAATTGTTCGCAGTAATTCAAGACCAGCAGCAAAAGACGATATATTTTTCACCATAATCATCCTATCCTATTCTGTAGAACAAATAGATCAAGAGTTGTTTTTATATAGCCTATTATATTTTGTTCATAAAAAGACTCTCTCTCTCTAGTTCTGTGATAATGGAAATTTCAAGTTATCTTAAGCGATGGCTGTTGATTGGTTTAGTTGGCAGCAGCAGCGAGTGCCGTAGGTCTTCAATCAGATAGGGTTCTCTTGTGAGTCTGGACGGTGTGTATTTCGACACACCGAGCACCTTCTTTAAGTAGGTTGCCTTGCTGTTCTCCCAGATTTCGAGGTCTCTCTTTTTCAGGCGCTCCCATATCATATGTATTCCATACATCACTATGGGGACTATTTTTGCCTTAAATATTTTCATCACCATGTCAAGGATGAGTGACTGTATGTGGTTTACGTCATTCATTGCTCTAATTGCCGAGATCGCTTTTTGTTTCACATGCACGTTGAACGTTGTTCCAGAAGTTTGGAAAGTCACCCCAAGGTACTTGTACGAGTTAATGACTTGTAACTTCCCGTCTCCAACCTGCATTGTCTTTCTCTGATACTCGGCCACCTTTTCTGAATATCATCTGCGCGCTTTTTTCTTGGTTGATGAGTCCATTTGTCTTGGCCCACTTTTGCACATTATGTGGGCATTCCTGTACGTCTTCTAGTTTGCCGGAGGCTAATACCATATCATCTGCATATATATATATAAATTCTGGTGGAGTTGTGGCTTATGGTGTTTCTTATTACATCTGCGTTGCAAGGTTGAAGAGCAGGGGGCTAAGAGGGTCTCCTTGGAGGAAGCCGTTCGTCTGTGTGATAAGGGCTGATATTTCTATATTGTTATATATTGTGATTCTGTTGTATTCTAGTATGTTTGTGATTATGCTCGTGAGGTAGATGTTTGGCCCCATCATTTCTGCCATTTTGTCTTTTACAATCTTCAGATCTATTAGATCGAAGGCCTTGCTATAGTCGATGAAGTATCAGTCTTACAAAACATAAATTAAGTGAACAAATGGTTGTATGCAGTGACCCTCAGTGGTAAGAAAGTACTAACAGCTCTCTAACTAGAGATTTTTTCTTTCCAACATTAATCTCTAGATTCAACTGTAAACACCTGGTACCTAACATCGTGCCTAAGCAAATAATTTATATTTTCTGGACAATTTGAGAAACCCCTGTGTTTTACGTTTCAAAGAAATCCTGCTTAAGAGAATTTCAGAAATTTACATCACATACTGAGAATTTACTGTACTTAGCTACCACACTCATTTCTGCCACAGCCAAATAACAGAAGTTGTAGTTGCTGTAGTGTGTAGGGTACATGAATGTTTCTTTTTATTATATACCGTAATAATTTCACAGTTTTGTATCATTCTTAATATAACACACCGCGAACCAAATAGGGTCCAATAAATTGAGATGATGATGCTACTACTACTACTACTACTACTATTACTACTACTACTACTACTACTACTACTACTACTACTACTACTACTACTACTACTACTACTACTACTACCACTAAATAATAATAATAATAATATATTATTTGTTTTAAATCATATATATATGTATTTTATGTAATATATCTGTGTTTTATGTCTTGAGTATGTATTTTTTTCTCTCTCCGTATTATTTATACTCGTTTTAACATCTCTGGTCATATTGCGAGTTAATCGTTTGGGTGAAATCCGAAGGCCTGTGTACTATTGTTGAGAACTAGATGGCGAATATAGCCTATATGTATTACTGGTTTGTTATGAATATGATTTTGGTGATGAATGAGGCCGGTGATATTCAGGGATGTTGTGACCCGAATTTCTTGGCATTTGACTTACGGTTTAGGGAAAACCCTGGAAAACCTGAACCAGGAAATTCAACCCGACCGGGAACCGAATCTGCGTAATAGACCAGCATGCTGACCCCTACACCACAGAGGTGGTCTGTATGTATTTGTATGTAACATATTTCTATTTTTATGTAATACGAGTATGTATATTCCTATGTCATATTTAAGCATTTTATGTAATATGTCTCTTTGTGTTTTTATGTCCTAAGTATGTATTTTATGCAATACATCTGTGTTTCATGTCTTGTGTATCTATATCTATGTATTGTCTATTTGATCTCACGTTACGGCTTTGTATTTGTGCTTTTTATGTCATATATCTATTCAATGTAATATGTGTTTTGTCTTGTATATATAATTTATATGATATGTCTGGTACAAATCTGGTACATTACAGAAAAAAATCTGTACAATCTGGTACAATTTTCAGATAAATCTGGTACATTTTATTTTCGGCCAGTTGCAACACTGACAAGAACATACATTTTTTTTTTTTCAAAATAAACTTGAAGAGTTAAAACAGTGTCAGAATACGTTGGTGAAAATTGCGAAAACGGACAATGGAATTTATGAGACGAGGAAGCAATGCCATTATTCACGTTAGTAATTTGAAGACAATTTTTTTATGATTATGCATGTAATTACAGAAAAAAATACACGCAGTTTATAAATACTACTGCATGTTTATGAACTCATGCCTATGCATGGTAATTAATGTAGTTGTCAATGTTAAATACGTATAGAATTTAAATATGGAAGCATATTCAATTTACCATATCTACATAAGTTATATGAATCTAGCGATCCGTGAATCTTTTTTTCGAGTCGAAAGGAACACTCAAGTAACATACATTTGCAAAAAAAATATTTTCTCAACTTCACTCCTTGTTCCATATGAAAGAATTTCTACCACTTAGTCTAAAAAGAATCTTATTCAGACGCTTGTAATGCCCCATTTTAATTATTGCGATTCGTTGCTAACTAATGTAAGTTCACTCTTAGCTGAGAGACTACAACGTGTTCATAATGTGTGCATACGATTCATCTGCAATACTCTTAAATTTGACCTTATAACACCTTCCCTCCAGTTACTTTCATGGGTGCGTCTGAAGGAACGAAGAACAATACATTCACTGTCTCTTTTGTTTAGAATCATGCATACTTCTACTCCGAATTATCTGTAATCGCGCTTTCAATTTCTTACAACCCTTCGAAACCGACATCAAGCACTTCTTTCTATCCCTCATCATAGAACGTCTTTATACTCATCTTCCTATACTGTAGAAACACCTCGCCACTGGAATTCGTTACCTTATGACGTCAGGGACTGCCGGACTTTATCACAATTCAAAATTAAATTGGAAAATTTTGTCTTAGTTAATGTTTTTAGGTATTGCTAGAAGTATTGATTTGTGTTTTTTTTTCTTTTTCTTTTTTAATCTAGGTTAAAATTGCAAGTTCCTTGTTTATGTTAGTTAATTAGTTAGGATACAATTAATTATGATACTTAATCACTAATTTAAAGTTTGTGTGACTGCAACCTGTGTATATTTTTGTGTGGCTTTACTTTGTTTATAGTGATTTTTTCTCTCTCTCTCTCTCTCTTTATTTTTTGTGTAGCTTTATTTTGTATATAGTTTATTTTTTTCTGTTTATTTCTATTATTGTATCTGTATTCGTGGTGTTGTGGAAGAGAAGGCCTGATGGCCTTAACTACACCAGAATAAATAAATATATATATATATAAATGAATGAATAAGTAAATAAATAAATAAATGAATGAATGAATGAATGAATAAATAAATAAATAAATAAATAAAGGGATCCACGACTAAAAACCTTGGAAACCATTGGTCTATAAGATGCTGCTCCCTTTGGAAGCTTTCCCGGTGGTTCCAGCGTATAAGCATAAGTGTTCTGAGTAGTTTTAATATGAGATTGGATTTATGTTAAACTTGTCTTTTACCAAACTAAGCACAGCTTGTGAGTCACTAAACACTGTGACGCTACAGTTGTTTTCACTAGAGTATTGCACAGCTTCTTGAATAGCCAGTAATTGTGCCTGGAAGACTGAGCATGAAGGAGCAAGTTCGAACTGTGCATTCATTTTATTAGCACTGTAGTAAACAACGTCTAATCCAGACATCAGTGCATCATCTGGGTGAATTGTGCAGCAATTAAAATGTGAATATATAATTAGCTATTGAATTGAAAGATAATAAATGTTCTAAAATAACTGAGGAAATTATGGATAATCACACCACTGAATAAATGTCACATTTCCTGTATTTAGCTTACATGTTGTATAACAACAGAGAACAAATTTAATTGAATTGTATATTTTTAAAAGGATATCAGTCAACAATCTGGTAACTTTTAGTTTTTGTTGTTTTAGAATAAATTTATTTTATTCACCAGAGTTTCCTCAAATCATAATCTGTGATTAGACAAAGTATACAAATGAAAAAAGGCACAAACAAACAGTCAATGAAAGATAAGGTCGGATGCACACAGAATCAGACGCCTCGCTACAGCTTAAAACGGTCTGCTGGCGACAACTGATTTGCTGGCCGTGTGGGCTTAGAAAACTGGCCTAGACTAGAAAATTTGTATTTGGTTATTACAACTTATAGATAATTATACATATGGACACTTCGCGTCGGTACCTTTGATGTAGCAGGACTGAATTCAATGACCTTTAAACCAGTTTGAGCGTGAGATTCTGCTTTCTCCCTAGAGTTGGCGCTGACATCACACCAGGTAGCAGTCGACACAGCGGAAATATAACACATGCAATTAATATATCTAGGTACATTATGTACTCAAATAAAATAAATTGGACCGATGAAATAATAAATCCGTCATTAACTGTAATGTCTAGAATTTAGAGTTCCTTTATAATGAGAGTTGAGACGTTGACCCCAACAACAATTAAAATATGTAATGATTTGATAACGCTGAAAATGGAAAAACAAAACTCTTATGAGAAGTAAAACCATGTACCTATATTACAGAGGTGTGAAAATTATTAGAATAATCTTAATTTTAAAGGTTTTTTAATAGTTCCTTCACAAATATTCATTGAATTGATGAATATTAGTATATAATATTACTATACTGATGTAGGATATATTTACTACTAACAATGCCGGAAAGCATTGTTGTACATTGGTATTTTTCTTATTTTACAATTGTTATGGTAATTCAGAAATTATTATATTATGTTGGCGGAATTGGAAACATCAAAAATTAATTAAGAAATGCTTTAAACAAATTGTTCTTTGCGTTTACATTGTTGTGAAGGTTCAAATGAACGTATGCATCTGTTTTGTGCATATAATTTTTTATGTTTCCAATTCCGCCAACATAATATAATAATTTCTGAATTCCCATAACAATTGTAAAATAAGAAAATACCAAATGTACAACAATGCTTTCCGGCATTGTTAGTAGTAAATATATCCTACATCAGTATAGTAATATATACCAATATTCATCAATTCAATGAATATTTGTGAAGGAACTATTAAAAAACCTTTAAAATTAAGATTAGTCTAATAATTTTCACACCTCTGTATATTGTATACAAATATTAAACGAATTTTATACATAATTTTATAATGCATTATATTATTTTATAATATAATTTATTATTCCTAACATATAAACAATTATTATTACAACTAGTTTGTCACTGAGAAATAAGGAAAAGCTGTTAACTTGAATTTATTTGAAGCAAAGCGTTACTGGATTACGCAATAAGGTAGATGATGTTTGGATCATGTGTCTCAACTCTATACTCAACTCAACTCTTACTCTTTTTGTAAGCAGTTTGGTCTAGGACAAACCCATTGAAGTATCTCTGTCTGCAGTGAAGGAATCTATAAAAATCCTAAGAAACCATCTCTACAGTTATATAGATTGATCTCTTTGCTATGGTGGTCTGCTCACTTAAGTTGGGTCTTGCAAACAGACGACTGTGATCACCCAATAGCTAATAGAGACTAGGAATTTTTATGTTTCTTCTGGAATTAATGATGTTTTGTTTAGTCTTTTCGAATTATTTCTAATTGTGCTATTCCTTATTCTTTTTCTTCTCCATTGTTTTCTTTCTTTTTTTCCCCATTATAACAACAATTTTACGGTAAGCTTTGTCTTCTAGGCAGCCTTCACTTGGAGGAAGCTGAATAAAATTTATTCGAAATAAAATCTTAGCGTGTGCTCGATTACAATAAACTCTAGCGCTTGAAAGTGGAACTAAACGCCGGCGCACAGAGAAACAAAACACAGGAAAATTCGCTCAGTCTCCATTCTTTATAATCCATATTCGCTGGTTATTATTTCCTAACGACGCCTATATCGAATGGTCTGTACCCATAAATTGGCAAAACTTCATTTCTCACACTAGTTTATTAAACCGTGTCGGACTGTAAAGAAAACAACTATTGAAATGTCCGTATTTTATATGTTGTACAATATTATAGTATTGTGAAACTTAATATTATCCTACCAATTTTTTTTTATTGTGCTATTAAAATTATAGCATACTAGCTTAAATTACCCGGCGTTGCCCGGGTTTTATATTTTGGTCTATTTCTAAATAAACTGTTTGTTAGACTTATCGGAGACCTCGGCAAGGGAACTTACTATTGTGAAATATTGACTCACCAAAATTATGCACTAACAAGAATTTGTGTCAAAAACTCATGCAAAACGTAATATGAGTGGCAATATTAACTGGAAAAACGAAAGAAGATTATGTTTTTACCCCACGTATTGCTATTATAGCCATTTGATTTTAAGCAATTATTATAAGTTATAGTAATATTTGTGATAATATTACAATATTATAATACTGCAATAATAATATAGAGCCTATTTTACTGTTACTGTTAACCCGTCTCTTATTAATAAGTTATGGTCACTAATGACTTGGCCGTTTATAGAAAAATATGATTTTCTGTTGCGGTAGTGTTCTACATTGCCTTCTCCAGGAGAGTGAATTCTGATGAGTATAGTCTCCGTTACTGCAAAACACCCTGAAATCCATGTATTTGATAGAATCAATCCGTTACAGATTGTAGTTTGGCCTTGAAGGAAATTAAATATATTGTGGGCAGAAAGGCTTAATAATGCATAATGCCGTGGTACGATAAATATTATCATCAATCACAATGTTAAATATCTTGAATATCCCTGTAGCATAAGGTCTTAATGTTGTTAAAACTCTATTCATAGGTGAGATGGAATTATTTCGATTAGTCAGTTTCTTTCGATATTAATATTCGCCACTAGGGAGGAGAAAACATAAGTAAATATGGTTCGTTTTGGTTTTATATGGTCTACTATGGCTATTCAATATTAAGTAAATTATGTGGTAGCAATCCTTGTATGTAGTTTGAAAGAATTCTAGAATTCAATTGGATAAAAGAGTCTGCTCACTATCTACAAAACTGCATCGAGGAATTCATAATACGGTCCTGGACTGCGTAAAGATACTTATTGCATGAATTATCTAGTTTTAGCCTTCATGATGTGTAACAACAATGTAATTTAATTTCGTGTTAAAATTTCCAAGGCCTCGTGAAAGTCTATGTTGAATACAACAGACAATAATAAAGAACAATTGACTGTAGAAGATTTTGGATTTTAATATAGTACATGAATATTTGATCTATTTATTTTTATTTTTTATATATTTAATTACCTGAACTTCCATTTGCACAATTTTAATGTAGCCTATGTTCTTCTCCTGGTTATGAAGGTTAAATGTGCAAACTTTGGCACATATCGGTCAAAGCGTGTAGATTTGTATAGAGAACATACACACACACATACATACATACATACATACATACATACATACATACATACATACATACATACATACATACATACATACATACATACATACATACCTACATTCAATTTTATATATTAAGATATAGCCTATTAACCTGTTGTATACTATAGGATATATTGTCAATTTAAGGGTTAAAATTAAAATAGGCCCTACTACTGATATACTGCACAAACGTCATTTTGTATGTTTATGACTACTTCATGGCTCACAATAAAGAAAAATAATATATTAAATCAATAATGAGTGATAGTAGACTATAGAGCAGAAAACTAGATCTATTACAAATTATTATTATTATTATTATTATTATTATTATTATTATTATTATTATTATTATTATTATTATTATTATTCACGTGATGCTTTCATTTCATTTGCAATTTCTCACATATTTTTAGAAACCATGTTTTGTCGTGATATTGTTTCAAATATTGTACAAAACGTATCTTTCCTGTACTAAAACAACTAATTTATACGCTATGCTGGGTTTGCAGTGAAAGACCTGCCCTTGGGCAGAACATTATGAATGAATGATGCTGTAACAAAGTGCTTGCTTCTGCTGGTTCAGATTTTTACGAACGCGGCATACAGGCTCTTGTTTATCGCTGGCAACAATGCATAACGCATGGTGCCGATTATGTGAAAAAATAACTGTATACAGAGTGTCTCATTTATCTTTTGCACCTATTATAACTTTTTTGTTTGGATAGTTATTGGAATTTTTGGTTTTGAGAGTTATGTTAGAATGAGGAGCTAACATGAGTGTAGAGATTTGGTGCATGTAACTACATTATGGTACAAAATACAAGTGACGTCATTAATTTTTCAAATAGCACTACATACTTTAATAATGTTACATTGATTACACACATTAACACGAGTTCAAAAATGTATCACAATGTCACCTTGCTAATGAATAACAACAACAAAACGAAACAAAAACGTACTTCCAATGTGATAATGTTATGCTTTGAGAGTCACAGAAAATGTTCCAAACGGTGACCATTCACATTGATGCACATTCGAAGGCGTTCCCCGAAAGACCGTATGACTGCCCGACATGTTGCTGGCTCAATGGACACACAAGCCTGTCGAATGCGTTGCTGCATGTCATCTGGTGTTATCACAATGTTCTGGTATACACTGTCCTTTACAGTGCCTCACAGGAAGAAATAAAGTGGCGACAGGTCCGGAGAACGTGCAGGCCACTGTACATGGATTATGGCGTCGACAGAAAACACAACACACTATGTATACGGACGTCAGTCGTCTTTCTTTTGTGTAACTTAATGCACAAGATGAATGGAGCACCACAACAAACGACACATTCTGATGGCATTCATTTTGCATTTTGTTATTACTGATTGGGAAGGTGACATTGTGATACATTTTTGAACTCGTTTTAATACGTGTAATCAATGTAACAGGATTAAAGTATGTAATGCTATTTGAAAAATTTATGACGTCACGTGTATCTTGTACCATAATGTATTTACATGCACCAAATCTCTACACTCATGTTAGCCCCTCGTTTTAACATAACTCAAAAACAAAAATTCCAATATCTATCCAAACAAAAAATTACAATAGGTGCACAAGATAAATGGGACACCCTGTATAGCTGAAATCTTGCTCTATTAACTGTGATTTTTTGCTCTGTGTATCTGTTGTAGTTTCCATGAAAACAAATAGGAGGCATTACTTTCGGAACGATCTTCGTATGTGTTTCTAATATTAAAATTTCCCTTTTTCATTAAATTAGTTGAAAGTAAAAATATTGCTTGATTTACAAGTAGAACAGCTTCATTTATCGGCTGAAGGCATGCATTTAAAATTTTGGTGCAAATTTATATAAAATATAAATAATGGTTTATTTAACGACGCTCGCAACTGCAGAGGTTATATCAGCGTCGGCGGTGTACCGGAATTTTCTCCCGCAGGAGTTCTTTTACGTGCCAGTAAATCTACTGACATGACCCTGTCGCATTTAAACATTCTTAAATGCCATCGATCTGGGCCGAGATCGAACCCGCAACCTCGAGCATAGAAGGCCAGCACTACACCGACTACGCTACCGAGGCCGACTGCACAATGTATATCTATCCATTATTCAAGAATGGAGTTCGATGAGGTTGTCCACTATCACCAACTTTATTTAAAATTTATATAAACGAAATTATTTTAAAATGGAACCAACTCTACACATCAGGAATCAAAATAACCAGTGCTCTAACATTAAATACCTTACTCTATGCCGATGATCAAGTCATAATTTCCAATTCAGAGGATAATTTACAAAGAGGATTATATACTACATTAAATAAAATATTAAAAGATTTTGGGATGGAAATTTCAGCACAAAAATCAAAAGTGTTGGCATTTTTAGGACAAGACCCAGTCAGAAGTAAGATAATACACAATAACCAATGTCTCGAACAAGTACAAAATTTCAATTATCTGGGTTGTGAAATATCTTATCAAAATGAAAAAGATGTGAACAAGAAAATTACCAAATTTACACAAATTCTAGAAATAAACAATACATTAAAAGCTAAATTAGTACAAAAATCTACAAGAATAAAAATATATAATACACTAGCATTACCCTCCCTTTTGTACGGAAGCGAGATTTGGACATTAAAGAAAAAAGACATGAACAGAATCAAAGCAACGGAAATGGAACATTTCTGGAGGACAGCAGGATATACTCTTTTAGACCGAAAAAGGAATGAAGAAATTTTAGAACAATTAGAAGTAGAGTCAGTAGAAGAAAAAATCAGCAGATACAAATTCAATTGGCTAGATTATGTAAGAAGAATGGAAAATTCAAGAATCTCAAAAATTATGATGCAGTATAAACCTACAGGACATCGTCGACCAGGAAGACCTTTTACAAGACTGCTAGATGGGGCCGAAACAGGTCTACAGACGCCTAATTCGTGAAGGATGATGATAATGATGATGATTATTCAAGAACTGACATCCCGGTAGCTGTTGCAGATATTTATTTTTCATTTTTTAAATAATGACTTGACGTGATCTTCCTACCAAGTTTTTGGCATTTCTGCAGTTAACTAGCATTTGTTAATGAATTGTAACCGTACGTAAGTTTGATATCAGTAGAAGTAGAAGTAATGAAGTGAAAAATATTGTGGTGCTTTCCGAAGAACCCCGAATTTTTAATATTTTCATTATCCTTGACATTAACGGTAGTTAGGCCCTTTTACCAAGTACAGCGGCAGGACAGAAGTGCTAGCAGCATTACGTGTTAATCGGCGCTGGTAACAAGAGCAGGAGGGTTGCGGTGGTGGCTGCTACAGCAGGCAAATGCCATTATCAAGCTGCGTGGGAGGAGGTGGAGAAGTTCTCCAGGACTTGCGGTTCCACCCAACACAACAACACACAGACTGCAATTAAGAACGACAAAAACTTTTACAGATGTGTTCGAGGTACTTGTACGCTACACACGTCACTGCAAACAGTCACGCCCACTGCAGGTGTGTTACAAGTGACGATCGATGGCTTGAGGTGTGGCATATGAAATATCATTATAATTGTATAACAACTCTATCGTACGTTACGCATCAGGATCTTGCATATCGGCTGTAAGAATTCTTGCAAATCTGATCCATTCCCGGCAGACAGTAGTGTGTTTACCTACGTACAGATTAGAGTCGTGCACAACCAGTTACGAAAAATATAAATTATACAGGGTGATTCACGAGGAAAGGTAAAAAATTTAGGATGTGAATTCTGAAGTCATTCTGGGTGGAAAAGTTCATACGAATATAGGTCCGTTTTCGAACGGTTACGGAGATATGGCTCTTTGATTTCACAAAAACTTCTGAGATTCCATTGTACTAACTCGCATTTAGAGATATAACGGACAAATTTAAAGTTTACATTCTCGTATGCATACATAATTAATATTCTAGAAGTCGGGGTCGATGTTTTCGCACATTTTCAAAGGTACCTCTAGCGAATAGAGATTATAAAGAATGGACACTTCGCGTCGGTACCTTTGATGTAGCCGGACTGATTTCAATGACCTTCCAGCCAGCTAAAGCGTGAGATTCTGCTTTCTCCCTAGAGTTGGCGCTGACATCACACCAGCTATCAGTCGACACAGCGGAAATATAACACATATAATTAATATATCTAGGTACATTATGTACTCAAATAAAATAAATTGGATCCATAAAATAATAAATCCGTCATTAACTGTAATGTCTAGACTCTAGAGTTCCTTTATAATGAGAGTTGAGACGTTGACCCCAACAATAATTAAAATATGCAATGATTTGATAGCGCTGAAAATGGAAAAACAAAACTCTTACGAGAAGTAAAACCATATACCTATATTATATTATATACAAATATTAAACGAATTCGATACTTAATTTTATAATGTATTATATTATTTTATAATGTAATTTATGATATCTGAAATATAAAATATTATTATTACAACTAGTTTGTCACTGAGAAATAAGGAAAAGCTGTTAACTTGAATTTATTTGAAGCAAAGCGTTACTGGATTATGCAATAAGGTAGGCGATGTTTGGATCCTGTGTCTCAACTCTATTCTCAATTATTATCTTAGCGTATGCTCGATTACACTACCTCTAGCGCTTGAAAGTGGAAAACAGGAAAATTCGCTCAGTGTCCATTCTTTATAATCCCTATTCGCTGGTACCTCCTTCTGCTTCAATGCATTGTTGCGCTCGGGCGTGAATCGCGCTCATCTCTCGGGAGAGTTGCACGTGGCTGTCTTTATGCCGCATCCAAAATACGGTCTATTAGCGCCTCTCTCGTTTCCCCGTTTCTTTGCTATACCAAGTCTTTCACCCAACCCCATAGACAGTAAATAATCTTCGATATGGTACCCTCCTGTTCGGAAAGCGTCCTTCATATTCAGCGACGGCACGCAAGGAACTTCCATCATACAAACCATAAACATACAAAATATCGGCGTATTCTGCAGTCGCAAATTTATAAGGCATCTTGAAAAACACAACTTAGCACTCCCTGTATAACTACTGTACTGTAGGTAGCTGACTGAACTGCTGTGAACCGATAAGTGATAGCGTATTTGTTGTGACATTTGTAATGCCGCACCACCCGGTTTGTTTCTCTTCTCTTATCTGCATTACTCACAATGCAGATTCCAATGTTACGTCATTCATTCCGATAGGTGACCTTGTCTCACGTCAGCATATGGTAACGTCTGATTCACATTGGGGCGAGACGTTTTACAAAAAAAAAAATGCATCTAGCTCCACCATCGTTCGAAAACGGACCTATGTTCATATGAACTTTTTCACTCAAAATGGCCTAAGATATCGTATCCTAAATTTTTTACCTTTCCTCGTGAATCACCCTGTATATTGCTATTGAACGCCTAGCGCTATAGTCAGTATGCAAAGCTCTTCCTTCTCGCGGAGTGTCTCAGGTTCTGTTTAACGAATATTCCAGTTGTTTCTCACTCTTTGTTGGTGGACGGCAAAGGCAGATCATATTGAGCCATGCAGGAGTTACAAGAGCCCTTGCAAAGACGCGATTATCATCGTGTAGGCCTACTATTTAATTGACTATTTCGTTTATATGACGTCTTTCATTTTCGGGCAATAAAGTGTAATGAAATTTTGAATTCCAACCAATCACAATCATACATCGCGATAATTTCTGCAGCTCGATTTATCACTATCAATTTATCTCATGGTCGTTCTTTTACTTAGTCAGTGTCGTCAACTGTTTCCATGTAAATCGATGAGCATGAATCCATTGTACTAAATAAAGTGCGAAATCCTACTTCCTCATCTACATCTTCAAATTCTAATTCCATGTCCATTGTGTCTAAAGAAAATGACACTGCTTCATAACAATTGTTCATTTAATTACTGTATTAATCAGATTATTGGTAATTATACTACAAAATGTTTAAATTAAAATATCATTTCAGGAGATAATGAAAACGTATTTCCGTTATAATAACAAAAGAAAAGCGCAGTACATGTAATTAACTTTCCAAACCTGTATTTCGTTTTTCTCAATTGGCATTACTGAATAACATTCAATTTCTTTATTGCAGTAATCGATATTCATCTATTTCGACTTCACAATGTCTGAATAGGTTAAGTATTCATAAATATACAATTAGTAATATTTTGTGATCGAATTTTAGGGATATATTATTTACATTTTTATTTTATTCACGAAATAGTCCTAATAAAGTCACTCGAGATCTGAGATTACTCAAATAAATCCACTCGCTTCGCTCTTAGATTTATCGGCAAATCTCAGACCTCTCGTGGCATTACTATAGATAATTCTTCTTCTCTCACTTCAATCAATCAATCAATCAATCAATCAATCAATCAATCAATCAATCAATCAATCCGTAGACTCATTGATTCAGTCCTCTTTGGATTCATTCATTTATTCATTAACTTATTAAGTGTTTCACTAATTGGTTCATTTATTAATTGATTGATTGATTTATTTATTTATTTATCGGTTGATTGATTGATTCATTCATATATTACAATTGGTATCGTCAAAAGCAAAACATATCTTCTTAAAAATGATTTAATAATGTAATAATGCATCTGCTTAAAGTAACTGAAACGCATTAACAACTGTTTTAGAGGTAGCATTTTGAGTTTAAATTGTAAACGTTACAATAGAATGTATGTACTTATTTTCTCTTCTATGTAGTAAGTAATTGTAATTTATTCTAATCTTGCATTTCCTTACACACCAGATTTCATATTATGAATTACACTTATTTCCTTTGTTGTTACCGGTGTTCATTTGTTCATCTATATATCGATGGCTGAGAATCAGACTGTTCTAAGTCCAACTTTTTATAAGAAAGAAATCTGTGTTTCATTGTCTTCCAGTTCTTGTCTGCATATATGAATCGAACAAAATTATAAATATTCCTCTCCATAAGGTTGCTATGAAGCTATTCCAAATTGTTTCATGAAGCTTTGAATGTCAGGAGCTTAAAATAACTCTTCTGAAAAAAAAAATAGTAAAATGGACTTGGAACAGTCTGGTTCTGGGCCATCGATATGTTATGAAGATATGTGTAAAGAAGTATGCAATCAATGCTTCGATTCTCATAGAAGAGTCGATATAATTGCCATTAATAGAAGAACCCAGAAAGCGATGGTCTTAGACCCTACGATCTGCTTTGAACGAGACACGACTCAAGCACTGCAGATTAATGATGACAAGCGAGCTAAATATGTACATTGTCTTCCATACCTCAGTGAAAAAAAAATGGCATTTCGCTTTACAACTGGGATGCTACAGGCTTACTATTTGGAGCGAGGGGTTGTTTACCAAAATTTACATGTGATATCCTTAAATCCTTTCAAATTCCCTTTTATGAGGTCCAGAAGATTGTAATGGAAGTTCTGAAGGCCTCTTTTCAAATTCTACACTATCATCGATATGTTTTTTTGTAGGTTATTTTACGACTCTTTATCAACATCTCAGGTTATTGAGCGTCTGAATGAGATGAAGGTGATAATGCCGGTGAAATGAGTCCGGGGTCCAGCACCGAAAGTTACCCAGCATTTGCTCATATTAGGTTGAGGGAAAACCCCGGAAAAAACCTCAACCAGGTAACTTGCCCCGACCGGCAATCGAACCCGGGCCACCTGGTTTCGCGGCCAGACGCGCTGACCGTTACTCCACAAATGTGGACATCTATATGTTAACACGTAGGGGAGAGTCGGGTAGTATCGGACATCGGGTAGTATCGGACAGTGCGTTTCTTTCATATACCACCATATGGTAGTACCTGAATGACATGGTTACGTTTCTCTATGCGACATCACAGAAACGTAACCATGTCAATCAGGTACTATCATCGTGTGGTAGATGAAAGAAACTCACTGTCCGATATTACCCGATGTCCGATACTACCCGACTCTCCCCTAAATATTTTGTTTTAATGTACAAATCGAATCATTATTTTGCTCGTTTCATTTCCCTTTATCCTTTATGTTTGTTAATTCCGGATCCCAGTGGTCAACATCACTTGAGGACGGATGATTTGAAATAAATGTTAGTAGTTACGCAAATACATTTTCTTAAATTACATAAGGTAAATTTCCTTCAATTGTTACTCCGCGTGTGTACTTACAAAAGTCAGTGTTCTGTCTATCCTGTCATAAGGGAAAACCGGTTGAAATTCGAACATTCGGTCGGATGCTCTACCTTGACGGATGCTCTCTAACCGGTCGAATGAAAATCGGCTGTAAGCTCTATTCTTCAGATACTACCTCACATCGAAGAGGCCCTGAGAGTACCGAAGCAGAAGTTCTCCCTCAACAGTGATGTACATGTACGCAGACGACATGGTGCTCGGGTCTACCAACATAAGAGAGCTACAGGTCTCCATGAACAACCTTTCAGCTTGGGCTGACGAAAACGGTCTGCTCATAAACCAGTCGAAAACTGTCCAAATGGTATTCAGAAAGGGAGGAAGAATAGCAAAAAGTGACACAATCTGGATACAAAATCGACCCCTGCAAATTACAAATGCATTTAAATACCTTGGTGTAACGATACAGACGACAGCAAAATCCTTCAGAATCCACACTCAAGAACGAGCAACGGCCGCAGTAATAGCTATCCACGACATAACAGACATTACCCAACTAGCACTCTCAACAGCCATGCAGCTTTTCTATGCCAAGATACTCCCTATACTGTCATATGGACTGGACATCACATGGACCCGGCTAAACTACAATGACCTCAAGACCATGGAGAACGTCAAAGCAAGGTTCTTAAAAGCAGCACTGGGAATCTCAAAATATGCACCCTCCAGAATGGCGTACGAACTCGCGCGAGAACCCTTCCTGATAGAGGAACTACGAAGCAGACTCATGCTGCCATCTACCGCAGCAGAACTTCGACTACGCACGGTCATGCAAGAGAAGAAGGCGGAAATAGGAAGTGAATTCTATGGAACGGACGCGATGATCAACCGCAACTGGACAGGCCGGACAACAAGCTACGAAGCGCCATAACAAGGCTAGCAGTTCACACAAACTGTGCAGAAGATCAGAGTACCACGAACCTTCCCCCGAATGCGTGTGCAAACTGTGCAACGAAGTGTGTCCAAAATATCATTTTAGTAAATGTGTGAATAGAACGAAGTCACTGGTGGAATATAGTAAAGAGAAGTAACTCATACCAAACTAAATTGGACGTTTGTGCGCACTTCTTTCTTATAAGCAAAGGCCAACGTTTGGTCACCTAGTGAAGAAAACAGGCTAGCTGAGGCATAGATGATAGCATACGCATACGACAAGTGTGGTATAGTCAGAGCAGAAGGTAATAGATAAACGGGATGAATATTCGAGATGAAGACCCTGGAGAGAGTTATAATATTAAATTGTAAATATTCTTGTTATTTCACTTAAGCCCAAATATATGAGCTGTGCTTCTTCCTCCAACGACCAAGAGCACGAAACGAAAGGAACCATGTTAAACACATATCGGAGAGGAGAAGTAAAAGTTATTGGGCACAAGGGAAAAGAAATCCACTCTCGTATTCCAAGCAGGAAGTAAAACTTTTATCGAAACAGCAAGAGACTCAGAGAACTGCCGAGTAAATATTCGTCTGGAGGGTCAAAGAAATTTGAAAGGAATACAACATCCTCTACCTACTTTGAGTTCACAGACGATCGGCCAATATAGATTGTGAGTTTACCGTTTAGAGGTGATCGTAAATTAAGTGTATTGCAACACAGAGGTACCCAACCCCTTGAGTGTCACGAAACCTTTAATTTCATACTTTATTTTCGCAGAGCCCCTAAAATGTTTTGTGTAATTTTGGCCCATAAACATATTCTACACTGGTGGCCATAATTCTGGAAACTTTTTGTTTTTGTACTGAATTATTATAACATCTGCATTGATTCACAGATTTATACAATTGAAAATGTTCCTCTTGACTGATTCGTTAATTATGGGGTTATAACAAAGGTATTATATTAAATCCTGAATATTTTAACAATAAGTAATCATTACTATGTAGGAAATTATGTTCTTGTCATTTAAGATCTAAATATTAATTTCAGATTTTCATTATAAGTTTCCTTCGATCTTTCAATGCTAATCGACAAATCTGCTTCACTTCTCTTGGACTTACTTTAGGTTTTCTACCAGTCCTAAGTGTTGTTTTACAAGATTCTATGGATTTGTACCTCTCACATATCTTCTGGACGCCAGGCAATGTAGCACCATTACCAAGTTTTCTTGCAATTTCCTTGATTTTGTAGCCTTCTTCTCGAAGTATGGCTGCCCTAGAAGGTGTTCAGTCCTTTCGTGGAGCCATTGTGATAAAATGATCAATAAAGTTTGTTGTAAAGCAATCAGATGTTCACCTAACGAAATCTTAAGTCAGACTAATGATAGAAACAAATTAATAATGTCCATATTTTATGCTACCAGTGCTCAACAATGCTTCTACTGATCAACAATAATCTTAAACTCAACAATGGACTAGTTTTTATAACAATAAATAATGGGAAATTATAATGAAATCTGAAATTAATATTTAGATCTTAAACGACAATAACATAATTTCCAGCTTAGTAATAATAATTTATTGTTAAAATAGTCAGGATTTAATATAATACCTTTATTATAACCCCATCGGTAACGGGTCAGTCACGAATAACATTTTCTATTGTATAAATCTGTGAATTAATACAAATGTTATAATAATTCAGTATAGAAACAAAAAGTTTCCAGAATTATGGCCACCAGTGTACTCGTTATATTTGCATAATGTTGGCCTTATAGAATAAAATTAAACTTTCTTAATCAATTTTCAGCGATATTAAATGCTGAGTGTTGTTAAAATATACAATGATCACTTTTTATTAGATTTATTTATTACTTATTTATTTATTTATTTGTTTATTTATTTATTCTGGTGTAGTTAAGGCCATCAGGCCTTCTCTTCCACAACACCAGGAATACAAATACAATAATACAGGGTGCGTCAGAAAGAACGGATGGATTTCACATGGCAAGAAAATTGTAAAGATTCATCAAACCAAAAATTTATTGTTATCAACATATTCACCAATACATGCAGTTTATTTATGGACAACAACATTATCCATATGATGTCCTTGGCTTTCAATACAGGCATCGAGGCGTTTTCTGATGTTCGCCATCACTTTCACAGTCATAGCTGGTGCAATTGCCACGATTTCTTCACGAATCGCTGTCTTCAGTTCGTCCAGTGTATGTGATCGATGTTTACAAACTTGTTTGTGTTTGTAATTTGAAGTAGTTTGCATGATATGTATTATCAATTTCTGTATATCACAACTGGTTGAATTGTTTATGCCTTAAATTTAATTAAATTGTTTTGTATTATAATATAGCTCAACCTATGAATGATCGTTTGCGTTTGTAAATTTAATAATCTGATTGGCTATGTATTGTATACTTTTAGTAGAGCCATCGATGTTGGTCAGTCGACAGACTCGCTGGGCTGCTGATCTGGAGCTGCGTTCGGGCTTGGGTTGGATCCCCCTTTGGACTTTGGTTTCTTCGGAGGTTTTCCCCAGCCGTGGGACTGAAGCCGGATGGTCTATGGCGAATCCTTGGCATCAACCTCTTTGATTTGATTACCCCCTTTGATTTGATTACCTGGTTGGGTTTTTCCGAGGTTTCCCCCACCGAAAAGGCAAATGCCGGGTAATATTTTGGCGAATCCTCGGACCTCATCTCATCTCACTACATCTCGCCAAAATGTAAAAAAATTGTACAAAATTGTAAAAATTGTAGAAAATTACTAAATTGTAAAACTATAAAAATTTGTAAAAATTGTAATTGTAATATTGTAAAATGTTGACATGTTCCACATCTTAAAGCTTCATTGCTCATGTAAGATCTATGGAATAAAATAAATGAATGAATGAATGAATGAACGCCTTCAAATGGTCCTAAAGGAAGAAGTCGCAAGGCGCGAGATCTTACCGTAGCCTCGGACAATCTCAGTGCAATAGAATTTCGTCCAGTTGATTTCTTCTTTAATGTTGAACCTGTGATACGAAATGAAGCCACCCACCGCAAAATTGTATTCCGAGTTGGAATCCTAGCGTGACATCCGATGTCGAAATGAGTCCTGAGTGGCGATCACAGACTCTTCATTTTTCAAAAATGTCTCTACGATGAAAGCGTTGTACACCAGACCAACACCATGTTCTCAACTGAAACTGCATTCTATGGCTGACCCAACAGTCGTGGTCCCCCTCACTATATCTCTCTCCTCGTTGCTTATCGATAGTTTGAAATCCATCCGTTCTTTCTGACGCACCCTTTAGAAATAAACAGAAAAAATACACTATATACAAAGTAAAGCTACACAAGAAATTATATATATATATTTATTTATTTATTTATTTATTTATACTTACTTACTTACAAATGGCTTTTAAGGAACCCGAAGGTTCATTGCCGCCCTCACATAAGTCCGCCATTGGTCCCTATCCTGAGCAAGATTAATCCACTCTCTATCATCATATCCCACCTCCCTCAAATCCATTTTAATATTATCTTCCCATCTACGTCTCGGCCTCCCCAAAGGTCTTTTTCCCTCCGGTCTCCCAACTAACACTCTATATGCATTTCTTGATTCGCCCATACGTGCTACATGCCCTGCCCATCTCAAACGTCTGGATTTAATGTTCCTAATTATGTCAGGTGAAGAATACAATGCGTGCAGTTCTGCGTTGTGTAACTTTCTCCATTCTCCTGTAACTTCATCCCTCTTACCCCAAATATTTTCCTAAGCACCTTATTCTCAAACACCCTTAACCTATGTTCCTCTCTCAGAGTGAGAGTCAAGTTTCACGACCATACAGAACAGCCGGTAATATAACTGTTTTATAAATTCTAACTTTCAGATTTTTTGACAGCAGACTAGATGATAAACGCTTCTGAACCGAATAATAACAGGCATTTCCCATATTTATTCTGCATTTAATTTCCTCCCGAGTATCATTTATATTTGTTACTGTTGCTCCAAGATATTTGAATTTTTCCACCCCTTCGAAGGATAAATCTCCAATTTTTATATTTCCATTTCGTACAATATTCTGGTCACGAGACATAATCATATACTTTGTCTTTTCGGGATTTACTTCCAAACCGATCGCTTTACTTGCTTCAAGTAAAATTTCCCTGTTTTCCCTAATCGTTTGTGGATTTTCTCCTATTTATTTATTTATTTATTTATTTATTTATTTATTCATTTATTCATTCTGGTGTAATTAAGGCTATGAGGCCTAAAAAAGAACGATGACATAAAAATGTACTGGATTGAATTCATTGTGTGCAAGAAGTGATTTCATGAGTCTTCCATATGACAATAAAATATGTGCAATGACTGTGTTGCTAAGTAATGATAAACGAATGAAAAAGTGTCCATGAGGTTTAGATTAAGCCATTTTTGTTATATACATGTATCAAAGCAAGTTCAGGTAAAATACATATATCAGTAAATGTGTTAATTACATTTGCCATCTTACCCGACTATGTGGGAAAGATGGCTATAGTGCAGGCAAGAAGAAAACCTGTATCTATAAACAAAGTAATTAATGTTTTCTGTTTTGTACCAAAAATATAGTTTCAAAATACCTTCCGGACTTTGATATTTCAATATGAAATTCAAAACTAAATGAACAGTATCTTAAATTTTCAATCTAAGAAAAAGTGAGGCATCTTCCCCCGATGCACTCCAATGCAATGCATTTTTAGATTGCCTATTTCCCACATATCACCGTCCTTCGCAAGTCTTTCGTGGCTCCGGCTTAAAGAACGCAGAACTTTACACTCTTTGTCTTTACTCTATCGAATTCTGCACACTTCAACACCAAATTCCCTTTCGTTCCTTTTCTCTTATCTATACTCTAACCACGACGTAAATACAGATCACTTATCTGTGGCACGCTAAGTATACCTCTTTTCAAAGAACATCTTGTTATTCATCATCTTTCACAGTATCCACCTCGCGTCAATGGAATTCCTTGTCACAAAGTATTAGGGGCTGCAAGACAATAAACACCTTTAAAAACAGCTTAAAAGATAACCTTATTAGCATTTCACTCCAATCTTACTGATTTAAACTATCCCTGACTACACTGTTACTTCATTCTTTAGACATCATCCTGATAGTGCTGTATTTTCAAAACTGTCTCATAATAATCTCTTTCTATTATATAACATTATTTGAAATATATTAACATTCTATGTATTTTAGCTTAATTCTGCTACACAGTTTATTTCAGTGTTTAATTAATAGTTCATAGTATTTTGTTGTTTAATTATTGTACGAAATGGAAATATAAAAATTGGAAATTTATCTTTTGAAGAGTTGGAGAAGTTCAAATATCTTGGAGCAACAGTAATAAATATAAATGATATTCGGGAGGAAATTAAACACAGAATAAATATGGGAAATGCCTGTTATTATTCGGTTGAGAAGCTTTTATCATCCAGTCTGCTGTCAAAAAATCTGAAAGTTAGAATTTATAAAACAGTTATATTACCGGTTGTTCTTTATGGTTGTGAAACTTGGACTCTGACTTTGAGAGAGGAACATAGGTTAAGGGTGTTTGAGAATAAGCTGCTTAGGAAAATATTTGGGGCTAAGAGGGATGAAGTTACAGGAGAATGGAGAAAGTTACACAACACAGAACTGCGCGCATTGTATTCTTCACCTGACATAATTAGGAACATTAAATCCAGACGTTTGAGATGGGCAGGGCATGTAGCACGTATGGGCGAATCCAGAAATGCATATAGAGTGTTAGTTGGGAGGCCGGAGGGAAAAATACCTTTGGGAAGGCCGAGACGTAGATGGGAGGATAATATTAAAATGGATTTGAGGGAGGTGGGATATGATGATAGAGACTGGATTAATCTTGCTCAGGATAGGGACCAATGGCGGGCTTATGTGAGGGCGGCAATGAACCTCCGAGTTCCTTAAAAGCCAGTAAGTAAGTAAGTAAGTAAGTAAATCGTATATAACTCTTGTATACACGTAACTCTCACTTAATCAAATTGTTGAATTCTTTGTAAGTTCATGCATATGTATATACATTTTTTGCTGGTTGAGTGGAAGAGAAGGCCTTACGGCCTTAACTCTGCCAGCTAAAATAAATCATTATTATTATCATCATTATTATTATTATTATTATTATTATTATCATTATTATTATTATTATTATTAGTACCGTACCTTAACGTATTCATTTTAATGGTTATGAAACGCTCTATACTCAAAATGGTTATTGCGTCGCAATCTGTTGGATTCTTGTTCCACGCTAAATCCATCGCTCGGAAGTAACCGATGGTCTTTGAAACTGCTATTGATCGGAAAAACTCTATCAACCACTTCTTATAGATTTTTTATACCCTACATGTGATAACTTCCTGATGGTGTTGGGGGCTGTGTCAGGGTGAATGTACACCGGAAGTATGGATACCTATCTTTCTTGTTGCCTCCGGCTAATGTGCGTCCCTCGACAACAGCGTCGGGAAGAGGGAACTGATGTATACCGTGTCCTACAAAAAGACGTGTGCCGATTTTTTATTCCGTCCTTCCTCGTATCTTGAGCGAGGGACGTCCGCGTGTTACATAGAAGGCGCAAGGATGACACATTGTTTTATCGACTTCCGATGACGTCGTCCTGTCGATATCCAGGACTGACAACCTCACGCTGTCACGACCTCCCCTCCCCCTGCATCCTGGTGCAGACATCCATCTCTGCTGAATTGCCGAATGAAAGGACTTTCGTACGACAGCCAACCTGTGCGCACCGCTCCCGAACGGATTGCCACAGCTACCTTCAACTGCAGTTCTCAGCTTATTCACGTTAGAAACATTGCTCGTTTTTTTGTGCAAGAAAGTTTTCGTTTCGTAGTAAACAATTTTTTATTCAAATGTAACTAATCAATAATTCGAATAATTAAAACCCAGTCATCTTTAAGAGTCTAGCATGTAGTTCAGTTTCGTAATGTAATTAGGATAGAGAAACCAACATACTATGGTAGGAATGACTATTATTTTAAAACAAATAATCGATTTTTATATAAGTTATACAGTTCGTAACGGTTGAATTTGTGGTCTGCCACTATTTTTCTGTACGGGCTATTCCATATGAAATCTATCAGTGAAAAACCTCGCATTTTTTATACTCTAATTTTTTCCCTACTTATACAAGGTGCTGAGGAGAGTGCATATGCAAAAATATACTATCGAATGTCAAACGGTTTTCGTATTGTTGAGCGACAAATTTAGCGTAGGCCTATATTAAAAAAACAAGCCTCTTTCAGCGCTCAGAACTCTGGAACAATTTATTGCAGAACATTGAACGAGAGCTCATTTTGAAGCTGACATTTGGTAGGTTATGTTAAGAAGTAATCCTTATTTTTATTGTACACAGAGAGACAGATAATCTAATTTTACTTGCTTTTAGGCTTTTTGCCCATTTTTAAAAATGTAAAAAAAAAAATTATTGAGAAAAAACCTTGCATTATTAAGAGGGTTTCGGCATTGTTTGCTTAATGGTTCGGCAATAAGTTTAGAGGGTATTAAATAAATTATTTTCATACGCCTAGACTTGAACGGCGCAGTACCGCTCGCACTGGCCGAGAGCTGAAGATAAGCGAGCGTTCGGCGTCATTTTATTCCTGTGTTTATGAAAACCTGTGATAAAGCTAGCCCAGCTATGCGCTACTAGACGAAACATCACGTGTTTATGTCTCCTGGGCTTGCATCCCTCGGCTAGCTCCCTCCGCACAGTCAAGTGGTTACTTCACGCGCGTACTATTTATTTTCTTTACTTGATATTTTCAATACTTTCTTATTAACGGTGCACCAGTAAAAATATGTGTTTATTTGTACTTTCAATGGGGAATCTAACCATATATTTTAAAACTATTTTTTCGTGGGCAAAGGCGTCTTAATGAAGAAAAATCTAAATTTCTCCATTTCCATAAAAAGTAAGAAAAGCTGTTTACATGTCAATATAAACTTTAACTTTTCAGCATCAAAATAAACCATGATTTTGATCATTGGGTGAAAGGGTTTCGGAGCCACAACAGATTAAAATTGCTAATTTTATGAAAATACGATAAATTTAAATATTTTTAATTTAAACACTATGAAGTTCTGATGCCTCAAACTTTGCACAAAGCATTGTATCACAGTTGTCTACGGACAGAAAAAGTTTCATTGTATTTAAAAATTGCAAGGTCAATTTTCTCTATATTTCGGTCGATTTGAGATGGAATAGCCCGTACATAGTGCGTGTGTTTTCCAACGAAGCGGTCCGTGGTTCGATTCTTGCCGTGAGTGGAGTTTTATCTTCATTCTACGGGGCTTCGTACTTCACCCTTGTCTAGTTTTCAGATATTCAAATAAAGAAAATCTCATCCAGAGAATTGGCGTCTGGAAAGGATCCCAAAATGCTGGCTGCGTTTCCACGTTGGATGGCTATTGCTATTCGTTGCCGTAGGTAATTGGTGCGGTGAGGGTCTCCAGTAACAGTCACCAAACTTCTGCTAATTTCGGAAACCAGGTCTTTTGCTTCGTTACACCAGGAGCCTATTGTTTCAACAGCAAAAACGCTGAAGATGTAATTGTCTACTAGATGTACGTATTTCCGACATTTACTGCGTACGGTAGATTCTGCTGCAGAGCTTGGAATTTTAGAAGTTGATGGCAAGTGGGATGGAGCTAAGGTATCCACGCATGTCGTATCCCACATCAGCGATTTTTCTCTACTCCTCGGGACCAAGGTTAATCCATCAGGGATCCGGAGGTTACATTTGTTGTTTTATATTTGATTTTACATTGTTGACATTTCGGACTTTATACATCCGAATATTTTATAAAATTTTATGGTTTTAAAATATGATTGACAAGTTATCTCTGGTGGCCTTAGTTTTATTGTTTTATTTGTTCGTCTTGAATACCACCTAGTGTGGTAGAATTACTCACTTTTATGATTCTGTAGAAATCACCTTATGTATACTGCATTTGTGTTCCTCGTTTTATCGTGACAACGCTTTTTAGTTCTTTTAGCACTCTGATTATTATATTATTTATGTATTTGTTACATTAAGAATTTTAGATAAGGGCGCAAATAGCCATAGTAGCTGACGCGCCCTTCTTAAACCCTACTACTACTACTACTACTACTACTACTACTACTACTACTACTACTACTACTACTACTACTACTACTACTACTACTACTACTACTACTACTACTACTACTACTACTACTACTACTACTACTACTACTACTACTACTACTACTACTACTACTACTACTACTACTACTACTACTACTACTACTACTACTACTACTACTACTACTACTACTACTACTACTACTACTACTACTACTACTACTACTACTACTACTACTACTACTACTACTACTACTACTACTACTACTACTACTACTACTACTACTACTACTACTACTACTACTACTACTACTACTACTACTACTACTTACTACTACTACTACTACTACTACTACTACTACTACTACTACTACTACTACTACTACTACCACTACTACTACTACTACTACTACTACTACTACTACTACTACTACTACTACTACTACTACTACTACTACTACTACTACTACTACTACTACTACTACTACTACTACTACTACTACTACTACTACTACTACTACTACTACTACTACTACTACTACTACTACTACTACTACTACTACTACTACTACTACTACTACTACTACTACTACTACTACTACTACTACTACTACTACTACTACTACTACTACTACTACTACTACTACTACTACTACTACTACTACTACTACTACTACTACTACTACTACTACTACTACTACTACTACTACTACTACTACTACTACTACTACTACTACTACTACTACTACTACTACTACTACTACTACTACTACTACTACTACTACTACTACTACTACTACTACTACTACTACTACTACTACTACTACTACTACTACTACTACTACTACTACTACTACTACTACTACTACTACTACTACTACTACTACTACTACTACTACTACTACTACTACTACTACTACTACTACTACTACTACTACTACTACTACTACTACTACTACTACTACTACTACTACTACTACTACTACTACTACTACTACTACTACTACTACTACTACTACTACTACTACTACTACTACTACTACTACTACTACTACTACTACTACTACTACTACTACTACTACTACTACTACTACTACTACTACTACTACTACTACTACTACTACTACTACTACTACTACTACTACTACTACTACTACTACTACTACTACTACTACTACTACTACTACTACTACTACTACTACTACTACTACTACTACTACTACTACTACTACTACTACTACTACTACTACTACTACTACTACTACTACTACTACTACTACTACTACTACTACTACTACTACTACTACTACTACTACTACTACTACTACTACTACTACTACTACTACTACTACTACTACTACTACTACTACTACTACTACTACTACTACTACTACTACTACTACTACTACTACTACTACTACTACTACTACTACTACTACTACTACTACTACCACTACCACTACTACTACTACTACTACTACTACTACTACTACTACTACTACTACTACTACTACTACTACTACTACTACTACTACTACTACTACTACTACTACTACTACTACTACTACTACTACTACTACTACTACTACTACTACTACTACTACTACTACTACTACTACTACTACTACTACTACTACTACTACTACTACTACTACTACTACTACTACTACTACTACTACTACTACTACTACTACTACTACTACTACTACTACTACTACTACTACTACTACTACTACTACTACTACTACTACTACTACTACTACTACTACTACTACTACTACTACTACTACTACTACTACTACTACTACTACTACTACTACTACTACTACTACTACTACTACTACTACTACTACTACTACTACTACTACTACTACTACTACTACTACTACTACTACTACTACTACTACTACTACTACTACTACTACTACTACTACTACTACTACTACTACTACTACTACTACTACTACTACTACTACTACTACTACTACTACTACTACTACTACTACTACTACTACTACTACTACTACTACTACTACTACTACTACTACTACTACTACTACTACTACTACTACTACTACTACTACTACTACTACTACTACTACTACTACTACTACTACTACTACTACTACTACTACTACTACTACTACTACTACTACTACTACTACTACTACTACTACTACTACTACCTACTACTACTACTACTACTACTACTACTACTACTACTACTACTACTACTACTACTACTACTACTACTACTACTACTACTACTACTACTACTACTACTACTACCACTACTACTACTACTACTACTACTACTACTACTACTACTACTACTACTACTACTACTACTACTACTACTACTACTACTACTACTACTACTACTACTACTACTACTACTACTACTACTACTACTACTACTACTACTACTACTACTACTACTACTACTACTACTACTACTACTACTACTACTACTACTACTACTACTACTACTACTACTACTACTACTACTACTACTACTACTACTACTACTACTACTACTACTACTACTACTACTACTACTACTACTACTACTACTACTACTACTACTACTACTACTACTACTACTACTACTACTACTACTACTACTACTACTACTACTACTACTACTACTACTACTACTACTACTACTACTACTACTACTACTACTACTACTACTACTACTACTACTACTACTACTACTACTACTACTACTACTACTACTACTACTACTACTACTACTACTACTACTACTACTACTACTACTACTACTACTACTACTACTACTACTACTACTACTACTACTACTACTACTACTACTACTACTACTACTACTACTACTACTACTACTACTACTACTACTACTACTACTACTACTACTACTACTACTACTACTACTACTACTACTACTACTACTACTACTACTACTACTACTACTACTACTACTACTACTACTACTACTACTACTACTACTACTACTACTACTACTACTACTACTACTACTACTACTACTACTACTACTACTACTACTACTACTACTACTACTACTACTACTACTACTACTACTACTACTACTACTACTACTACTACTACTACTACTACTACTACTACTACTACTACTACTACTACTACTACTACTACTACTACTACTACTACTACTACTACTACTACTACTACTACTACTACTACTACTACTACTACTACTACTACTACTACTACTACTACTACTACTACTACTACTACTACTACTACTACTACTACTACTACTACTACTACTACTACTACTACTACTACTACTACTACTACTACTACTACTACTACTACTACTACTACTACTACTACTACTACTACTACTACTACTACTACTACTACTACTACTACTACTACTACTACTACTACTACTACTACTACTACTACTACTACTACTACTACTACTACTACTACTACTACTACTACTACTACTACTACTACTACTACTACTACTACTACTACTACTACTACTACTACTACTACTACTACTACTACTACTACTACTACTACTACTACTACTACTACTACTACTACTACTACTACTACTACTACTACTACTACTACTACTACTACTACTACTACTACTACTACTACTACTACTACTACTACTACTACTACTACTACTACTACTACTACTACCACTACTACTACTACTACTACTACTACTACTACTACTACTACTACTACTACTACTACTACTACTACTACTACTACTACTACTACTACTACTACTACTACTACTACTACTACTACTACTACTACTACTACTACTACTACTACTACTACTACTACTACTACTACTACTACTACTACTACTACTACTACTACTACTACTACTACTACTACTACTACTACTACTACTACTACTACTACTACTACTACTACTACTACTACTACTACTACTACTACTACTACTACTACTACTACTACTACTACTACTACTACTACTACTACTACTACTACTACTACTACTACTACTACTACTACTACTACTACTACTACTACTACTACTACTACTACTACTACTACTACTACTACTACTACTACTACTACTACTACTACTACTACTACTACTACTACTACTACTACTACTACTACTACTACTACTACTACTACTACTACTACTACTACTACTACTACTACTACTACTACTACTACTACTACTACTACTACTACTACTACTACTACTACTACTACTACTACTACTACTACTACTACTACTACTACTACTACTACTACTACTACTACTACTACTACTACTACTACTACTACTACTACTACTACTACTACTACTACTACTACTACTACTACTACTACTACTACTACTACTACTACTACTACTACTACTACTACTACTACTACTACTACTACTACTACTACTACTACTACTACCACTACTACTACTACTACTACTACTACTACTACTACTACTACTACTACTACTACTACTACTACTACTACTACTACTACTACTACTACTACTACTACTACTACTACTACTACTACTACTACTACTACTACTACTACTACTACTACTACTACTACTACTACTACTACTACTACTACTACTACTACTACTACCACTACTACTACTACTACTACTACTACTACTACTACTACTACTACTACTACTACTACTACTACTACTACTACTACTACTACTACTACTACTACTACTACTACTACTACTACTACTACTACTACTACTACTACTACTACTACTACTAC